>OU015499.1:15179685-15357185 GCA_907164885.2 Dolomedes plantarius
GTATAACTCATTAGTTGCAATGTGTAATCAATAATGATGTATTAAAAAATGATAAAATCTATTAAAAATGATCATTAAGGAATTAAATCAACTAAAATCGATTACATTAAACTGACACAATACTAATTAAATTACGTACAATAGGAAAACGGCGGATCAAAATTTTCGTTCGTTATATCTATGAGTTCTTTATCTACCGGGTTCGCTATAACGGGGTTCAACTGTATGTATATATATATATATATATATATATATATATATATATATATATATATATATATATATATATATATATATATATATACAGTCGAACCTCCATATATCGAAGTAGCAAAATGCCGGAAAAAAATTCGATATATAGAAATTTCGATATATAGAATTGATCTTAGTTTTATCATAATTCTCCTAAAACATTAAAATTAAAGCTAATTTTCGTATACGAATCTCCATTTCCAATTTATATGCGAATCACATTAAATGAAAGTTAACTAAAAAATGAATTAATGTGAAAGATTTATTGAGTACTATATACCTTTAAAAAAACAATAATCCAGACAGTGGTTACAGTGATCACAGTTACATTCTTTTTAAAAAAAACTACGAATATCTTGCTGACCAGCCAGTTTTGCGGAAAGTTCATCAAAGAAATGCTCGCATTTATTCAGTCCATTAAAAACTTTATCAGGGGTCCACGAAGTATTGTTTCAAACGCAAAAAATTGGGAGATTTTATTCTAAAGTGGAATAAAATCTCCCAATATGTCGTGAAAAAAAATTCGATATATAGAGATTTTTTCGATATATAGAAACAGTTTTTCTATGTAATGAACATGGAGATTTGCTAAAAGTTCGATATATAGAAAATTTCGATATAGGGAACTTCGATATATGGAGGTTCGACTGTATATACACACAAACACATGCACATATAAATAGTATGTACGTACACACACACACACACACACACACACACACATATATATATATATATATATATATATATATATATATATATATATATATATATATATATATATATATATATATACAGTGCTTTTTTCTAAACAAATAGGTGGGTATACGGTGTTTTCCCAAATAAAGGTGCATATTTTTAGTACTGTGTTTTCACACGTCATGTCACAGGGGAACAAAAAACTCGCAATTTAAAAGAAAATATTTTTTGTTTTATATTAACAATTTATTCATAAGTTTCTTAAAATTTCGGTTAAATTAAGCCAAAATAATACTTTAAAAAAAGGTGAGAATACGCCGTATCCCCACGTACACCAGAAAAAATCCCTGTATAGATGTATACTGTGGAACTTCGTTATTGAGTCAATAATTTAAATTTTTTTATTCAAGAATCCCCCTTACCTCGTCCCAGAGAAGTCAGTGTGTAAAGGGGCGAACATAATTTTAGTTTTTCCCTTTTCGTGAGTACATTCTTTGCCGTATCAACTCAGAAACAATCTGCATATAGTTGATCTGCTTACATTTAGGCTGTCTGCACACGGAGCAACTCAAAAGAAACTGATAACCGACTCCAATCACAAACCAGTCCGTGATGAGTCGTAACCTATGTAATTGAATGGAGCCACGCACACGGCGCAACTGGTTACAAACCCGTCAGCAGCGCGTTTGTAATCAGTCGCAGGCAACTCAACGTGTCGAGTCGCTAGCAACTTCAGTCGCCAGTTTCTCTTGCGTTGTGCGTGTTATTACACAATCTATGTTACTTCCGCTCTTTTGGCAAGCTGCCAAATGACGTACACGAGTCACGTGACTTCTGCCTAGCGATGAAATGGAATTCTAACGTTTTTTTGTTGTATGGAATATGTGCGCCCATATATTCAGTCCATTTTTAAACGATTGATCAAAAACAATCTATTGTGACAATTTTTTTAAATAAATTTATTTCTGATAATAATTTAACTAAAAATAATGCCCGGAATAATTATGTTCTTCCTTCCATGACAGGTCGCAAACTATTGATCTGAATCACTTTTGAGTCGGCACCATGTGCGGAACCGCATCACTAACGAGTTTGCAACCGATAAGCAATTTCAGTCGCTAACCAGTTGAGTTTCCTTTGAGTCGCTCCGTGTGCGGACGGCCTTAAGCTTACATAGGAGATCTATATACAATGCACAGAATGCGACCTAAAGGTTGTAAAATCACTTTCCGAGTGGTTAATTAAAAATATTCCAATGTGGAGAACCAATGCATATAACACCCGCCTGGGTGAATGGGGCAATATTCCTTAATGGGTTCCACATGCATTGAGGATATGAGAATTTACAAAGGCAGCTTTAGAAAGTTTCAAACTGATTTATCTTAAAACTATGAATTCTGACTTGAAATACTCAACCAAAAAGCCAACAATAAAATTATAATCCACATTTCATGAATTGATATGATTTTATTTATTATGTTTGTGTGCTGAATACGTAATTTTATCCAAATCTGAGTTTTATTAACTATTTTTTTTTATTTTCTAGGTAAGACCTGTTTCGCTCTGGCATTCCTTTAGCTATGCTGATTTAATTTTAGCATTTGGTATGTTGAATTTTTTTTTTAATGAATGAATGATGGAATCTTATTTATAAAGTGGTATCATTTAGCCCAAATAATAATAATTATTACATGCATATGGTTTGGTAAAAACTGAAAACATTTGTAAGTGTTTTAATTAAAAAATAATTTCCATGTAGAGCATAAAGACAAAATGATTCATACTATGCAGTGTATGTCTACTTTTGAGCGAAAGAAGTTACAATTATTATCTGTAGCAAAAATTGTGCTATCCGAGAATAGTTTCTTTTCTTGTAACACGATTTACTGCTTCGAAAGTCATTTACATTTTAATTTCGATATATCTGTATGCAGACCGCACACATCTTATTACATCTCATTGCTACATACTGTCGATTTTACGAATATACGTTATGCCAAAAACACCAATTGTGAGACAGAAGCAATTGTTTAAACATTTTGTACAATGTTTTGCATGCATAGTCGTTGTCACTTCGGTATTCTTATAAAATAGATCTCAAAATTAATCACAAAATTTCATCGATTATCTCATATTTACACTTCTGAATGTTCTGACTAATTCATTGAAATTTTTTATTAATTACTTAATATTTGTTTAATTATATTTTTCCGATGAGAAATTGCACTGCTTTCACCGATTAATATTTTCATAGACGTTTAATACAGCGTATAATTTTCATCTATTTCCTTGATTTCATCGTATGTACAATTTTATCATCCATCTTATTGTATTCTTATATAGTTTTCCAACCTCAAATGTTTCTAGCTGTGAAGAAATAACCATGAAGATTGTTATTTGCAAAATATATTGCTATCTTAGGAAAATTTCTCTTCTAAAGATGAAATTTACTCAATTAAATTTACTTGTCTTTTTGTCTTGGTATATCTACATAGTGCGACCATTTACATCTTAAAATATGGCATTTACATTTCAGAACAACATATCACTGATTTACGAGAACACATTATAACATAAACACTAATCTTTAAATATTAGATATTTTCAAGTATTTTGCAATAATAACTGCTATATATTACTGCGGTTTTGTTTAAAAATCTGACAATCATCATCCGACAAATCATTGATTGACTTGTATTTACACAATTATATCTTTTCAACAATACGTCTCCTAGTTTTCACGCATGGTAAATCATAGCGTTTTTTTTTCTCTCTTAAAACTTCTGCAGACTGGAAATGTTCCTACTAATTGTGTTGACTGACTTAGTACTTACTTTTAAGCCGGTAATATGATTAATTTTGCTTTCAGAAATTCCAATCGCGTTTTCTAGTATCTAATAGACACAAGCGCACAGTCGGATCTACACAGTCGGATTCGCATATCACTTTTAACTTTGAAGGTATCCATCCGTCTATTGTTCCGTTGACACTATGTCAGAGAACTACGTCAAAGAACCATGTCAAAGAACTTAAGTATTTTTGCTAGTATTTACTTAGTATTTAATTATTCGCAAAGTTAGGAATTGTAAACTATACCGTTTTTCTTCCCTCTTAAAAGTTCTGCAGACAAGAAATGGTCCTAATAATTGTCTTGATTGATTTAATACTTTTAAGCCAGTAATATAGTTAATTTTGCAGTCGGAAATTCTAATCGCACTTTCTTGGATCTAAATGAAGCAATCACCTCTAAACATTGTCTATAACAGACATTATATAGTCGGATTCCCATATCACATTCGACTTCCAAAGTATCCGTCTGCCTATTGTTTCTTTGTCACTGTGTCACCAACTACTACGTATTCGTGCAAGTTATATACTTAGTATTTAATTAATCGCAAAGCTAAGAATTGTAAACTTCAGCATTTTTCTATCCTCCTAAAACTTCTACAGACTTGAGATGCTCGTACTGACTATTTCGATTGGCTGAATACTTTACTTCTAAACCGGCAATATAATTAATTTTGCTTTCAGAAATTCCGATCGCGCTTTCCAACATCTAACAGAAACAAGCGCCTCTAATCATTGCCTATAACAGACATTATGTAGTCGGATTCGCATATCACATTTAACTTCGAAGGTAGCCATCTGTTTATTGTTTCTTTGACATTATGTCAAAGAACTAAGTATTTGTGCAAGTTATATACTTAGTATTTAATTAATCGCAAAGCTAAGGATTGCAAACTATAGCGCATTTCTATCCTCCTAAAACTTCTACAGACTGGAGATGTTCATACTGACAATTGGCAGAGTACTTTACTTCTAAACCAGCAATATAATTAATTTTGCTTTCAGAAATTCCGATCGCGCTTTCCAACATCTAACAGAAACAAGCGCCTCTAAACATTGCCTATAACAAACATTATGTAGTCGGATTCGCATACCATATTTAACTTCGAAGGTAGCTGTCTGTTTATTGTTTCTTTGACGCTATGTCAAAGAACTAAGTCAGAGAACTAAGTATTTGTGCAAGTTATATACTTAGTATTTTATTAATCGCAAAGCTAAGGATTGTAAACTACAGCGTTTTTCTATCCTCCTAAAACTTCTACGGACTGGAGATGTTCATACTGACAGTGGACTGAGTACTTTACTTCTAAACCAGCAATATAATTAATTTTGCTTTCAGAAATTCCGATCGCGCTTTCCAACATCTAACAGAAACAAGCGCCTCTAAACATTGCCTATAGCAAACATTATGTAGTCGGATTCGCATATTTAACTTCGAAGGTAGCCATCTGTTTATTGTTTCTTTGACACAGTGTCATGTCATCGTATATGATGCGTATTTGCCTGATGGGAGAGGTCGGTACATATGGAATCTATTACGGGTTCGAAAGTGTGAAAATTCGTCCTGCTTCTTTCGCACATGGTGGGGTGCTGCCCACCCTCTGATGGAATATCGAGTTCCATTTTACCACGGGTGGTCCTGTGCCGTAATGGCCCGTCACATTATTGACGGATGAAGATGAAACGGCAAGAGTAAAAGCTGTTTGATGCAAAAGGGTTAAAGCAAAACCAATAAATGTGAATTAGGAAACATGTAAGGGTGGGGGTAATTGGACTTTCTGATTTTTATTTTAAAGCTGATAGTCGTCTGAAATGGCCTGGAGTAGTACAAACAGTGCAAAATTCCTAAAAGAAAGAAAATTCTATTATAAACTGCATAGCATGTTTTTCAAAAGAGTAGCAGTTATTGCTGTAAAACCATTTAGTGCTTAATTCTTGATTTTAAATTATTCTCTATCCATTTTAAAGTGACATCTAGTTTCCGACCCGTTTCCAAGTACTCTAAAGATAGCAGCAAAAAGCTGTTCATTGACTTGCTCATAGTGGCCCTTAAACCCTGAAAATGAATATGAACAAAATCATTCCCCAACCATCATTGTATAGGAAAAACCCAAGCTAAGAGAAACTGTAGATGAAATTAAGTTTATAAATTGTTCATAAATAAAGAAATATCTGTTAAATGACCAAAATAAATAACATCCAGTTTGATCTTTTTGGATAAATCCCAACTGCACAGAGGCAATCGCACCTAACACTTTATGACCATAATATGAACTTTACTAATATGTCTGAGAACAGTTGAAACTATTGTGAATTTTATGTTATTATTTGCAAATTAATTCTCTGGCACAAAGTCGATGTAAATGACATATAAAACTACATTACTGGCTCCTAATTAGATTATGAATAGCAGATAACATAGTGTTTTTGGCATGAAAAAACAATTCGCGTAACTAGGATCTTCAAGTGAGGATGAACCAATAATAATACCATTAAACACTCTTCGGGAGAAAAAACTGACAAGACTATTCAAAATGGTCAGGGGTTAACGCCGGGACCAAATAAACGATGTTTACCAGAATTCTAGGTTTCCTCGCTCCGGGCGCTGCACCGAGACCAGCGAACCCGTGAGTTCATTTCTCCAACCCCCTTTTCTTCCTCTCAATATGTCGGGCCTGCATATAGATATAAATCGTTATTGATTTAAAAAACTATAAAATAACTGTATAATGTGCGTTACTGTGGTTTCTTATGCCCCCTGGCAGAAACACTCCACACCGGGTACATAGAAGCCTTGCGGATATAGGAATGCAGCTCCGGTTTACTTGACTAGTCCGACTTAGTCAGGTGCCACTGAAGTTCCGCGAACCACACATCAGTGAAATGAGCAGTATAGGCAGAGGAAAAAATGCATTATTTTCAAACGAGCTTCAGCTATTGAGATGATAGTTTAATTTGCTTTTTATATTAGCACGAGGATTAATTCCTTCAAAACACGTCACTGAAGTTTTGTGCGTATGGTGTGTTTGAAAAAGTATTTTACACCTTTATAACTATTACTAATTAAAAAATGTTTTTATTTATTATTTTATACAAACAACAAAAAAAATGGGAGTTGAATCAATGTATCTTGTACTTTACATTGTATGAAACAGAACGAATGCAGAAGGACGAGACGCACTTGATGCCTTGGCATGCTGCTTTTTGTGTTTATTCCGTCTTAAGATTCTGAATACAATTACCAGTTTATTATGTTGATAGGCCTATGGGCCGTTGGCTACTTTTCCCCTTGCGTTATTGATCTTTTTTGTCTAAGAGGAACTGCCGTTCTAAGTTTTTTTTTCTAATTTATATCAAACTTTCGTTTTGTCTGAAAGAAATGTTTCGGCGGGCCACCCGTGACCCGCGAGCCATTGGTTGAAGACCACTAATATAAAGGGATTCATTCTGCTGGATTTAAGTTCAAACGTTTATTTAAAACAACGTAAAAATGAAGGATTTCAAGTCAATCTTCTCACATTATTGAAACTATTTGTATTTAGATATTTCTGTGTTTGCTGTGCAAAGGGTGTTAGTCCAAAATGGGCTAAAATGAATTATCCAACCAGGCATGTTTGAAAAATCAAGGGCTACTTCAGGGTACGGAAAGCTAAGTCCAATTCCACTCCTAAATATTTTTATTCATCAGGGAAAATTTGGGATGTTAAGTAAAATTCCACTCCTAAATATTCTCATCAAGGAAAATTTGGGATGTTGGGGGCTAAAATGAGTTATCCAACCGGGCATGTTTTAAAAATCAAGGGCTACTACAGGGTACAGAAAGCTAAGTCCCATTTCACTCCTAAATATTTTTATTCATCAGTGAAAATTTGGGATGTTAAGTCCAAAATGGGCTAAAATGAGTTATCCAACCAGGCATGTTGGAAAAACCAAGGTCTACTGCAGGGTGTAGAAAGCTAAGTCCAATTCCACTCCTAAATATTTTTATTCATTAGGGAAAATTTGGGATATGTGAAACAAAACACAAACATGTGAGTATTAAAGGGGTTATGTCCCAATCAAGGACTTAACACTCTTACTCAACAAAAATAAAATTAGAAAAATTTACTTTAAAGAAAAAAAATTAAAAATTAAACTTAAAAAAACTGACTTTACAAAAGCCGGTTTTTTTTAATCCCGTTTTTCTCAAAACTACGATTTTGGACTTGACACTCTTTACACTACAAACACAAATTTCTATTGCTTCGGAAGAAATGCATTTGACACTCAAGTTTTTCATCAGCTTATTTACTCTTCCACGCTATTTCTTCAATAAATAATCCTCAACCTCTCAGTCCTCTAGATCATTACTCCACCATCGGCTCTGGTCACTTAAAAAGAACTGAAAGAACAGCCATGACTCACAGCAGAGTGAGTTTCAAAACGCGTAGCGAAGAGATTCCGAGAATGCCATAAAAAAGCTTAACTTTTTGATCTGTTGGAGCGTCAGAGGGCTGTCATCAGTTCTGGAAATAAAATGTGCTCAACACACTGTCTGACAGACATATATAGGAACGAAAGAAATTGGGTAAAAAATAAGTTCTTTAAAAAGTGTTATATATGCGCCTCGCTGCAGCACGTTTTGCGCGTGTGGCTGGAGTTATTCTCTTAAAACAGCTCTGGGAGATTTCTGACTCTGGGTCATGGGATATTTTTGAAAGTTTTATTTAAATACTAATAGGAAGAGAAGGGGAGGACGGCAGGTTAAAGATTTGAAATACAGAGCATTTTTTTTATCCTTATGTTCAAGAACGTTGTATTTTACTTCAAAGTCATTTTAGGGTATGATAGCTGACGAGAGTAGTCACCGATAAAGACTGCCGAAAGGGATAAATCAGCTTATACATTTTACTCTTTTTTTACTTTTATGGGATGTTGACTTTAACCCTTTTAGCACTGAGCTGTTTTGAAATCAAATGGGCTGCCAATTTTTTTACGATAAAGCATAAGGTTGACAGAAAAAGTTTTAAGTTTGAATAGAAAAATCTATTGTTTTCGAAATACAGTAAAACCTCGTTTATCCGGCTCTCGTTGATCAGGATCTCCGGATAATCCGGATCAGATTTGTAGACATTATTTTTATTTAATGTTCACATTAGATAATAATTTTTAACTATGATAGCAAGAACGTAACTACAAGTACGCCAAATATTATCTTTTTAATTTGATTCAATGTACAGTTCCTGCATAGAATGTACAATAAATTATGGTAATAAAATTCTTTTTGTTGAGTTTTGAAAGCTTTACTAGACTTACTATTTCTTTGTTAAGAAATAATGTGAAAGGTTATTTTTATATTTTTTAATGTCTTGTGACAATACTATGTAATTTTAAGGTTTGTTACATGAAGTGTTTCCCAACCTCTCTCAGCATTTTAAAGATTATAGTTGGTTACGTGAAAGAGCTATCCTTACACCAAAAAAACGACAACGTTATACTCATTAATAAGCAGCTTTTAGGTCATTTGCCTGGCACATCTCAGATTTATAAGTCTGTTGATACAGTTTGTGCTACAGATGATAGAGTACTTTACAACATTTCATATGCGGAAGGAGAAAGTCTCGAAGAAAGAATTTATCGCCCATACGCGGAGGGGTGGAGAGAAGGGAACTTCTCACTGGGGGGGGGGGGGAGAATTTTTCTTCTGCCTGCGACTGTTTGCAAGACGTGAGATGTGTAACCACAAAATTTAAATACCTTTATTGGTTGTATTTTAGTGTTTCCATTATCTGACAATGATTGCTGAAGAGAGCGGGTCCCTAAACCGACCGACTAGACGGGCGAAGCCCAGCTAGTTTTGTTTAAAACATAGTTTTTTATCTTAATAAACGGCCTGCTTTGTGAAGGATTTTGCTTTGCTTATTACCCATATTGTTCGGATTTTCCGGATTTTTGATTGTCTGTATTGTGTATGGTCCCAGTTAGTCCGGATAAACTAGGTTTTATTGCAATAGCAATGTAGCCCAGTCTCAACAAATACGCAATAATACAAATTGAAGCCTGGGGAATAGCTCTAATAAAGCATTTCACATGCGCGCAGTGTCAAAGTGCAATTTTATGGTGTTTATTATGATTAGACCAGATTTTTTTCCCCGAATAAATTAAGATTTAGCATATAATTTGCATTAAAAAAAAAGAAAAATGCCCCAAGGAGTAAAATTTCTTTCTCTATTACGGAGTACAATTTTAAAAATAAATCTTTAGATCCAAGTCGGCAGTCCTTGGACGCATTTTCTCCATTGGTTAACATTGAGGTGAGAGAATTCAATAGGGTTAGTACACAGCAATTTTAACGAACTAGCATATACTGTAAATTGAATCTAATCTTGAAGGCACCAGTAAACTGTTTTGTACTTCAAAAAATGATTAGGTTTCTTTTCTTTGCCTGAAATGCTCTTAGGTTGGAAGAATGGACTTTCGCAGGTCGTTATTACTTTCATGAAGAGCTGATTAATATGTTCTCTAACGAAATGGTTTTTCGTTTCCCCTAGGCACTTTTTGCGGTTTTGGCTTCTTGGTAGACGAAAGTGTAAAGTGTCTCCTGAAGAGACAGGAAAAAAAGTCACCATTAAAACCACCTACATAGTATCCTAAAAATGTAATTAAATTTAATTTATGTTAACTGCCTCGAACCTTAAAAATTCAAAGTCCAGTTTGAGAGCAAAACATCAAAATTGGATCATAAATGCTCACCTCGAATAATGACCCGCTTGGAAATGTGTATAGTATATTAAAATTTGCCTTTGAAGGATTTGTTTGAATTACCCCGCAGAAGAAATTAGTTCAGACAGAAAGACCTCTTCTGTTTGCTTTTAGTGACCTTGACAATACCGGCGTCATACACAGCTCATAAAAGCCCCGTGGAAACTTCTTGCAGGACTGCATCAAAACAAAATGCACCAAGCAAAGAGAAGGGAGAGATATTTTTACGAGTACAACCCATTTAAAAAACACAACGTTTATCTCTAACTGTTCTCTATATCAAATTGAAGCCGCACTGGGCTCGCTACACAACGATAGATAAATAAACACCGTGCAAAACACAAAAACGCGTTTATTTTGAGGACATGCGTTGCCAGTTAAGAGTGTCTTCACACGTCATTTCAGAAAAATTGCTCCTCTCTCAAAACAACGCGTGCCCACTCAGAGTCTTTTGAGTCGTAAAGCATAATCTGGGCTGAATATTCTACGCAAGCCACCAACTTTGGAGAAACGACGAATTAATTTTAAATTTATGACATGACTCAATACCTGCAATTCTCGTAATGCCTTATTATCCTCAAGATAATACCAGAAAGTAACCCGGAATATATACTGGGTGTTTCAAAAGTCACGCACATCAACCTTTGTGGTTGAGTTTTAAAGACAGATGAATTATGTTAACAAACATAATAAAGGACAAACAAAGGTTGAACGATTATCTTTATTGTCATGTGTCAGACATGGTCAAATCACAGTAAATGTTCAAAATGATGTCCGTTTTCCTGGACACACAATCGAACTCTTTTTACCAGATTAGTCGACACTATACGAAGTGTGTGAGAAGTAATGTCCGATATTGCATGAAGGATGTTGTTACAGCAATAATCCCCATACGCTTGATGAACTTAAGAGTAACATCCTTCATGCAATATCGGGCATTACTTCTCACACACTTCGTAAAGTGTCGACTAATCTGGTAAAAAGAGTTCGATTGTGTGTCCAGGAAAACGGACATCATTTGGAACATTTACTGTGATTTGACCATGTCTGACACATGACAATAAAGATAATCGTTCAACCTTTGTTTGTCCTTTATTATGTTTGTTAACATGATTCATCTGTCTTTAAAACTCAACCACAAAGGTTGATGTGCGCGACTTTTGAAACACCCGGTATATATATATATATATATATATATATATATATATATATATATATATATATATATATATATATATATATATATATATATATATATATATATATATATATATAGGATATGATATTATTAAATAAGGTGTCAAACGTTCTTACACTAGTCAGTAAAAGTCAAAAAAATAGTTTGTCAACATTTGATACCTTCTTTTTCTATTTTTTTGTTAGCATTTTCCAAATTTAAAAAATAAAAAAAATAAAAAAAAACATTGCTACTACCAAAAATTTTTCATACGGGTCGAGAGATTTTTTATTAAAAAAAACTGGGTCGCGGAAGGTAAATGTTTGCGCACCATTGACCTAAAGCAGTGTTTTTTTAAATGTTTCTGATCAATTTTTTTTTGTTTGTTCAATGTTTGTTCAATTTGTTTTGGTTTGTGTTTGTCCAATTTTTTTTCCAATATTTTTTTCTTAAATTAGGGAAATGCCAGCAAAAGAAAAAGAGAAAAAAGAAGTTATCAAATGTTGACAAACTATTTTATTGACTTTTGCTGACTATTGTAAGAACGTTTGACACCTTATTTAATAATATCATATCCTATATATCTTTTAACATATAAAATATATCTTTACAAAAAAATTAAAAATATGTAATTATACATAACTTAAAGCATATTTCTAATTAAACTTAACTTTTTATGGACTTAAAACTATCGTTTAGGTACCTTCTATTATCTCTTCTCTCCTCCCTCTAGCTGCAGTCCAAGCATTTCCAGTATTCTCTAAGTCGTAGATAATCACGATGTACCAGTTTTGATTTAGTTGTAGAAGCTGAAAGTTAAAGTAGAGTGTTAATGCCTTTACTCTAATACCGGTAGTGCCTGTAAGACTTAATACTATATTTTCGGTATCATTCATTATTTTTTCTTTCCTCCCTCTAGCTTCAGTCCGATCATTTCCAGCAATCTAAGTCGTAGATAATCCCGTTGAACCAGTTTTGATTTAGTTGTAGAAGTTTATGGCTAAAGTAGAGTGTTAATGCCTTTACTCTAATACCGGTAGTGCCTATAGTATTTGGAACTTAATATTATCGTTTCGGTACCATTCATTATCTTTCCGTTCCTCCCTCTAGCTTCAGCCCAAGCATTTCTAACAATCTAAGTCACAAATAATCCCGATGTGCCAGTTTTGATTTAGTTGTAGAAGTTTACTGTTAAAGTATTGTTGATGCTTCTACTCTAATACTGGTAGTGTTTATAGTATTCGGGACTTAATACTATCGTTTCGGTACCAATCAATATTTTTCCTTTGCTCCCTCTAACTCCAGTCCAAGTATTTCCAGCATTCTGTAAGAGGTAGATAATCAAGATGTACCAGTTTTGATTTAGTTGTAGAAGTTTACGGCTAAAGTAGAGTGTTAATGCCTTTACTCTAATACCGGTAGTGCCTATAGTATTTGGGACTTAATACTATCGTTTGGGTACCATTCATTATCTTTTCTTTCCTCCCGTCAGTCCGAGCATTTCCATCATTCTGCAATTCTGCTGAACCTTAATCGTAGCTCAATCATAGCAGCTAGTTACGCACAGCACGATCTGTGGTCACGGCGCGCTCGGGGCCTGGGTCTCTCGCCCTCCGCGATAACTCAATTAACCATTTAATACGGAGGGACGGACTTCACACCGTTTCGGGAGCTTTCCACACACTTCATGAAGTTGATTTATAGCCGAGAATCGGAAACCATTCAGAGGTATTGTTTCGAAATAACCCTGGTCTGGCCTTTTTCTTATTTATCTTTCGCTCACCTGGTTGACCTCTTGATCGGGCATTTTGCACCCCAGTGCTAATGAGCGTTGTCGAAAGCTGTTGGTACAACCACCTTAATCTTATGTAAGAAAGAAATGGATTGATTCAACTATGAGCACTATGCAATCAACGAACTTCGTTTACTGAGCACATCTTAATGTGTAACACATAGTAATGGAATTTTCAACAGTAAATTCTTAGTTAAAAGTATATCCATATATCTCGCTCTTTCTAAGGCATTTCAAAAGTATCTTATACGTTAAACTAACTAGGGATGTCTGGTGACCATTAAAGACTGTTGATATCGAAACAATCTTTGGGTTCAATGGGGTCGTGTATTAAAGCCGTCATTTAAATTTTCGTAATTTGTTTTTTTATTTTTGGCTGCTTAATTTTTCTACTTTTGAATTATTACTTTTGGCATTTTCGTTTATTTTAATTTTTTAGGATTGATCGACTTTTTTTATTGATTTTTAATTTTTCTCTTTTTTTAAATTTAAATTATTTTTTGTTCCTCCTTTTTTTTCGTTCTGTTACCCTTTTTTTCCCGATTTTTTTTGCCTATTTCTTTTCTATCCTTTTTTTGCCCCTCTTTTGCATTTTTTTGCCTTTTTTTAAAAAAAGTTTTATCCCAAGACAGTTTTCTGTTACTGCGAGAGGTGGAAAAGTTTTTTTCTCTGCATACCACTAGGCTATTTGATTGCAGTGCGTTGTTGCTCTGAGGCTCAGCGAAGGAAGCTAATTGAACGCTTCCAAGAGTTCATTTTCGTACATTTTCACACTTGAAAGTTTAAGGTTATATAATATTCTTGATATTTTCTGGTAATATTTCTTGGTATATTATTGCTCTTGAACTTTTAAGGTTACAAAGAACTTTTTTATTTATATTCTTTTTCGCTTGTTTAGGTGCTTTTGATTTTGCATTTTACATTCATTACTATCACTCATTATTCGTTACTAAAGTTCAAGTATTTTCTGACATGTTACTACACATTTAAAATTACCAAACAATTTGAATGTCTTGATGGAAGCGTATCAAATCAACTATGGCTCTAATACTCTGAGCTTCCCAGGTACTTAGTAAGTCCTTCCAATAGCAGACTACGAATATTTTGAGCGTATTCTACAGTATTTGGATACATTCTACTAAACACTTGAACTACAAACAAAAGTTGATTGATATTTTAATTAATTTTGTCAAAAAAATAAAGCATCATATTTTGTTGTATACTTTCGTCTTCTTTTGTCGTAGACTGTTGTTTTGACCATGTATTGATTTTAAGCACTCTTGTCCTTCTTGTTTTAGCAATCTTTTGAAATCTGAAACCAAGTCTGTTCAAGAATTCTTCAAAGACATATGTATATCTTTTTTGTCACGAATTTTTTAAGCAAATTCCTCTAACGTGTCTTAGGAACCTTTAGAACATTTGTTTGTTTGGTGTCTAAGCATTCTTTAGAAACATTTATTTAGTTTTTCCTTTTGGCTGATGTTTTTGGTTAGAACTATTTTGGAACAAACTCATCCCTCTCTTTTCATGCCTTTAGCACCTTTTTGAACTTTTGATCAATGATTGTTTCAGTGTTCTTCAGAAACATATATTCTTTTTCTAGATGGATCGTAAAAGGCTTGGAATGTGCTGAATATCATCACGCGCTTGCCTTAATAGTTACTAAACAGTCCTACACATCCATGACAGTCATACAATCCATGCAAAACTTTTACGAATACACCATTTTTGCTCTCTAAATAATTTTCTTCGTGGCTTATTTAAAAACTACGTAGTCATAATGCTTTATTTTCTAAGTTTTGAACAAATTACGTAATCGTTAAAATTCATGAGAATCGGTCAAGTTTATACTCGAAAAATCCTATTTTCACATTAGTGAAAGTAGAAACAGAATGATAACTTTTCACCTCTTATGATCCAATATTTTTTAAGAAAAAAATGCTCTTCTAGCTCTTTTTTTAAACTTCAAAATAGTCGTACATTGATCATATAAATGCGTAGGAGACACAAATTAAAGTTAATTCTTTAAATTCTGTGAGCATAAGGGTTACCACTTGAAAGATCAACTGCCAGCATGCGGTAAAGAAATGACTTTCAGGAATTAATCAAGAACTAGTTGGTACCCGTCAAAAAATGACGGCTGGTAGAAAATAAATGTACTATTACACAAATTATACACATCGTTGCCAAATGTTGCAAATCATAATACTAAGAATATAAAAATACACTTTAAAAAATTACTATTGAACCCAATAAAAAGAAATAGGGTTACACAACAGCGCGAAATAAACAATTTCTGCCGGGGTTAATTCTATATCTCATAAACATAATTACAAATAAAAATGGCATAGAGAGAGCTAGAGAGATGCCTCGGAATATAACATATTAATGTGTTTATGCGGCCTCGTGCTTAGTATCTAAAGCCAGATTAAAACATGTCAGTGTGCATGCGCAGAAACAAATTAATGTGTTAGTGCGGCTCGTGCTTAGTGAGTATCTAACTGCAGATTTAAACATAGCAATGAGCATGCGCAGAAAACAATTTTTAATTGTAAAAAATCGCTAACTGATAGAAATCGCGGTTACATAAACCAAATTTGACACACCTATAGATGAAAAACTTTCGTTTAAGACCAAAATGAAGTAAATGGATGCACCAGTTTTCTCTCACGGACTGCCCAAAGAAAAGGCTTAAGAACTTAAATACATAGATTTCGTATCAGGATATATATATATATATATATATATATATATATATTCTGTAGGAGATAAAAAGCGTAAATTTTCATTCGTTAGAGATAAATTGGCGTGACATGATATTAACCATGTTCTTTACAACCTGCAACATTATATGCAATGCAATTAAGAAGTCAGCATTCAATCAAGAAACCTACCCTACTGGGAAGAATTAAATCTTCAACCGTGTTCTTTAATTTGAAGTTACCCTTTCATTATGAACAAATACATGCTTGAAACCCATAGACAGGGGTTACCTCACAGAAGCGAAATGAATTGAATCTGCTGTAGGTCCTGCAACATGCCTCTATACTCATTGATACTCTGCAGCAAAGGACGTCACAGACCCTCCCTACCCCGAGCCAAGTTAAAGGTTCATTGATATTGTCCACATTATTCGCTGGCAGTTTGAAAAAGCTGCGCTTACAATAATCAGAATCTCCCCATAGTATTCTCGCTTTAATTACAACTGCTCCTGGGCGAGAATCGCTTCAAATTATCATTCATCTGCTCCAAATCAAGCAGACAGCAAATTAAAAGCGAGAAAGAAAAACAACAAAAAATGATCTTGTATTATGCCTTTCAAATCAGTGCGGACGAGGCTTCCCACTCCTGGAGGTGTCAGTTTCGGCCGTCCATTATCGACGGCCATAACTCAGCAGTCCAGTTCTTTTGTTTCAATGGGCTGGGTGGCTGACCTGAGACTCCATTGACTGACGGATCAAAATAAATTGATTGGGGTTCGGCGTAGGAAAGCTTGCGCAATGCTTCAAAAGGAGTGCGCTCTTCGAAATGAGATTGTGTTGGGTCTCAATCACTTTCAGGTAAATTGGGAATCTTTCATCACCTGAGCTTTCATCTAATGTCTGTTTTGTTGGAATTAACTGACGATAATTAAAGTGTACCTTAAAGTATATATATATATATATATATATATATATACATACATACATACACAGACATATATATATGTGTGTGTGTACATATGCATATATATGTATACATACATTTAATCAATTTAATTAATTGCCTGACCATAATCTTACTGAACATTTGGGAGATCATTTGGTGATAAAGGTTCGATAACATTCTACTCCTCGAATATCATTGGAACAGTTAGGACATATACTTCTGGATTAATAGTACCAAATTCCAATCTCATTCGTACAATTCCTTACAGGACCAGTATCACTCAATCGCACTTAGAATTCATGCTGTTTTGTAAGCCACAAGTGATCCTAGAATTTAAGTATCAGTATTTCTGCGGAAACGGTCAGTTTACATTATTTTGATGTCACCTGTACTTCTAGAATTGGAGCATAGTAGATTAAATACTGATGAATCATTAGACATGTAGATAAACTTACAAGGAAAATACGTTTCATTTATTCATTTGTCGTCATCAGTTGCTACTAGATCAGTAAATGGAACCAAGCACAGCGTTTATGAAGGGATATTACAAGAAATATCCCAATGGCTATGCCCTGTGCAATAGAATAGAAACGTCTTATTGTTGCCATTTCAGGTTACTAAATCCGTTGAAATTAAATAGGGAACCAGATTCACCAGAACAGGTGTACCCTGGACAGCTGAGTAACTAGCTAGAGCTGAATTTCAAAAGGTGTAAAAAGCTGAAAAAGTCCCCAAATGTGCAAAAGTTGAATTTTTCAAATACTAGCAAGGAAAAGTAAAGTTTGGGTAATTCGGTTGGAAAAATATTTTTAAAAAATAGAATTAGTTGTGTAAATTAAAGAAATATTGTAATTGAGTGTTAGAAAAATGAATAAATATATTTTACGTTCCGTAATATCAGAATTTTAAATGCTGTAAGAGAAACTTTTTATACAATGAAAAGCAAAATCGATCTAAAATACACTCAATTTAGACTTTAAGGGCAGGATTTCAGGCAAGTACCAAAGCCACGTGTTGTGTTTTTCTCTTTCATTTGGATAGTTTATAACCTATTAATCCTGATTAATTGGCCAACTATTATTTTTTTAAATAACATTGTCTAAACAGGAGAGAAATGTTGAAGTTTATTAATTTTGAAGTTAAAAAGAGGTTAATTTTTAACTAGTTCATATAATATGCGTACGTGAGGGAGATGACTATCTCAAAAATGGAATTACTTCCCCATAAAAAGAAAGGAGAAAATATCACTTTTAAAAAGATTTTTCCATAGCTTTAAATATTTGTGTGATTAATCAGCCTTTTAGTCTTTTTTCTATCACTTACGTAACATATACAAAGTATGGATTTTTTTTCCTTCCTAGGCATTTAAATCTTGTCTCAGGATCAAACTTATTATCTATATAAGCTTTAATGCGTAATTCGCCATTTCTGCATATCGCTTAGATCAAATTTTCATCTAATAAATGTCAGCTGTTCAGAATTCAAACATGTTTCAAAATCTAATCGCTGCGCTTGAAATCGCTCTGAAACCATTTGGGTCAGAAATGTCTGAAATGTCTGAAATGAGACACACAGCGGGCGAGAGAAAGAAAAAAATAAAAGAACGAAAGACAAAAATTCCGCTCACTGAAGTACCGCACACGTACAGCACAACACAGCGCAAAGCCTAATTCTCATTACATATCTTTGACATTGAACAAAAACTGAAACGAAACCAATTTCAATAACCCACTCCCATCTCCATTTCTGGTCACTGCCAGCCCCGATTTCGCAAGGGAGGCTCGAAACGCAGTAGACAATGTCTGGGCGTCGCCAACTGTTTTTTCCCTTCGCGCGGGGCAAAATTATGATTACAACAGCCGAAGATGAAAGAATAAAAAAGCCAGGGGATTCTGTGTTCTGTTATCTGATGGCGATTAAGTATAAATCAAGGGACCGGACTGACAACTTCATTCCGGCACTTTGTTCCGTGCTTATATTCGTGCCACTCCGACAATTAATTACGCCATTTGTGAAAAGCTATCAGGAGAGAGGTTTCCAATCGCCAAGATCCGTCACGCAGAAAGGTATCGTGAGCGGAACACTCGGTCGATTACTGGAAAAGCTGGAAAAGCCCTAATCGCGGAAGGGTTAGGGAAAATATCTGCCTTACTTCACTAGACTCATAAGGGCAATTAACCTCTGCATTTAATTTTCCGCTAAAAATAAAGATCTAGAATCTCCAGACGTTCTTACTGAAATAAAGGATATCATCTATAAAGATGATTTATTTCCTTATGCTATGCTCATTCTAATATAACCTTGATAGAAAAGTATATTACGAACGGATGTTTCAAAATTTTGGAAGCAACAAATTACGACAGTGAACTTGTTGGCTCTAGTCAAGTATCCTAAAGTATGCCAAGTAAATACGAGTTAGGAAAAATATCTTCCATACTTGACCATACCCACAAGGGCAATTAACCTCTGTATTAAGTTTTTCGCTAAAAAGGTATCGTGAGTGGAACACTCGGCCGATTGCTGGAAAAGCTGGAAAAGCCCTAATCGCGGAAGGGTTAGGAAAAATATCTGCCTTACTTCACTAGACTCACAAGGGCAATTAACCTCTGCATTTAATTTTCCGCTAAAAATAAAGATCTAGAATCTTCAGACGTTCTTATTGAAATAAAGGATATCATCTATAAAGATGATTTATTTCCTTATGCTATGCTCATTCTAACATGGCCTTGATAGAAAAATATATTACGAACGGATGTTTCAAAATTTCGGAAGCAACAAATTACGACAGTGAACGTGTTGGCTCTAGTCAAGTATCCCAAAGTATGCCAAGTAAACACGAGTTAGGAAAAATATCTTCCATACTTGACCATACCCACAAGGGCAATTAACCTCTGTATTAAGTTTTTCGCTAAAAAGGTATCGTGAGTGGAACACTCGGCCGATTGCTGGAAAAGCTGGAAAAGCCCTAATCGCGGAAGGGTTAGGAAAAATATCTGCCTTACTTCACTAGACTCACAAGGGCAATTAACCTCTGCATTTAATTTTCCGCTAAAAATAAAGATCTAGAATCTTCAGACGTTCTTATTGAAATAAAGGATATCATCTATAAAGATGATTTATTTCCTTATGCTATGCTCATTCTAACATGGCCTTGATAGAAAAATATATTACGAACGGATGTTTCAAAATTTCGGAAGCAACAAATTACGACAGTGAACGTGTTGGCTCTAGTCAAGTATCCCAAAGTATGCCAAGTAAACACGAGTTAGGAAAAATATCTTCCATACTTGACCATACCCATAAGGGCAATTAACCTCTGTATTAAGTTTTTCGCTAAAAAGGTATCGTGAATGGAACACTCGGTCGATTACTGGAAAAGCTGGAAAAGCCCTAGTCGCGGAAGGGTTAGGAAAAATATCTGCCTTACTTCACTATACTCACAAGAGCAATAAATCTCTGCATGAAATGTTCCGCTAAAAATAAAGATCTAGAATCTCCAGACTTTCTTATTGAAATAAAGGATATCATCTATAAAGATGATGTCTTTACTTATGCTATGCTCATTCTAACATGTTCTTCAAAGAAAATTATATTACGAAAGGATGTTTCAAAATTTCGGATGCAACAAATTACGACAATTGATGTGTTGGTTGCTCTAGTCAAGTACCCCAAAGTATTCCAAGAAAACACCGGTTAGGAAAAATATCTTATTTACTTAACCATACTCACAAGGGTAATTAACCGCTATATTAAATTTTCCGCTAAAAATAAAGATCTAGAATCTCCAGACGTTCTTATTGAAATAAAGGATATCATCTATAAAGATGATGTCTTTATTTATGCTATGCTCATTTTAACATGACCCTGAAGGAAAAGTTAATTACGTATGGATGTTTCAAAATTTCGGAAGCAACAAATTACGACAATGAACGTGTTGGTTTTTCTAGTCAAGTATCCCAAAGTATTCCAAGTAAAAGTTAATTACTGAAGGAAAAGTTAATTACGAAAGGATGTTTCAAATTTCGGAAGCAACAAATTAAGACAATGAACATGTTGGTTGCTCTAGTCAAGTATCCCAAAGTATTCCAATTAAACACGAGTTAGTAAAAATATCTTCCTTTCATCACCATACTCACAAGGGCAATTAACCTCTGTATTAAAATATTCGCTAAAAATAAAGATCTAAAATATCCAGACGTTCTTATTGTAACAAAGGATATCTCTAAAGAAGATGTCTTTACTTATACTATTCTCATTTTAACATGACCCTGAAAGAAAAGTTAATTACTAATGGATGTTTCAAAATTTCAGATGCTCAATCTAAAATGACCCTACAAGAAAAGTTAATTACGAAAGGATATTTCAAAATATCGGAAGCAACAAATTATAACAATGAACGTGTTGATTGCTCTAGTCAAGTATCCCAAAGTATTCCAAGAACCGGGTTAGGAAAAATATCTTTCTTACTTCATTACACTCACAAGGGCAATTAACCTCTGTATTAAATTTTCTGATAAAAATAAAGATCTAGAATCTCCAGACGTTCTTATTGTAACAAAGGATATCATTTCTAAAGATGATGTCTTGACTTATGCTATACTCATTCTAACATGGCCTTGAAAGAAAAGTATATTACGAAAAGATGTTTCAAAATTTCGAAAGCAACAAATTATGACAATGAATGTGTTGGTTGCCCTAGTCAAGTATCCCAAAGTATTCCAAGAAGAACCAGGTTAGGAAAAATATTTCTCTTATTATCACTACACTCACAAGGGCAGTTTACCTGTGTATTAAATTTTCCGCTAAAAATAAAGGTCTAGAATCTCCAGATGTTCTTATTGTAACAAAAGATATCATTTATAAAGATGATGTCTTTACTTATGCTATGCTCATTCTAACATGACCCTGAAAGAAAAGTTGATAACGAAAGGATGTTTCAAAATTTCGGAAGCAACAAATTACGACAATGAACTTGTTGGTTGCTCTAATCAAGTGTCCCAAAAGTATTCCAAGAAAACATGGGCTAAAAAAAATATCTTACTTACTTCACTATACTCTCAGGGACAATTAACAGGTAAAGGGATTTTTATGATGATTCTGTATAAATACTTCTACTCAAAATTTTTAGTTTTCGAGTACAACAGAAATTGTTTGATGAGACGTTTATTTCTTTAAATTTCATGATCCTAAATTTAAATAATTTGCTAATTTTATGTATTTACATTACATTCATTACCCTTAAAATATCTTAAATAGTTCATGTTTATGAAAATTCCTTCATAATATGAATAAATTAAAACAAAAACTCCCTCTGTTTAAAACTTAATTATTTCCTTTCGACATTTTTCTGATAGAGATGTAAGACATAATGGGAATCTAACATGAAACAATAACAAAAAAGGATTGAATTGCCTGTAATTGAAAGATCATTTTTAAAACCTTCTTTTCATTTTAGGGCTTCTTTCCATTCATTGTTCGTGAATATACGTACAAATACTTTGCAGCTTTGTATGTTTTACCTCGACCGTTTAATCGTAATCTGTATTCATTAATTCTGCTTTGTTTTTACCTCATTAATATGTAGTTACTTTCTAGCAAAGTTTCAAAATTCCTTGTATTAAACAACTCTTGTTAATTTTAAAAATTGATTGAAAATCCTTCACTGAATTAGATATCACGAGCATAATGATAGCTTCTAGGCGTAAAATGTTTAAAATATATCATTAGGTAACCTATTGTTAAATTAGAGAAATTCGTTTCGAGAATAAATTATTCCTTTCTTATATTTGAAGGTAAAATTGGTTCTAGTTTTTCCCTAACAAGCATCAAAAGATAAATAATTTTCTCTTCGTAAAAAAAGTAAAGAAGTGATGTCTAATTTTCCTCTGGAAAGTTTCTATTCAAACTTGGTGTTTTTCAGTTTTAACTCTTTGGCACTTTTTGGTTTTGTTGAGTGCATAAACAGTGCTTGAATATTTTTATTATCTGTTGCTGTTTGTTCATACCTTCATTCGAAGTTTTTTTTACCTTTAACTTTACAGAAAAAAATTATCCTCTTTATTTAAAAACATAGTTTTTGTCGTAATCCTCTTCAAAAGTCATATAAGAGATAGTGCTAAAACACAGATCATAGATTTCACTTCCCACTCCATAACGGGCAAATGCATAATAAATTTTTTAAGAGTGTATTCAAAACTCTCATTTTAATATCTGTTTTCCACTTCAGGATATTAAAAAAAACAGACTCATTAATATAGGAAATGAGTTTAAAGTACTTGCTAAATTCACTTTCAATTCATCTATATAAAAATTTATGCATTATATGTGCGTATTAAAAATTTAAATTAGTTTATCTTTTAAACCCTTAATTTCATTAAATTAAAAGCTAATTAATATCTTTACCCATAAAAATTAACATTAATTTTTTTTTTTCTGTATTTATCAAAACGCACATGACAAGCATTTCACGTCTAATATCAGTCCAAAAACTGACCATCTGCAATCGAACACAGCTAACCTCATTCTTCAAACTAAATTATTTCATTCAGACTTTTTTCTGAGAGAGCTGTAAGAAACAATAGCAAATTTATTAATAAACAATGCCTATTACTGAAAGATTGTTTTTTAAATCATCTTTTCATTCATTGTTCCGAAAGTTTAAAAATACTAAGCAGCTTGATAGTTTTATTATGATGGCTAAATTGAAATATGGGTTCAATTATCTTTCCTTATTTGTTTTTAAATCATTAATCTGAGTACACATTTCTAGAGAGCTGTCAAAATTTCTTCTAAACAGTAACTTCAGTTAATTTAAAAACTGACCTTTTTGTGTAAATTTTATATCAAAAACATAATTATAATTTCTTGACTTGAAAAGCGTAAAATATGTCATATCAAAAATTGCCGCTGAAAAATTCTCTTAAGAATGAACTGTTCTTTTGTTCTCATTTTCCCAAGGTAAAAGTTGGTTCTATTTTTTTCCTGATAAGCATTAAAGGGTATAGAAGTTTATCTGAGCTAATATATAGATTAAAAATAACCAAGTGAAATTGCCTTTGAAAGTTTCTTTTCAAACTTATTGTTTTAACATTTAACTCTAACACTTTTTTAGTTTCATTTCATACATTAACTGTAAATTATTAATTCTTTTTTTACTTGTTCCAATGAAAAGAGACGTTTTCTTAAGGAATTTTTATGCAAAAAAAATTCTCCTTTGAGAATATTAATATTTTCCTAATAAGCATTAAATGGTATATAGGTTTCTCTGAGCTAATATATAGATTAAAAGTAACCAAGTGAATCTGCCTACCAAAAGTTTCTTTTCAAACTTATTGTTTCAACATTGATCTCTAATACCCTTTTAGTTTCATTTAATGCATTAACTGTAAATTATTTATTTTTTTACTTGTTCCAATGTAAAGAGACGTTTGTTTAAGGAATTTTTATGTCAAAAAATCTTTTCTGAGAAAATTATTTTTTCCTTAATTATTTTTAAAAATAATTTCAGGGAACAATGGTGAAATACAGATTCCATACTTCGCACTGAATAATTTTCACTAATTAAAAATTATTGTTACATTGAACTTCAAATAATGAAGTTTTATCAATTATTTCAGATTGTAGTAAGTTTTTCACACCTCAAAACACCTTTAGAATAATGCTGTTATTTACTTTTTCTCTAAAATCGGCCATTGTGGATAAATATGTAAATCCAATGTAATTTATTGCTACTGAAACGTAATCATTCTGAGTACACATTTCTAGAGAGCTGTCAAAATTTCTTCTAAACAGTAACTTTGGTTAATTTAAAAATTGACCTTTTTGTGTAAGTTTTATATCAAAAACATAATTATAATTTCTAGACTTGAAAAGCGTAAAATATGTCATATCAGAAACTGCCGCTGAAAATTTCTCTTAAGAATGAATTGTTCTTTTTTTCTCATTTTCCCAAGGTAAAGTTGGTTCTATTGTTTTCTTAATAAGCATTAAAGGGTTTATAGATATTCGACAATTCCTCACCTAAAATCGGCCATTGTGGATAAAAATGTAAATATAATTTCTTGCTACTGAAAATTCAAAATATTCGATAATTCCTCATCTGATTTCGTTAGATGAAAAATTACTCACTTGAATAATTTGTGTCGTTCAAATGCAGGCATTTACTTTTCTAATTTTCGCGACTTTAAAAAAAATCCCGAAACTTGCTGTTGTGAGATTTGTATATTTTGTGCGCCAAATTATATAATGAAGAGTTTTTAATTCTCAAAACCAAACATCAAAAAATGGCTAATTCTGGGGATTTCTAAATATTAAAATCACGTAAATAAGTTACTTTATAATTATTTATGACTTTACTTTGAAGGGATAAACCTCAGCAATTCTAAAAACTTCCTTTCGTTATTTTGGCTTTATTGTATTCAATAATTATCTAATTTGATCATTAAAAACTATATTATATTAATATAAATATGTCTTAGAAATGAACTATTTTTTATAACAATTTTTGAAAAAAATTTAACCCAAAATCTCCGTAAAAAAGGTTTTATTCGCCAGTAAATTATTTATTGTATAAAATCTGCCATTAGAAAAATGCTCAAGTCTTTTAAAAGAAAATTCGGTTAATGGAACCATTATTCTATTGTTAAGGCTGAAATATTTCTATCCAAACTTTAAAATCATTTTTCTATTTATCTAATCACACGTTCAATCGTTAGAGCAGAAAGGGTAAGCACGTTTAATTGGCGATGTATAAACGCGAAAAAAAAAAAATTAAACGAAATCATCTATCGAGATGCATGATAATGAGAATTAAACTGCGAAATAAAACCAAATTACAGATGATCTATATTCAAACATATTAAAAATCAATTTCACTCACCGTGATTTTTAAAAAAAACGGGTTTCCGCTCCGTCTGTTTATCGTTGTTTATTTCAATGGTTAATAAATCTTAATCAGTTTATTCACTATTTTTTTAATTTTTATAAATTGAAGTAGTGGTTATGTCTGTAACTAAAGAATTTTAATTCATCCGAGAGATGAAAAAAAAATCTAAAATTTTAAAGCTGATTATTGAAATAAATGGAAAACCATTTATGCTAATGGTAATAGAAAAAACTGTTTATTATTTATGTTTTCTTTTTCTTTTTCTTTTGTTTTGATTGTTTTGTATTGAGTTCCTTGGTGTAAGACTATATTTTAAGATTTTACAGGGTGTAAAAGTACTTTTTATTTCAAAGCTGCGTTGAAATTTTCTTTGTGTCTTAGGTAAGTGCCTGAACAATATTATCTTCAGATTTTTTTATACACAGTTTCTGAACACATACATTTTACTTTGTAAAGTATCTATTGGAAATTTCACTTTAGATATAGGCTTTGTTCACAAAATTTCCCCGTGACATAACTGAATTCGCTTTTTAATTTATTTTTCTGCTGTGGATGTTGAAAAATATTATTTACTCTTCATTACGTATCAATGAATCGAACACCTGAAGTTTTTGAAAATGAAGTGTCTGAAAAACAGATACTTTGTAAAGTATCTATTGGAAATTTCGCTTTAGACATAGCCTTTGTTCACAAAATTCCCCCGTGACATAACTGTATTCTCTTTTTAATTTATTTTTCTGCTGTGGATGTTAAAAGATATTATTTACTCTTCATTACGCATCAATAACACGAACATCTGAAGTTTTTGAAAAAGAAGTGAATGAAAAGCGGATACTTTGTAGAGTATCTGTAGGAAATTTCGCTTTAGACATAGCCTTTGTTCACAAAATTACCTGTGACATAACTGGAATCGCTTTTTAATTTATTTTTCTGCTGTGGATGTTGAAAAATATTATTTACTCTTCATTACGTATCAATGAATCGAACACCTGAAGTTTTTGAAAATGAAGTGTTTGAAAAACAGATACTTTGCAAAGTATCTGTTGGAAATTTCGCTTTAGACATAGCCTTTGTTCACAAAATTACCCCGTGACATAACTGAATTCGCTTTTTAATTTATTTTTCTGCTGTGGATGTTGAAAGATATTATTTACTCTTCATTACGCGTCAGTGACACGAACATCTGAAGCGTTTGAAAAAACAGATACTTTATAAAGTATCTATTGGAAATTTCACTTCGAAATTCAGAAATTGCCAAATTTGGTTTTGCTGAATACTTTGGCAAAACCAAAATACTCAATTTAAGCTCTAAACCCACAGGAATTAGATGCAACAACAACAGCAATATGGGTAGAGGGGGTATTGTTTTATGAGAAGGAGATACATCGTCGCTAGTGTCGATAATCTATAACTACTTGATGATGCAATGAATGAGTACAAATATCTATGGAAAATATAATATGGAGATTTTAAACACGGTTTCAAGTGTCCAGAAAAAACTTAACAAGCAGAATCTTTTCAAATTTTAAAATGACAGGTATAAACCCAGTAGAACATATTTCAGAAGAACTGGAATCTACAATTCGAAAACAGAATATTTCTTAGTGATACGGTTGATGTTTTTAATACAGGATTAATGTAATGAAATCAAGCCAGGTATAGCCAAAAAAAAACTTGAATGTGGACCAAAAAGATTCAACTATACTTTAAAACCTAGTGGTCATCCAACAAATTATTTGAAAAAAGATTAAATAGATTTTTGGATTTTCCACAGTTTGAACAGCATGTGACCAATTACTTTTGTGACTATTTATTTTTCCTCATTGTCTAGTATGTGATTTTGATTAAAAAATTTCCATGCTATTTTTATGATGGGCTCATTAAAGTCTAATTAGGTACAATGTTAAACATGACGTGAAAAAATTCTAACATTAATCATTTAATCAAAACAACTTCATGTAACATATAAGTGTCCAATCACCTTTGTAAGGTAAAGGACTTAGCTGATTCTGAGACTAAATTAAAGCTTTCACTTATATGCAGAAGGGAATACTAAGTCTGCAATTTATCATTCTAAATGGTTACCACATTCACATATCCGTTTGAGTAAGGTAACTGTGTTTTATACTTTCCTCATATTTACCAATTGTGATGATTCTACATGATGCTGCTCTGTATTCCGGCATAAGATACATGACATTTTCATAGAAAAATGAATAAATAAATACAAATGTCAACACATGTGTGATTCTAAAGCAGAGAATACATGCGATGGGTTGGACTGTTTGTTGCTGACTGCATCGAATATTCATAAAGCGAACTGAATACATACGAATAAACTTTCCCTTCTAACAATGCCGAAAAAAAATAAGACAAATATCTGAATTAAGTAACACCTGAGCTGTTATATCAGTCACTAATGGGTCAAAACATGTTGACATCAAGTCGCTCTGTTGGACATCGCTGGAAGCATAGGAGCAAGGTCGTCTGACAATTGACACAAATAGGACTCAGTGCACAATATGAGGGAATGTTGGGTCGGTCGTTAGCGCCGCAGTTTTTCTATTTGGATTTATTGTGCTATTTTATCACGTGTTTGATAATCGTTTAGGTTGGTTAATTGTTATGTTGAATGTGTAATGAGATATTTTATTGTACTAATCTATATACATAAAACAGTTCCGTAACTGACTGACTGATAGATAACGCACAGACCAAACCGCTGGACCTACAAGGCTGAAATTTTGCATGGTGATTCTTCTTATAGAGTAGGGATTCACAAAGAAAGATTTTTGAAAAATTCTTCTTAGATTTTTTTAAATTAAATTTTTAGGCTGTTTTTGTAACATTTTTTAAAGTTTGCATTTAAAATAATGATTTGAGGGTTATAAAATTTATATCACGAGAAAGATCATAAAAATTTCTTTAAAATAAAATCATTTGCGAATCTTTACCTCCATTTTCTGATTTTTGGTGAATTTTTAAAGAGTATTTTTTTAATTTAATTTATTAAATTCTGATCACGTGGTTTCTTTTCTTTTTGTGATACTTTAATAAAATTGTGATACTTTAAATTAATTTTGCGTCACGTGCATAACAACGAAATAAATTGACAAAAAAATATTAAAATACGGTAAAAGATAAAATTTAACCCCGAGACTAATTGAGATGGAATTTTTTAAGAATTTAATTCAAATTAGTATGTTTTATGGTTATTAAACATGCAAATTAATTGCATACATTGACAGTTGTATTTAATTTAAATATTTTCTTCTGCATTATTTTGTCTATAAAAATATCCGTTACGATTTTTTTATAAATATATTTTTCGGCATTAATTGCGTACATTGAACGTTCTATTTATTATAAATATATTTTTGGGGGTTTTGTTTTTTGCATTAATTGCATACATTGACCGTTGTATTTAATTTGAATGTACTCCGTAGCGAAGCACGGGTATTCAGCTAGTAAAATTTATATTAATAATTGAACATTTCCAACAAAAAAATTTTCATTGAGAGAAAATAACTCAATTTTCATTTTAATATCTCACTAGTACTTGAACATGTTTCTCATTACTGGGACCCGTTCCAAGGAGTGTGTGTGTATGGGGGGGGGGGGGGGGGTTGGAATATTAACTCTAATACAGCAGAATATTTCAGTACACATCGAACAATACATTTCAGTCTTTGTGATGAACAGCTGCAGTTAATTTTCATTTCAATCTTTGAAAATCCATAAACGTTAAAAGTTCAATTGTAACATAATTTGCGCCTCACAATGACTTATCTTCCATTATGGATCGTTCGTTCTGGTTTTTTTAGTAAATGATCTCACAATTACTAACACAAGTAGTTTTGTAATTATTTGCATTTCAAGGTCAATCTCCGTATTTTCTTTCTGTATTTGTTGGCTTTCATGAATGCAATTGTTTATTAACACGTGCATCGATTAGTTAGCAAAATTAACTTCCTGTATTTTTAACGCCCACTTTGATTGTACTCACACTATCATAGATCTTCAAAATACATAATAAACCTTTTCTAACATTCTACGGACTTAGTTAATGATAGTAAACCGTAGCTCCAAAGGCCGAGGGTGGAATCATCCAGAAAAATGATTATTGTGTTACAGTTAACGATTTAAAATATGAATCAAACAATAGTACGTGATTTGAAAAACAAATAAAAAATTAAATATCGATATCACTTAAAACAAAATATGTTTATCGCCAAAATTGGGCTTAAACTGTTTTGGATAATACAAGGTTTATAACAGTCACAATGTTATCGACGTCAGACGTCAAAGGGTACTGATTTCATAAATTTATATACATGTTCTGTTTTGGATGAAATATATTACATCCAGCTTCCTTTATCATATTTTTCCTCCATTTTTATCTAGTTGAGGTGAAAAGAAACGAAACCTTTATTTATCCATTGATTAAACATCTGCTCGAGAAACACAAGAAAAAAATGCATTCCATATGCATAAAATGGGTAAAATCCGTGCATCGCCTCTGCTTTTCGTTTTCTTTTGTATGAAATTATATAATAGAAAGAACTAATCATGAACTACTCTCATTTTTCTACTTGTTAAACGTGAAAAAAGTCTAATTTGTTGTTTTCCAAACTAGACTTTTTTCACCATTTTTTTAGCATAATAATTTCCGTTAAAATAATGGGCTCTGAAATTGTTAAATTTGCATCAGAAATTTATAAGCAAAAATTCATCAGTTTTTACACCGATGTTTTTTTTTTATTATAATGACTTCATTTTTCTATAAGTAATCTAGAAAACCCCGAGATTTACTCACCTAAAGATTTTTAACATGCTCACGTGTTATCCCAGATATTTTGACTTAAATAATTCCATATTGATTCCCTTATAATCGGGAAAACTGTTCTTTTTTTTTCTCGCTCGAATTCTTGTTAGTCTTATGAGACATCAAACAACGTTCAATTTCAGCAAATGGCATCAATTAAATTTTTAAAATTAAAGCTCTGATACATTCATTTGGTTTCACTCATTTAATATGTAAACAGAAACCTAAAAGATGTAAATCATTTTCTTGTAAATCAATTCCTTTCCCTTCCATGAACGCCCTGAACCAGTTTCTGAAGAACTTACAGCTTTCATTTTGATTAAAAGGTGTTACATGGATTAAAACATTGGGCAAAATAGATTATGACTCAGTAATTAATAAAACATTGATGGTCCCATGTGCATCAACATCTTTTAAAAATATACAATCAAAAAACTATAAAAACATTTTTTTATATAAACCAACTCATTTCCCCCCGCCCCTTATTTTCTTGAAGGTTATTTTATTGTCTTCTGTTTGATCAAATGCTTACGACTAAACCCAAAAAATGGGACAAACTAACAGTTGCCATTTCACGTGATAAAATTTCAATACATCTGTTCTACGTAGCTTCATTTTTCAAACTGTTGCCAAAAACTTGAAAAAAATTCATTCTTTCGTGAAAATCAACCCAATCATTTTCACATAAAAGCTTTTGGGTTACCTTAGAAATTTCTTTTTGATCTGTTGACAGCAAAGAAATTAAAAAATGGGACATGTAAACAGTTGAAACCTTTCCTATTTCCAACAACAGAGCTTCATATAGAAATATTTTGCCATCAGACATATAAAAAATGATAATATTCCTTGTATCAGGTTGTTATAAAACATTCTCAGTTACTTCACTTTTGTTGTATATGATCAAAAGGTTTTAAGAAAAAAAAACGTTCTTCAAAGAGATCCCGACCCATTTCTCACTTGAACTCTAATGGATTACTTTACACTTTTTTGTTTGATCCATAGGGAATAAACAAAGTTAAAAAAAAATTGGGGACAAATAAAAACATTCTCACGTTGCATACTTCCTGGAACTGGGCTTCATTTAGCAATGTGTTGAGTACCGTAAATAAATAAATAAATAAAAATTTTCATTTTCATTTTCCTTAAAAAAAATTTCTTTAAATTAACCCATTCCGAAATTTAAAAAGTAATCATTTAATGCTGCTTCCATTTATAGCCACTTAATTTAGCCATAAAAGTTTTAAAAAAAATTAAAATTCATTCTTCTACGATTGTAGGATAATAAATCCATTAGAACATATTTCTGGTACATATATGGGTTACCCCACATCTTTCTCTTTTACAAAATAAGAAAAATAAATTAAATAACTAAGAACATAATGAAGCGCAACTTGGTGGCCTTATATAAAGCACGTGACAGTTTTTCAACCCTCACCAGAAAAAATATGTATTCTACAAAATGCAGTATTCTGCAGTATGTGAATGCCACTTTTATGCCTATAGTCTATCTTATATACGTAGTTCAGTTTCATCAAATTAAAACTTTCATGTAGTATATCATATACTGTAAAAACGAAACGTTGTTTCAGGTTTTTAAAGCTACCTGTTTCAGAGTGTAATGTTTCTGGGTAACGGGTTTACCTGTTTTGTGCATCCCACTTTTGTATCTCAAACATATTTCCTTACCCTTTTTGTTATACTTCCCTTTTTGTAATCATCCATCTATATATATTATTTCTAAAAGGTTTTGTTTTTTTACCCCTTTTTCTTCCTTCATACTTAACCAAAATCGATAAATGAGGTACCACTTTAAAGATTAAGATCTCTGCTTCGTACGGATTGTTAATTTAGAATTACACATTTTATTGTTTGTTTAAAAATCGAAGTATAAACATTATAAACAATTTTTCTTCCCCTAGATGGCGCTCGCGCTACTTCTTTTATTTTACCATTATCAATCGCATTGAACTTTTAAATTTAAAAATCGTTTGTTTTTATTATCATTCTGTGATTTCATTAATGAGTTTCTTTATCAGCAACATCCGCGTAAGTTTACATTATTCTTTTTGCATGGAAAATCCATATATATTATTTCTAGGAGGGGATTTTTTCTGACGTTCCCTTTTTCTCCTTTCATACTTAACCAAAATCGATAGTTGAGGTACCATTTTAAAGATCAAGTTCTCCGCTTCTGACGAATTGTTAATTTAGAATGACATATTGTATCCTTTGTATGAAAATCAAAGTTAAAAATTGACTTTTGGCCCTAGAGTTCTTTCCCTGGGTGCGTCGATAAGGCACGGTCAAATAGTGTGTACAAAGAGGTTTTATAATGCAAACATCACAATTTGCGCCATTCTTAACTTTTAATATTGTCTACAAATGGGTTTTGAATTGGTACATATCTCATGTTCTCATGTTTTGTGTTATGCTTCACCTTCAATAGTGTGTCCAAAGGTGTTTTGTAATCGGTTTTGTATTATCCTTGTGCACCATTGTTATTTGACAAATAAACAATGGCTACCAATGAACCGGTTCTTCCTTCATCCTACTATAAACCACCAACTCCGCTATAAAATTAACCGTATTTTATTCGCATGCGAAATTTTCGCACGGGCCACCTAGTATGCTCAAATCAGCATTCCTTTTTACGGTGTACAGATTACATTTCATCAAATTTTTGCCATATATTATATTAAGTTTTTTTGTATTTTGCAATAGTTCTTTTTACAAAATATCCGATCCATTTTTTTTACTTGAGCACTCATTGGTTACCTTACGCCTTTCTCTTTAATTAAAGAATGATAAAAAAATTATAATTGAGGTTAAAAGATAATGACATGCCATTTGGTAGCCCTACACCTAGCATAGTACATTATGAAAATATCCCTACACCAAAAAATCATTTAAAAAATCATTATTCCAAAAGATGCAATCTTCTGGAATCTATGGATTTCTCCGTTTATGCACGTGGGATATTTTATGGCTTTCATTAGCATATTATCTACGCATATCAACTAGCATATTCAGCATTTACTTTCATCAGATTTTTGTCTTATGTAATCAAAAGACTTTTTAAAAATTTCCTCAAAGAAAATCAGATCTTTTGCTTTAACTTGAACACTAATGGGTTACTTTGCATCTTTGAAAAAATGATGATAATAATTTAAGAGGGCCCAGGCCACAAAATTCTTCAAATTTTCGAAAAAACTTTTATTGCATTAAAAATTTTTCTGTTCTTTTCTGCTTAAAATGACGTTTAAAAAATGTTTCTATCTTAATTAGAACAGGAGATATTGATTTTTTGTTTTGTAACATTCTAATAGCAGCAAATCTTTGTTTAAACCTTTAAATGCGTTTTTCTGCATGACGGGTTTTTTCAACATTTCTCGTCTTTAAATTGTTATAAGTTAAGAGCCGTTAAAGATAAATGGTTCAAACTTGCAACATGGCTCTTTCAATTATTTTACTTTAATTTTGATTCAGCAAATTCGAAAAAAATATTTACTTTTGAAAATATGATTTTTAAAAAATAAGTTACATAATTTTTTCTTAAATTTTTGCTCTAAATATTTTAATTTTTTTTAAAAATTAATATTTAAAAATTCGACATATAATATTTCGAGTTATAAGAATTTTGCATTACCCAACTTTAAAAAAAATTTTATTAAAGTTTTTAATTTTAATTAAAAAAAATTTTATTACAATTTTTTAACAACTTTATTAGAAGTTTTATGATGTGATTTTGTTTGCAAATTATATGGTTAACCATCACAAAAAAATTCAAATTGTAACTCAATAAATAAAAAAAATTTTAAAATGTGTCCTGGACCCCTTTAAATTGAGACAAGATATTGAAAAGTCCGTACGCATTGCAAGGTAGCCTCAGGCATGAAGGTACATAATCTCTTCCAGAAAAAATATCCTTATTCTACCAGATACAATCTTCTGGAATGTATGAATGCCCCTGTTATGCACTAGATATATTTTACAGCTTCATTTTCCTCAAATGATAAATTAAAGAAATTAGTTAGAAGAAAGCACTGACAACGTCCGCAAAATGAGACATCACTCGAAAGCATTTGTCAAAAAGCATGCCGCGGATTCAAAGCCTTTTCCATCCATCACATTTTGCATTTCATTTTTATCTGCATGTGATAACATAATTTTCCCCTCTCAAAAAACAGCGCATTCTCAGAGATTAAAAGAAAAAAAGTGCAAAACGTAACTCTTTGACTGCATTAATCATTCCACGGCACGATAAGGTTTTGTGACTCGGGGCCACACTCCGCCAGCGTATGCCACCGATTCCTGTTCCCTTCTACCGTCCGAGCCAGAATTAAATTAGGATATCCTATCGAGGACGTCTATCGTCCTTAACTGTGGCACACACACCACCCCGCTATTGTCCGCTGTCGTGACCCAGATGGACACATCGAGTGCCCCAAGGACGGACAGACAGCTCTCGATTGTCTGCTGTCTGACTGATTGTTTATTAATGCGACTAAACAACGATTATTCACGAGTTCTGTAAGCTTTTAATTGCGTTCAAGAATCGCCAATTATGACCTATATATGATTCTGGATATTTTCCAATCGATTGTTCGCCGAAGAAATCAATATAAATCACGTGACGACCTTGCTGGCGACGTTCAATGTCGTGGGGGGATTTGATGTGTCGGGCTTTTTGACGTTGAAAATAATGGAAAGCTATTGTGACAGGCATGTTTTGTTGTCGCTATTGCGAGCACGCTGATCTTTTTCTATCGGGAAAACCGCGTGTGGATTGTTGAAACTATAAATTAACCATTCTAGAGATCATCTGTGACTCTCACATACACACCCAAGATATCCTCATGACGTTTATAGGTTGTTCATACATGACATATTAATATTTCCCCTCTTTTTTTATCTTTCGACTGGACATCTGTGCTACCTGATTGTACTGAAAGTAAATTAATGTGTTTTAAGCGATATGGGAGAGCCCACACACGAGCTTTGTCATCCACGTAATCTTTTTATGGAAGTCCATACACGTCTAGGTACTTTATTGATGAATTTTGTATGTATATTGTACGTGTGTGCTCCATATTTGAAAAGTAAAAGATTGAAATATTCTACACGTTGAGTTATCTAAAGATATTCATATCTACTGGCTTTCTATGCAATCCGGGTAGAGGTATATCCTGCTTATCGCAAGATCACGTTACCCCATTTTGTTTTTGTAAAATAGTCAAAGAAAAAAATGAGAACTATATTTCATTAACAGAAAGAAATTATAGGAGGATTTTTGATGTTACAATAAAGGTAATAAACGTAAAATAACATCCAGGGTTTAATTGCAACGGAGAAGGTGTCAGAGATTTGCTCCGGTAGAGTATTTTCCAAATCCAATAAATTAGATTGCATCGTGCATACATTATTTTACTCTATAAAAGATGAATTTATCTTATTATTCTTTATTCTTACAATATAGTTGAATTTTACATTCTACGTATTGTTTGATGTGATTTGATAGATTTCGGAAGGGCTAGAGAAAGTTTAAAATGTTCCTCCATGTAAATGAATAATAACTGCTTCTCCACTTAACGTCATTCGTTTAAGACCTCAGGAGGCTTCACACTTGGATTTGACGGTGTAAAAGAGACGCCGAGAACTGTTGCCAGATCCGGTAAAATAACCACCGGCCTCCCAAATGTCTTAAACAGGATCGTGAAGATCGTTGGTCCAGGAAATCTTACCACCTCTTCTCCCATCTGATCAGGCCTTCGGGGGCAACCGACGCACTTATGGCTGCTGTGTACTAACCCTATTGGATTCGCTCACTCAATGTTAACCTATGAAGAAAATGTGTGCACTATTTACGGTAACATAAATGCTGATAATCAAATAAAAAATCGTATTTTCAGATAGCCGTAACTTTCCTGCACCTTGCAACAGGATTCCTTTTATAAATTTCTCCACCAAAAGAATTTATGTGCGTTTAAAATTATACACGAACATTATACAAGATTTTTTTCCCCCGAACAATTTAAATTTTAAAATATTATTGGGCATTTTTCATTTTAAAAAATGCCCAAAGGTGTAAAATTTCTCTATTACGGAGTACAATTAAAAGAAAAAGTCTGTCAATCCAAGTCGGCAATCCTTGGACACATTTTCTCTATAGGTTAACATTGAGGTGAGAGAATCCAATAGAGTTAGTACACAGTAGCCTTAATGTGCCGTTTTTCTTTAAATTTATCCACAATGCATAGAAACAGTCTAGTGCACATTTGTGTTTCCTCCATGCTCAAACACTTAAGCCATCACCTGAATGTTTTATGGAAATCCACACGATGTTTTAAAACTCTAAACTGTGTAATAATGATTAAACTTGCATGCTAAATGTGAGCATGAAAAGTATTACATGAAGAGCGTGTTAAATATATAATTCCATTTTACTCATCCAAATCAACAGATCCAGACGTCTCTTAAGGAAAGTCCGTAAAATTTCTGAAAGCTCTATAAATACTTTTCGACTATCTCGTCTGATACATTACAATGAATGACAAACGAAGAGTTTATGAGATTAGTAAGTACTCACGCTGCATACGATATAAGTGCAATATCTTAAGAAAATTCACATAATATTTATATGTTCCAAAGATGGTTTCAGAAAGTCTTTTGAATTTCTGTGTTATATCAGTACGAAAACAAATATACATATAAGGCAAATCTATAATTTAGACCAGGCCTACACACCTGGAAATGTGATGAGGGCCATATTACCTTATGGAAAATGGCTGCGGATTGCAAAAAAATAGGATTGATTAGAAAGCGAAAAATGTTTTCCTCATACTCAAACAACTTGGGCCATCACTTGAATGTCTTATGGAAATCCACACGATCTTTTGAAACTCTAAACTGTGTAATAATGGTTAAACTTGCAGGCTAAATGTGAGCATGAAAAGCATTACATGAAGAGCGTATTAAATATATAATTACATTTTGCTCATCCAAATCAACAGATCCAGACGTCTCTTAAGGAAAGTCCGTAAGATTTCTGAAAGCTCTATAAATACTTTTCGACTATCTCGTCTGATACATTACACTGAATGACAAACAAAGAGTTTATGAGATTAGTAAGTACTCACGCTGCATACGATATAAGTGCGATATCTTAAGAAAATTCACATAATATTTATATGTTCCGAAGATGGTTTCAGAAAGTCTTTTGAATTTCTGTGTTATATCAGTACGAAAACAAATATACATATAAGGCAAATCTATAATTTAGACCAGGCCTACACAACTGGAAATGTGATGAGGGCCATATTACCTTATGGAAAATGGCTGCGAATTGCAAAAAAATAGGATTGATTAGAAAGCGAAAAATGTTTTCCTCATACTCAAACAACTTGGGTCATTACTTGAATGTCTTATGGAAATCCACACGATCTTTTGAAACTCTAAACTGTGTAATAATGGTTAAACTTGCAGGCTAAATGTGAGCATGAAAAGTATTACATGAAGAGCGTATTAAATATATAATTACATTTTACTCATCCAAATCAACAGATCCAGACGTCTCTTAAGGAAAGTCCGTAAGATTTCTGAAAGTTCTATAAATACTTTTCGACTATCTCGTCTGATACATTACACTGAATGACAAACGAAGAGTTTATGAGATTAGTAAGTACCCACGCTGCATACGATATAAGTGCGATATCTTTAGAAAATTCACATAATATTTATATGTTCCGAAGATGGTTTCAGAAAGTCTTTTGAATTTCTGTGTTATATCACTACGAAAACAAATATACATATAAGGCAATTCTATAATTTATACCAGGCCTACACAACTGGAAATGCGATGAGGGCCATATTACCTTATGGAAAATGGCTGCGGATTGCAAAAAAATAGGATTGATTAGAAAGCGAAAAATGTTTTCCTTATAGTCAAACAACTTGGGCCATCACTTGAATGTCTTATGGAAATCCACACGATCTTTTGAAACTCTAAACTGTGTAATAATGGTTAAACTTTCATGCTAAATGTGAGCATGAAATGTATTACATGAAGAGCATATGAAAAATATAATTTCAATTTACTCATCCAAATCAACAGATCCAGACGTCGTTTAAGGGAAGTCCATAGGATTTCTGGAAGTAAGCACTTTTTGATTACTCATCCAATTCATTACACTCAATGACAAATGAAGAGTTTATGAGGTTTGTATGTGTTCACGCCGCACACGATATAAGGAAATAATTCTAAATATTATGTGAATTTTCGATATCTTTAGAAAATTCACATAATATTTAGATGTTCCGAAGCGGGTTTTAGAAAGTCTTCTGAAATTCTGTCATATCACAAGGAAAAAAAAAATTTAAAAGGCAAATCTATAATTTAGACTAGGCCTACACATCTGGAAATGTGGTGAGGGCCATATTACTTTATGGAAACTGCTGCGGAAAGCAAGAAAGTAGAATAAATTAGAAAGCGAAAAATATTTAATCTAACATAAAGTAAATTACAGATAATTTCGAAAATTAAGTATATATTAATAATCATTGCTTATATATTCTTTTCGTAATATTAGGAAGCTAAAAATAATCGACAGTAATTTAACGTAGGATTACGTTCCTCTATAACGGTCCTCCGATAAGGAAAATTTCAGACGCTAAAACCTTCCGTCCGTATCTCGCGAGTTATAATTTTGGCAGCGCTCCAAACCTAGTCTGTATCGTTTGGACAAACAGTAAACAGTTAAACAGAAAAGTACCAAAATGCGTCAAAATTTTGACATACATATATGTATATATATATATACATACGTACATATGTACATAACACATGCATACGTACATATATATCTATATATATAAAACAGTTCCGTAACTGAGTCAGACATACATACGTACATATATATAGATACATATATACGTAACACATGCATACATATATACATACAAAAGAGGTAAGCAACGATAAGTAGTTTCGTTAGAAGAGACTACCTAAATTTGTTTTATTTATATTAATATGTGTCTTCATAAAAAGCTGAGAGGGCCGTATATTGTGAAGGCCTGATTTAGACTATACTCAAAATATATTTTCTTTGGAAAAACATAAATTTTTAGATTTGAGGAAATATTTAGCCTTTTTAAACGACTGATTATCCACTAAATGAGAACCTTTCAGTAAGTAGAAAGAATAAAGCTAGCAACAATAAATTTATCTACAAGTGTCTATCTAATTAGGGTAGAGAAATCGTATACGTAACTTCACTAACCATTTTGTTAGAAACTCGAGAAACCTATAATTGCATTCAGGTATAACCAGTTATAACCTATAATTCTATTCTAGATGTCTTCTGAACAATAGTTTGGTCAAGAGATTAAAATAAATCATGTTTCGACCTTGCAGGCGAGGTTTTCAATGTCGAAGGATTTGGGATATGCCGATATTTTTGACATTTAAGAGAATGGAAGGAGAATTAATTGTGACATAGCCATGTTTTTCTGTCATACTTATACGCAGGCAGTGACTTTTCGTTTTAGAAAGTCAGATCAGACGGAATTATAGTTGAAATATTTATGATAGCGTTTGTTACTTCACCATACACGTGAAATCATTATAAACTTTACAAACCTTAAAAAAAACTGCTGGTGTTATTTTTTTTTTATTTACTTTTCTTTTTTTCGGGGGGATAGTAAGTATTCGGCCTTGAGTTACGTTACATCGCAAGGATGAAGAAAGAACAGTCTATAAGGAAGTGAAGTTACAAAAACAACCCGGAAATAAGACCTAAGGCAATCGCACCCTGTAAATGTTGTTTTGCAGCAGAGCCCACCTATAGCAAAGTGATACGGGTCTAAAGCAGTGGTGCGCATACTTTCATCGACCGCAACCCACATTCTTTAACCCTTCACGGGCGCGTCCGTGTACAAAGTGCAACATTTTCGTAATTTTGAATAGTTTGTTTTTACAAGTAAGGTTTGAATGTTCTGAGCAGTTTCTATTTATAGCTACACACTTCCTAATGCAGGTCTAATTTTCTGACCCTTGTATTCCTTTCCATTCATTGTTAGTCGTGATTTAAGGGGACACGGTACCCTTTCAAAAAAAAAATTTATTTTAAGTATTTCAATAAACATTGTAATTGTATTGCATTTTAGCAGTCAATTTAAAACATATTCTGAAAAGAGAAATTTATTTTAACAGTAAATTTAAATTTTTCAATTTTTTTTTCAATTTTTAAAAATCCTTATAACATGTAAGGATTTTTAAAAATTGTATGTAAAAATTGTAAGGATTTTTAAAAATTAGATGTTTTACATGTAAGGTTTTAATGTTCTAAGCAGTTTCTGTTTATAGCTACAATCTTTCTAATGCAGGTCTAATTTTCTGACCCTTTTATTCCTTTCCCTTCATTGTTAGTCGTGATTTAAACGTGGTAAACCAGCGATTATACTGAATTGCAACGCGACAAAATTATGAGTTGATGTCGTAGATCAAATGCGCAGCTATTACACAGTATTCCGCATATCACGATGATGGACAATCTCATTGTTTTTTAGGTTTTTGGACATAATAGGAATCGATTCACAAGTTGTCCTTAGATGCATTAAACCACACAGTTTTGAAATAAGGCGATTGTATCTGCATTCTTTGGCCTTTAATTATAAATATGTCTCAATATTATCAACATTTTATATCTTGTCATAAAACGCAGAATTATTATTTTCAATATGAAAAAAAAAAGTTTATTACAAAAAGAATAATCAAGGTTGAAAGAGACGTTGCACTTTATGCAACGCGCGCCTGCTGGTGTTCCCAAAAATTGGCGCGCCCGCTGAAGGGTTAAATAAAAAATAACTCGATCCCGAATTATAATTTTTTGGTAGTACAATAAAACCTCGTTTATCCGGACTAACTAAGACCATCGGCAATCCGGATAATCCGGGTAATATGGGTAATAAGCAAAGCAAAATCCTTAACTAAGCAGACTTACTGTTTATTACGATAAAAAAACTATGTTTTGTAACAAAATTACATAGTATTGTTTACAAGACATTAAAAAATATAAAAATAACTTTTCACATCATTTCTTAGCAAAGAATTGGTAAGTCTAGTAAAAATTTCTTAAACTCAACAAAAGTATTTTATTACCATAGTTTATTGTACAATCTGTGAAGGAAATATACATTGAATCAAACTAAAAAGCGAATATTTGGCGTACTTAAAGTTACGTTCTTGCTATCGTAGTTAAAAATTATTATCTAATGTGAACCTTAAATAAAAATAGTGTCTACAAATCTGATCCGGATGAACGCGGGCCGGATAAACGAGGTTTTACTGTAGCAAATATTCTTTTAAAATAAGGAAAACCTATCAAATAAATTGAACAAACAAATAAAAACTGTAGATGTTGGGTAAATATTTACTTTGCTTAATAACGGTAAAAAAAAAGTCTAGCTTATCTTCTAAACCTGTTTTTTACAAATCTCATATGACTAAAACTTCATAATTAAGAATGAATACATATTTGTATTTCATTTAGGTAAAAATTAAGCATTAGCAAAAGCTCAAGAATTTTCGTTCATCGTGCATAATCATTAGATGTCTAAATTTTTAAAACATCAATATCAATGATCTATTTAAATACTTTTTATATAGTGCGATGATATGAGTCCATTTATGAGATTTTAAGGGATGACGCGATGAGATATGTTTCCCGAAATCATATTAAGTTACATTCCTTTCGTTAAAGACTGACAATTTCAGTTCCCTGATATGCTATAACCTTTAGTGTTTAGTGCGCTATGAGACACAGTTGCTCAAAGTTAACAAAACAAAGTTGTTAAGTTGTCATATAGTAGAATAAAAGCCAAAAAATATTTTATTGAATATCGATCTACACATATTAATCAATTTATGTAAAATAATCATGTTTTAATTCTAACGTTTAAATTTATCCACAATATATTAAGTTATTACATCAATAGCAGTTTATCAATGATATTAATAAATTATTTTTAAAGCATTTTATTTAGACATGCATAATACAAACTACAGTACTTACCTTATATTCCCCGGCATATTAAAGTAAAATGGAAGGCGTAAAATCCCTTTAACGATTCTTCGATAAATTAGTCTCAGAGATTTTTTTTCCGTTTCACTCAAAGAACTTCTGGAAAAAAAATTATAGAGTCAGATAAGAGCTTTAAGTGGAATGCTAAACTGGAATATTTATCATCATAGTTCTATAAAAACGTATCGTCAAAATATATTGTCTTGCGGCACATTTTTATATGATATAATGAAATACATTTACATGAAACAGTTATATGCGATCACGATAGACTGAGCTAATAAAAAGAAAGTAAAAATAGGTATATATTTAAGTAATATTTAAAATTATTTCATAATTGTTCCGATGTGATACTGAATTTGCGAAATAGGAGCGAATTTCCTGAAAAAGTTGTAATATCACTTCATAATTGTCCTTATGGGATACTGAATTTGCGTCACAGGAGCGAATTTCCTGAAAAAGTTGTAACATAATTTCACAATTGTCCTGATGTGATACTGAATTTGCGAAACAGGAGAGAATTTCCTGTAAAAGTTGTAATATTATTTCATAATTGTCCTGATATGATACTAAATTTACGAAACAAGAGTGAATTTGCTGAAAAAGTTGTAATATTACTTCATATTTGTCATGCTGTGATACGGTATTTGCGAAACTGGAGCGAGTTTCCTGAAAAGTAGCAATATCATTTCATAATTGTCCTGATGTGATACTGAATTTGCAAAATGGGAGTGAATTTTCTGAAAAAGTTATAATATTATTTCATAATTGTCCTGATGTAATACTGAATTTGCGAAACAGGAGGGAATTTCCTGAAAAAGTTCTAATATCATTTCGTAAGTGTCCTGATGGGATACGGAATTTGCGAAACTGGAGCGAGATTCATGAAAAGTAAATTACTTCAGAATTGTCCTGATGTGATACTGAATATGCGAAACAAGAGTGAATTTCCTAAAAAAGTTGTAATATCATTTCATAATTGTCCTGATGTGATACTGAATTTGCGAAACGGGAGCGAATTTCCTGAAAAAGTTGTAATATTACTTCATAATTGTCCTGGTGTGATATTGAAATTGCGAAACGGGAGCGAATTTCCTGAAAAAGTTATAATATCATTTAATAATTGTCCCGATGTGATACTGAATTTGCGAAACGGGAGTGAATTTCCTGAAAAAGTTGTAATATTATTTCATAACTGTCCTGCTTTGATACTGAATTTGCGAAACAGGAGTGAATTTCCTGAAAAAGTTGAAATATTATTTCATAATTGTCTTGATGTGATATGGAATTAGCGAAACAGGAGCGAATTTCCTGTAAAAGTTGTAATATTAACACAACTTTTTAATAAAACTTACTTATTAATAAAAGTTGTATAATAAGTGTAGTATTGTGATTCCACAGCCCAACGAGTCTTAGCTGTGGAAATATAACCTCCAATGTATCAGGTAGCGTTGAACCTAGGTTTCTCCCTTGTCATGGGCTTCTCGGCAAAGCTTAACTGACGAGTTCTCTGGGAGGGAAAGGGATTCCATATGCGTAATTTCTCTAAATTTTCACTAATGACTGTCAAAATACAGTCACCCAGCGCTCTTTGGAAAGAACCGTCGTCTATCACGAATTGTGGTTTAGAGCGGAAGAAGAGGACAAAATGTTGAGTCTTATTTGTTCGTGATCTCAACGGTGCGGGCAGAACAGTCATTTTCTCGCTGACTTTAGGACCTTTTTTTTTAAAAAAAATTATTCTCAGATGCACGAATTTTAGTTGTTCCTGAATGCGCTTTCAATAAATACTGAAATTTTGCATGGCTATTCTTCTTATAGTGTAGGGGTGCACTAAGAAAGATTTTTGAAAAATTCTTCTTAGATTTTTCAAAATTAAATTTTTAAGCTGTTTTGTAACTTTTTTAAAGTTTGAATTTAAAATAATAATTTCAGCATTATAAAGTTTATATCACGAGAAATATCATAAAAATTCCTTTAAAATGAAATCTTTTTCGAATCTTTACCTCCATTTTCTGATATTTGGTGAATTTTTAAAGATTAATTTTTTGAATTTAATTTATTAAATGCTGATCACGTGCTTTCCTTTTCTGGTACTTTAAATTAATTTACCGTCACGTTCATAGCAACGAAATAGACATAAAAATATTTTTTTTCTTGCTAATGCGGCAGACGATTGGAAATTATCCAAAAAAATATTAGAATATAGTAAAAGATATGTTCCTCAAACCGTACTATATTAACTGTACTATATTCTTTAGTATGTTCTATTAGATTTAATTTGAATATTTTATTCTACATTATTTTGTCTACAAAAATATCCGTTACGATTCTTTTATAAATATATTTTTTCGTTTTTTTACATCAATTGCATACATTGATCGTTGTATTTATTATAAATATATTTAAACAAGTTTTTGGAATTAATTGCATACATTGACCGCTGTATTTAATTTGAATGTACTCCGTAGCGAAGTACGAGTTTTCAGCTAGTTTTTTCATCATTCTTACCCATGTGTAACAATGTTTATGCGTTTAGCCGGATTCGTCAGTTTGCACACTTCTAAAGTTTTAAAATAGATAGGTTCGTATTATTCTGTGGAATTTTTACTTCTTCAAGGAAAGATGTTCTATCACATAGAAAAATGTTATGTTTTTGGGTTTAAAAGATTTTGGTTCGGACCTGAAGAAATAAATCATGATTTATTTTCCCATTTCAGGCAAGTTATTGGAGATTCTCCCGAAATTTTGTGCCACTACCACAATTTCGGTGCTAATTTTTTATCTGAAGCGTCTATTTTTTTATATCTGTGGTGGAAGAGGACCATTTATTTTTGTTTTCTCTAGTCATTTTTCTTTCGTTATTTTGTATATAAATCCTTTTCCATATCCTGATTTACTTGTTGTGCTGCAGTATGAAACTACAACATTTCCTGAAAAGGTAAGAGGAAAGCAGGAATAGGGGGGAATCGTCAGGAATAAACAAATCAAAAGAAATTTATTACACATACGTCTGAACACATTTAAAGACATCTTAGAACAAATTAAAAGAGAATAATGCTTTATTGTTTGCTCATTTTTAGGGAAATTCCCTGATGACCAGAATTGATAAAAAGGGTAATATCCCATAAATGTTCACTACAAAAATTTAACACATCAAATAAGTGCCGCCATAGGTAAATTTTTCAAGCCATTTGAGTTGTTGGAATGTTCTTGTATGAAAAACGCGTTATAAAGGAGATCGCGTTATAGGAGAGATGTCGCAATTTTCGCTCCGCGTGATATGGAAATCGCGTTATGAAAACACCTCGCTATAGGAGACTTTAGTAGCAATTTTTTTAATCAAGAAAATGTTACTAATAAGAAATACGTAAATTTTAATAAATTATTACTAAAAAAAAGAAGTAAATTTTAATAAACTATTTCGAAAATCTTTGAACTGTAGATTTTGGGTTTATATATAATCATCAAAATAACAATAAAAAAATCTTGGTCAACTTCTATACGTGTTTTTGCTAAATCTCGAGAGACTATAATTTCATATTTAAAAATTAATATATATATTTACAATTCATTTAGGTAAAAATGAACGATCATTAAAATTTCCATGCACCAAAGATGCATAAGATTGGAGCATATAAAACAAAAATAGAACAGCTGAACAATACAAAACAATAACTTAAAACAACAATAATATGCAATTATAGAACAATAATTGCATCAAAACTGCAAACATGAACAACATAAACATGAAAGAAAATCAGTCGCTGGATGTCAATTGCATCATCTCCCTAGCCGCCAATATTGACTGTATAAGTTTTCTTCATTCAATGAAGAACAACTTAGCAAGTGATTTTTGTCCATCTCAAAGTTCTGGTTGCACAAAGAGCACAAAGGACTGCTATATATACCAATGCTGTATAGATGTTTAGCAAGGCAGTCATGTCCAGTCTCCAGGCGAAAGGCCACTACTGCAATGGATCTTGGAGATTTTGGGATTTTATTGATTGAGTCCTCCCATCTCTTATTCTTGATTTCTTCTAATAAACTGATATCATAGTTTTTCCTCACCACATTTTTTATAATTCTTTTAATTGATGAAAATGATACTTCGCCATTACCTGACTGCAAAATTTCTGTTCCCATGGCAGCAAGGTAAGTATAGCCTTGTAACACTGTTTGACACCTTATTTAACAATAACATATTGATTTTCTAACATATAAAAAATTAAATAACAGTTTTAAAAATATGCAGTTATAGAAAATTTAAAGCATATTTTTAATTAAATAATTCAGTAGGATATAAATTTACTTCTAAATGGCCGCGACCCCAAAATTTTTGCACAACTCCTTTGTGGGTCGTGATCCACAGTTTGCGCACCACTGGTCTAAACTACTTATATTATTAAAACAATTTCACGATCAGGAATACAAAGTTATTCCTGATCCTACACCTTAGTCCTATACTAAGATGTAAAACTAGGACACCAGAAGTCCTACACCTTATTTAACAATATCATATCCTATGCTTTTCAATATATAAAAAGATAACAATATTCAAAATATGCAATTATAGAAAACTTAAAGCATATTTTTAATTAAATAATTCAATATGATATAAATTTACTTATAAGTGGCTGCGACCCCAAAATTTTTTCACGACTCCTTTGTGGGTCACGACCCACAGTTTGCGCATCATTGGTCTAAACTACAAACATTACGTATTATAACGATTTTATGATCAATAATTCAAAGTTACTCCTGATCCTACACCTTAGTCCTAAAAACTAAGGTTTAGGACTAGGACACCAGTAGTACTACACCTTATTTAACAATATCATATCCTATACTTTTCAATATATAAAAAGATAACAATATTCAAAATATGGACTTATAGAAAATTTAAAGCATGTTTTTTAATTAAATAATTCAATACGATATAAATTTACTTCAGACTATCCGCGACCCCTCCAGTTTTTTCACGACTCCTTTGTGGGTCGTGACCCACAGTTTGAGCACCACTGGTCTAAACTACTTGTATTATTATAACAATTTCATGATCAGGAGTACAAAGTTATTCCTCTACACTAAGGTGTAGGACTAGGATACCAGTAGTCCTACACATTCAACAATATCATATACTATACTCTTCAACATATAAAAAGATAACAATATTCAAAATATGCAATTATAGAAAATTTAAAGCATATTTTTTAATTAAATAATTCAATACGATAAAAATTTACTTCTAAGTGACTGCGACGCCAAAAAATTTTTCACGACTTCTTTGTGGGTCGCGACCCACAGTTTGCACACCAGTGGTGTTAACTACTTCTATTATTATAACAATTTCCTGATCAGGAATAGAAAGAAAAAGGGCCTGAACAGGATCCTATGTGTCCTCGTCAAAACCAAGCACTAGTTATGACAATTGCTTCTGGAGTAATTCGAACGAAATGAAAAGAAACAAAACAGACCGATAATAACTTAAGTACGTTAATACGCTCTTTATAATGAATTAACTTAGACGCATTAAATTCTAACGCAGTGGACGTTTCTAATTCTCCTTTGATAAACAATACTCACCCTGCACTTAATTACCCCATTCAGCTCTACGCTAAGCAATGTTTTCAATGCTTTGTTTATTTCTTGTAATCAGCTTAAAAATGGATATGCCCACAGAACATGACAAACATCGACCACCCAATCGGAACAATTCAACCGGTTCTTTGTTCAAGCGATGCCCGGAACAAGACAGCGGGGCCAAAAAAAACCAAAACAAAACAAATTCGGAGTAACCGTATCGGCAAGGAACCTTTCCGATCGGCCTGTCCAACATCACCTCTTGGACAGGGTAGATTTCCCTTGAAGCCCGCGTCGTTCAAAACCGCTGACAAGGGGTAATTGTGAGAAATAAGCTTTTGGTTCTGTTCTGGGGCCACTCCTGTCTGAAACCACAGGCGTAAACGGGAGAGAGAATGCGTGTTTGAATATAGTGCATGCTTTGCGGAATATTAAGGAAATCATCTGTTGCAGAGGCTGTCAAAAACGCTTCGGTGAATCATTGATGGTAGCTGGAGGTTGAAAATTGATACTCAAAGAGTCGTATTTACATATTCTACTGCCTAGGGTCAAGAATAACATTTGAGAGAACTATTTGAATGTAAACACAAAGGGTAAGAACATGGAACAATTTTGTTGTAACTAGAAGCAGCAAAAAGAAGTAGAGAAAATGCAATTATAACCGCTAATTAAAAACAGCACCTTTGAAAATTTCTATATAAATACACGAAAATTGGTAAATTGTAAGATTGTCTGCTCTACAAGGAGAAATTATAATGCGTTATCGTAGTATTACGCATTTTATTCAAATTTCTTTCCTAAAATTGAAATCTTTAGTTTATATAGGAACTTCGACTAGAAGTTTAATAGAAAAACTTCTAATGATTCAATAAGTGACTTTTAATTCATGTTTAATGACTCAGTATTCATTAGTATACTGAAACATTTCTGTACATATAACTGTAATGTGCGTGCGGTGTGTAGATTAGGAATTGTTACATACCAATAAGTGTAATTAACTTAATTTTTATAATTAGTAAACTTCAAAGAAGCTGTGAATCATAAAACTTATTAAAACAAAATTAGCTCGGTAAGAAAACAGGCATTTAATTTTTTCAGTATCTGTTTAGCCGTGATATAAAATATTCTAATCTCTTTGTAGGATATAAATAAAAAAATTAAATATAAGCTCCGAATTTTAGGCAGTTAATATTCCCCATTTTCATCTAACCGTTGAAAAGACTGCCTATCCTTTTAAAGATTCCACTTTTATAATTTGCGGTTAGCAGCATTTATGTATTCCGACTCTCTCGGTTAAGTTTTCATTTTCCTTCCCCTGTGACTTAAGCATTAATATCCAAACAGGAAACGCTAATTCAGACATCTGAATTAGATTCAAGTTAGAGTAAGGGAGTAAAATGATCTTTTGCTTCGTTCTCAGTGAACTCGCGTGTTTTCAAGTCATGTCTGGGAGTTCGCTCGCCGAAATATATGAACCGGTAAGCAGATTCATCCCTCTATTACTCTTTGACTATATATTGAGTTAAATTAATTCTTGGTAATCTTGCATGTTCTCGAATCATATCTAACTCTTACAGTAAACTAGTGAAAACACGAACAGGAACAAAAGTCTTAATAATCCCAATGTAATAAACTTAAAAATCACAATCTAATAAAAACCTAGTCTAATAAAATCAATCTAATTAATAATCAATTAGTATTATAGTTAATTTTAATTCTTAGTAATGTTCTCGCATGCTATCGAACCATGTCTAATTCTTACAAGAAACTTGTGGAAACACAAACAGGAACAAACTTTTCCTAATAAACAGAACCTAATAAAAACTTATCCAATAAAGATAATCTAACTAAAAACTAACTAATAATATCATTAATAGTTAAATTTTATTCAATGAAGTAATTAATTCTTAGTAATCTCGCGTGTTCTCGAATCCTGTGTAACACTTACAGGAAACTTTTAGAAACACAAGTCTTAATCCCCATACAACATATTCTAATAAAAACTGTCTAATTAGTATTTAATTACTAATATAATTAACGGTTAAATTTTATTCAATGAAGTTATTAATTCTCTGTAATCTTGCTGCATGTTCTCGCATCATGTCTAACATTTACAGTAAACTTGTAGAAACACAAACAGGAACAAAAGGCTTCTTAATATACACATTCTAATAAAAATGTAATCTCATAAAGGAGTCTAATTAAAAATAACTAATAATATTATTAAAGTTAATTATTTTTCAATGAAATAATTAGTTCTTAGTAATCTCGCGTGTTCTCGAATCATGTGTAACACTTACAGGAAACTTGTTGAAAGACAAGCAGGAGCAAAAGGCGTCTTAATAACCACAATCTAATGAAAACGTAATTTAATTAAAACAATCTAATTAAAAATTAATTAGTAACTTGATTAACAGTTACATTTATTCAGTGAAGTAATTAATTTTTAGAAATCTCGCGTGTTCTCGAATCATGTCTAGCTCTTACAGGAAACTTGTGGAAACACAATCAGGAACTAAAGGCTTCTTAATAACCATAATAAAAAAAAACTTAATCTAATAAAATAATCTAATTAATAAATAATTAATAATACAATTAAAAGTTAAATTTTATTCAATGAAGTAATTAATTCTTAGTAATCTTGCATGTTCTCGAATTATACATTGCAGGAAACTTGTGGAAACACAAACAGGAACAACAGTATAGTCTAATAAAAGTAATCTAATATAAACAGAATCTAATAAAAACAATTTAATATAAACATAATTTAATAAAAACAATCTAATATAAACACAATCTTATAATAACAATCTAATTTAAACACAACCTAATAAAAACAATCTAATAAAAAGTTTTTTTTAGATTGTGATAATTAAGAAGCCTTTTATTCCTGTTATATCTAACAGTTTGCTCCCCGTATAACTGAATAGGTAAGCAGATTCATTCCTCTGTTACTTTTGAACTGAATACTGAGTTTGAATTTTTGTATTTTAAAATATTGTTTTACTCCACATACATTACGTCTGGTGTTCGATGAAAGGGATGCCTTACTTTTAAAATTTTCATTTCACGAGAAGTAAAAGCTGCCAAATTCTCGAATACAGCTTTAAAAGTCAGATTTCTGTTTCCATAATGCGGTTAATTGAGTTCGCTGTATGTAAAATTAAAAAGATACTCATCAATGAATTTGTCCCCTTCCTTATTACAATATTCCTCCTGCATTTTAAGTATACAGTACATTTTATTAACTGTAACAATGCTTGATTACGGTATACAGAACATTTAAGTCAGATGATTACTACAGTGGGCTTACAGTTAAGTGTAAAGTAAAATGTATATACACTGAAATCTACACATACTTCACATACCAACAGAAATGAAAAAAATGTTTGGTTATGAAAATATCTATTCAATATTTTTCACTAAATTTAATGTATTTGAGACCAAAAACAGAAAATTAGGGTTTTTTACATCTCTGTAAACCGTTAGCAATGGAAAGTTTTGGCAAAATAGACAAAAGTGGAAGATGGGGTGGTTTAGTTTTGAAAATTGCAAAAATAACCATTTTATTGTACTACGATGTTAAATAAATTTGTTTAATTCTATCAGCTTGTATCTTCAGTAAATAGGACCAATAACTTTCTGGAAATTGTTAGAAATTCGTTATGAAATGTTTTTATTACGTAATGGTGCGTTCATAGTTGAGAAATACTAAATCGATTAAATTCAGTTAAATTGAAATTGTGTAGAAACAGAGTATACTATTTTAGTGTGGTGTTTGCATATAATGTGTCATGAGATCTGTGTTGTACATTTCAATTTGCTTTCATTTGCATCGGCCAAAAATTATAAGACACGTAATTGTGCGGTCGCAGTTTTAAAATGTACAACTATATTTTTCTAAAAACGAGACTATAAAGAACGTATTTTAGTGTTTCGTCCGTAAATATCAGTGATTATATATATTTTATAATATATCATTCATTCCTTATAAGCTTTATTTATTTTATTATGTACATTCCACTAATAGGAAGGAATGCTATTATGTTAGTAGGTATATTGTGACAATAATTTAAATGGGGAGCGAACATTTTGATTATTTTCATTTACATTTAATGCTTGCTCTTCAAAAATATGTAAGCATTCTATTCATTTCCCACAATTTATGTGTATAAAAACGTGTAAGTATTCTATTCAGTTCTCACAATTTATTTGTAAAAGAATGTGTAAGCATTCTATTCAGTTCACACAATTTATGTGTATAAAAATGTGTAAGCATTCTACTCATTTCACACAATTTATGTGCATATTCTTCCTGAATATATTTTTCTTAGATATTATAGGTTCTTGTGCACTTGTATGCAAACCGTAAGCCGTATATTTAAGGTTTAATGGATACTATTTTCAACTTGTTATTTGCATTTATGCGCAAGGGCCTTCACGGGATTTATTTTCAGTAATACGGTTTGCTTTTTGCTTTCAGTAATATAGTTTATCTCAGTGTTAGATAAATTAATCTGACCAAGTCTTGATGTATGTGGTTAGAGAAATATTCTCAATTCAGTTTGATATATTGTATATTTTAAAGATATATTAAGTATTCAGAGAAATTAGTTAACATATTCTTTATATAATGGCTTTTGTACTTATTAAAACTCTAAACCCGTGAGTCGCGACCAAATGAGGGTCCCGAAAAATATGGGAAGGGTCGCAGACACTTTGAAGTAAATTTATATCATATTGAATTATTTTATTAAAAAATATGATTTAAAATTCAACATTTGCAAATTTTTAATATTTTTATTTACATTTGGTAAAAATATATGATGTGATATTGTTAAATACTGTGTATGCTGTTAAATAAGGTACAAATATTACCTGAGGTCCAGGCTGACGTCTTATTATTCATTTTTTTCTATTTTAGTTTGATAAATTAAACAAAGTTTATTATTTTTAACGTTTTAATAAGAAGTTTATAATTTTGAAATCCTTCTCTTTTTCAATTTTTAATTATCGTTCATTTTTACCTGAATGAAATACAAATAAATATTAGTTTTTAAATACGAAGTTTTTGTCAAACGAGATTTAGCATAAATCTCGTTTGACAAATTGCATAGGGTGATCAACATATTTTTAAATAGCTATTTTTTGAGTATATATATACCCAAAATCTACAATTCATCGATTTTTAAAATAGTTTGTCAAAATTTGCTTATTTTTTTGTTTTTAGCATTTTCCTAATTTAAGGGGGTCCGGGACACAAAATTCTTCAAATTTTCGAAAAAAATTTATTGCATTAAAAATTTTGTTCTTTTCTGCTTAAAATACGTTTAAATCATGTTTCTATCTTAATTAGAACAGGATATATTAATTTTTGTTTTACAACATTCTAATAGCAGCCAATCTTTATTTAAACCTTTAAATGCGCTTTTCTGCAGAATGTTTTTTTTTCACCATTTCTCGTCTTTTTAAATTGTTATAAGTCAAGAACCGTTAAAGATAAATGGTTCAAACTTATAACATGTCTTTTTCAATTATTTTACTTTGATTTTGATTCAGCAAATTTGAAAAAAATTTACTTTTGAAAATATGATTTTTTAAAAATTAAGTTACATTTTTTTAAAAAAATTTTACTCTTTATATTTTTAGTTTTTTAAATTAATATTTTTTAAAATGCTGAATTAAAATTAAAACCTATATATTTGTGTTTAATTAAATGAAAAAATTTTGAAATTCGACAAATAATATTTTGAGTTATAACGATTTTAAATTACCCCACTTTTAAAAAAAATTAAATTTTTAAATTTTTAAAAACTTTATGAGGAGTTTTATGATGTGATTTTGTTTAAAAATTATATGGTTAACCATCACAAAAAAGTTCAAAATTTTAACTCAATAAATAAAAAGAATTTAAAATATGTCCCGGACTATTACTCTATGTCTTATTAATCAAATATAGCTGAAATTTTATTATTGACTTGCGCAGTCACATCACAAACTAAACATGCTTTATATTTAAAAAGTTTCAAATCTTTTTGAAAAAAAAATTCATTATTTTTAAAAAGTATCTTTTTATAAAAAAAAGTTTTTCGACAAATAAAGTCATTATAAAATTTGAATAAATTAAAAAATAAATTTTGCGTCCCATTTTGGTTTCACTGCCTTGGAAAAGTTAACTCAGAAATCAGCATGACTCGTCGGAATCTAGCTTAATTATGAAAAGTTATTTATAGTTACACCACTTCTATCCGGTGCACTTTAAATTACACGCAATTTTAATTTTCGGATGTATGCTATGCATCATTATTCAAATGTCATCTATATAAAATGCTTTATGTGTGTCATTCCAAATCTCTTTCTTAATTTGAAGCAAAAAGAATCTTTCTCCATTCTTTTTTCGTACTCATCAGTTGCAGACACCTGCCAAACAGCAAAAAAATTCAACTCCTTATAACATGTCAATGCCGTTTACATAACGTATCAGGAGGCGATTAAGTGGAAATAGTCGTTGGGTAAGCTGAATAATAGAAAATTATGAATTGACCCACTAGTCTTACGATAGCGAATTGTTTCAGAAAACTAATGATATGGTTTACTTAATAACACATCCTGTAAAGGTCGCGTAATAGTACATTCCACAAAAGGACTCGGAGGAGAATTTGATAGACAAGGTCCAAGTCTCGTCTTTGTAGGTCTCTTAAGTCTCATAAAAAGAACACAATTTCTGTTTGTAACCTCCAAAGTTTTAGGTAATTATTTCTACCGTTGTAAGAAAATGCAGGTTTACAATCACAGTAGTTTCTGACGGCTCGAAACTTATTATCTTGGGAATAGAAACACTGACGCTACCATGGCTTAAGGGTTCTTTTTTGTGGTGCTAGAAACACTAAAACTAAGGTGACGGCTCGGCAAATATTTACTTGATGTTAAAAAGACTAACAATACATTGCCCGTTCAATACTTTCTTGGTGCTATATACACTAACGCAGTGGTTCTCAACCAGGGGGGGGGGAGGTGTGCGGGATATTCAGGAAGAGCGTGGAAGGTTAGATGAAAATGTGTCGAATGTATTTTACTAATATTACTTACTTTTTTTAAGCCTAGGGGGTAGGGTATAGGCGTAGCGTCGGGGGGGGGGGGGGGGGCAGCACGTGCCCCCTACTTAACTTGAAGTAAATTAAAACGTTCATAGAAGTTCATTTAAAATCGGAAATTCGTAGAAAACTTTTAAGAAAGTTGGTTTTTTCCCCGCTTTTTCAAACTGTGAAACCGAAGAATCCGATCATGTCTTTAGCCTTAACGTAGTTTTTAACAATGATATGATCCATAATAAAAATTCGATGCTATATTTTTTTCTCATTTTATTTATATTATATTTATTTTTCTCATTGTATAGCTTTTGAACACTACTCAAACATCAATTCTATTGTTATTCAATTTTTTAAAAAATCATAATATTTTAAGGACCGTGCGGCAGTCAATGCGCTGAGGAGCGCCCTAACTGAATTCAATTCATGTCCTCTCCCCCCCGCCCCCCCCAAAAAAAGTTAGAAGCACGCTACGCCTATGGGGTAGGGGGGGGGCACAGGGTCGGAAGGTCTCCGAAGGAAAGACATAAAAAGGTTGAGAATCACTGCACTAACGCATCGTGTACTATGCAGAGAAGGTGAATGGCCAGACGACAACGGCCTTCGTTACCACAGTTTGTGAGTTCGAATCCGCAGGCACATATGTATGCAGTCATTCGGAATCGGCTTTAAACTGAGGTTCCGGTTTGCCCACGTGCAGCTGGAGATAAACGTTGAGAAGCAAATACCATCCAAACATTGACTATAGAGTCTTCTAATTGAAAACTTCTATTCAATTTGGTTGCTATCTTCACTCTTGAAGTCTAAAATAGCATTTCTTATCAAAGCTCCCATCTTTAAAAATAGACGGTTTGCCTTCACTAAAAAAATAAACGGTCGTCTAAAGAAATCAATTGGTCAAAAATTATTTGAAAACCTTCAACTGCCCAGATGATCTTTAGCTTATTGTAATTCTAATTCAGCAGAACATGAGTTGCAAAGATTTAAACAGTGTATTTCTGTTTCTAAGGCATTTTCTCTTCGTGCAAAAGAGATTGACTTATACACTCTACATGAATTCAACCTAATTTCGAACTTTTATGGAGACGTTTATCATTGTACCCGAGACCCCTTTTACTTGGAGTGATTTCTTACAAGTTTATCATCTTCAAACTAGCTCAAATTTGCCCCCTACATTCTTAAAGATGCTTGTTGTTGAATTGATTGGAATATTTTAGTCCAAGAATTAGAAAAATTTCTTTTTTTTTCGTTATTTTTTTTAATGTTCTCGCTATCAACGCACTTGTCTGCTATGCCATGCAGAGGAGCCATTAGCAAGAATGTCCTAGTATGCTCGTTACGATAGAAATGACTATCTTCGCGTAAGTGACCCTTCGTACTAAGGTCAATTTTATGAAACCCCCGTTTTTGAAACCATTTTTAAAACAGACGTAAGAGACAATTGGTTGGGAATCACACTACCTCAAACAATTTGTGGTTTCTTAGAAAAGTCTCTCGTAACAGGATTTCGTAAGGGAAAAGGCTGTTGTAATAGAATAAATTTAACGAGGACGGAAAGTATATCCTGTAGCTACACTTCTTAGTGTTTCGCCTGCTAATAAAAGACCCCAATGGGTGACAATATATTTTTTATATTAAAATCCCCAATGCTTTGAGGTATGGTAATATGACTAAAAGATGTGTCTCTGAGGATTTTTTAATGTTCTGTCGTAGCACTCTACGGGTAAAAACTGAAATCCTTAACACTGTCGCCGAATCATTACAATATTTTGCTTTTAAAAAGAAACTCTACTGGGCATAAATGCCTTCAAAATTAAAATATAGTAGCTAGGATTTAAAAGTAGCTTGGTGTGACCTGTAAGTGCTTCATATATCTGGATATAGGCTCCCTGTCAATATAGTTATTTTTCTTGTAATATTTACACTTAGCGATATCTTCTCAAGTATTCGCGATAGTTTGCAAGTTCTACCATTCAAACTTTGTGTGTTTGTGACCTTACTTTTGTGTAGACAGTTAACAATCTAGTGGATTTATATGAGGCGGTGAAAGGCAAAGTGGTATAAGTCACATTTTCGACTTTTTTTTATTTGAGAGCAAAAATGTAATCTCCATGTTCAATTTATAGTGTAACTGCAAATAATTATTATTTGCAATATTATAATAATTATTGTGAATTATAATTTGTTCAATATATAGTGGAATTTTTTGTAGTTTTTGCAGTAAAACGCTTTGGACTTATACCACTTGACTTACTGAATTACACCACTTTGTCTTTCACAGCCTCATATGGTAAAAAAAATGGTATTAGTGAAAAAAGACCCATTTTTCTTTAGAACACGCAACAAGCCATTTAACTTAAATATACAACAAAGCACATACAACAATGGAAGAGTTTTCGTTGCCATAGTGAGACCCATTGCTCACCATACAATAGTCTCTGCTTTTGAGAAGATATTCTTTTAATATAACTTACAGAGCCAGATACGCTGCTGGATTGCAAACGCCAGAAAAAACATAGTTATAGTTCTGTCCTGGGGAAATTCCTATCCAGAGGTTTCAGTCTTTTTTTTTTCTTTCTTTTGTCTCATATTTTGATGTCACTGTTCTTATCACTTTTACTGTTGTCTACTTTTATATATGACTCCTTTTATCATCTACTATACTGTTTTTATCATCTTTTATACTTTTTTGTTTTCTCTATATGTAAAAATTATATGTTCGTATTGGTTTTGTTGTTGACTTGTGTTTGGCGCAGCTCGTCCCTTTTGGACTTCGTGCCAAAGAACCGAAACCAACCAACCATTATGTCTTATGCGTTGGTTTTGACTCCTGATGTGGTTTACCATATCCGGTGCCGTGACTGTATTTATCAAACCTTTATACTCTGCTGTTTTTTCACCTTTTATTGTGACCTTCTATCACTGTTTTTACCATGTTTTACACTTACTGTTTGTCATCTGGAGCATATTACCGTTTTTGTCGCCGTTTAATATAACACTGTATAGAGAATCTATGCTCACTTCTACCCAGACTTGGGTGTATATAATTTGAAGTGGCTCTCTATTTGAATTTGAAGCAAACACAGTTTATACATGAAACAATGTTTATTGAATTCGTTGCACATATAATTGGCTTTTACAGCAATAAGCATGCGTACTACTTGTACGGAATGTATAAACACAGCTTTCAAGAACAATATATTTTTATACTCATGAACAGTAAGTCAAACCAGCAGTACTGCCATGTAAACTTCTGGCCCGCTAAGGACTAGCGCAGGATAACACCTTTTCAACCGTAACAACCTCCCCTTTTTCATTAATGACGCTGCGTGGTATTTATACTAAGCGCGTATGCCGAAATTAGCATATCTAAAGCAGCTTCTTTAATTCACTCAAAAGTTCGATTCTTGTGAATCGAATCTTGTGTACAGAGGCTGTTCACACATTTTTTAGACGATGTATATTGTATTCACAAAACTAAATTACATAAAATTCTTGTGTTTTAAATGTTCTATTTGACATCCCTTATTCTGAACTATCTTTCGACACCGCAATTTCCAGCATAATAATGCCTTTTGAAGTGTCAGAAGAGGTATTCTATCCCATTCCTACTGAACTGCTTTCCAGAGTCCTGTAAGGGTTTTGGGACGACGTTTGAATAATGCAGATTTTAAAAGTCCGAAAACACAAAAATCCATAGGTAATACATCGGGAGATTTAGTAGGGATATCAGTGAAGGGTATGGCCTTGATACCAGTTTTTTGTTCCATTTCTTTTAGGAAATTTACAGTGGATTTTGATGTGTGACTGCTAGCTTTGTCCTGATGGAGTCTCACAGATTGATGGCACTGTGGGTAAAGCGATGGTATTTCATTCAGAAAAATTGGCAATAAAATATGTTCCTGATAGTATTTGGTGTTAATCTTGACATTTTTTTCACTCTCTTTATTTTTAACTTGCCATTATAAGAAAAACCAGCGACAATCATGAATCCCATAGAAAAACTTTCTTTCGATTCTTTGAACCATGTACTTAAAATTTTTTTCTCCCCTTTTATGATAATAAATGGCTCTTTTTTTGTTGCAATCATTTAAATACACCCATGATTCAACTATTGTGACAATTGTTTTCCAATTTTTCTTTGGATAAGTGTTTCTCATATAGAATTCTGCAGCGTGTCCTGCGTTCAGCGATATGATTTGGAAGAAGACGATGCACATTGCGTTTTTTCGCTTTCTTAAGATTTAAATCAACGTTTATCATTTTGTTTACAGTGGACACCGAGCATTTTAATGATTTTGCAACTGTCCTTTGACTAGGGGGATTTTCTTTTAACATTAAACAACGTACCTTTGCAATAGTCGAAGATGTCCGTTTCTTCCTTGGATACTTGTTTGGAATTTTTGTCCCACTTGAGGCTCCAATTTGACGTTTTTTTTCTTTTCTTGTTGACGATATTACGTATCGACGCTTTAAATATCACAAAACCATGACTCTCACATCATTTTTGGATAACGGAGTATGCATATTTCTCTTCGGAAAGAGCATAAATGTAGCCTTCGAACCACTGCTTTGTTAAAAACGCCATTTTGAATAAAAACAAAACTTTCAAGCCGCAGAAGATAATTTTGACTTTTAAAAACATACTACAATTGCAATTATTTCTTTTGCAGCAAACAATTTTTTATTACCGCTTACCAAAATTGTCTAAAAAATGTGCGAACAGCCTCTGTATACCTTACAACTGTTTTTACCCTCGTTGCTTTTATAACATTTTATACCGTCGATATTTGTTATGCTCTCTTAAGAATTTTTTATATGCATTGTGGTTTTGCTCTTGTGTTTGGCGCAGCATGTCCTTTCTGGACCTTGCGCCATTAAACTCTATCCTCGAGTTCCTCGAGTTCTATCCTAGAGTTACAAGACTAGGATATACTTATTCTTCCTTTACCAATGGATCAATAGGTCAGTGCTGACTCTACAAACTGCATTCATTCCTTTCCGACCCATATGACTTGATAGGACGCTGATAAAGATAGAGATTATGTAGAAGCACAACTGGGGAAAACTGAAAATGACATTAAATCCCACGACCACAGCCCCCGGCTTCCAAAACTATTATAATTAAAACGACGCAAGAAGTGCTTAAAAGGAAAAGGGAATATAATTATCTCTCTGTCATTTCTTTCGCATTCTTTCCCCAGCACTAAAAGGCTGCTCCTTTCCATAATAAAAGCGATACATTAATCTCGAGGCAGCGAAATCACCTTAACACTTGACAATGCCCGCCAAAAAACACAAGATTCATAATGACTTTTGTAATCTCCGATAATTGCGCGCCAAAAGGACACTAGCTGTCCAATCGCCGTGGCTCTCCCGAGGGCGGTGGCCGCTTTTAATTGGTTTGTGGAATTATTGCACCAAAATAATATGCGTGTCATTTGAATCCGAAACGAAGAAAAAAAAATGGTTTCTGGGCTTTTTACTTTTCACCTATTTGAGCCGGGATGTGACTGGCATTTCGAGCGGGAAGCATTAATTCCCAAGTGTCCGACCGTTTAATAATAAGGTATTTTAATTGTTATTTCGCGTTGGGTGACGCTGTGGGGGAAAAAATTGAGCCCTTTTTTCGGCATCTCGCTATTTATTAAGGTATCCCTGCAATTTCAGCCCTAAATTTATTGTCGTTTCTAATTAGAAGCTAATTCTTCGCTCGCCTTGTTGGACGGTGCGAAGTGGTTAGCTTCAGTAATGGATATACGTTCCGGAACGCATCAGACGTGCTGTTGCATTGCGTGAGATGTGTTAACGGTTCGGTCCGCTGAATTGGTGGGCCTTCTAAACACGCTGTAATGAATTGGAAGCCATGAAGCTGGAATAAACGAGGTTTCTTATTAGCAAGTTCTTTGGTAATTCGATAGCATGATCGATCAGTGTTTTCGCCTGTCATTATTTCCGATGCAGTTATTTGAATGTAAAGAGGTAGTTAAATAAGTAAAATGATACTGAGGTAATTATGAATATGCTTTAATTGCAAATGAGATATCTGATATAATCTCATTCTGAATGGTATGGACTGATCAGAATCGAAACCATCAGCTGCACTTATTATTGCACTCCTGTAGTTTCATCCTTGGTTTAATTGTTTTTCAATAGCAATTTAATAGGTTCTGGATTTTTCATGATAATTTCAGTTCCAAAATACAAGTTTTTAAATTTATGGGATTCCTAAAAAGATTTTATATATATATATATATATATATATATATATATATATATATATATATATATATATATATATATATATATATATATATATACATACATATATATATATATATATACATACATATATATATATATATATATATATATATATATATATATATATATATATATATATACATACATACACATACATATATATATATATATATATATATATATATATATATATATATACATACATACACATACATATATATATATATATATATATATATATATATATATATATATATATATATATATATATATATATATATATATATATATATATATATAGATAGATAGATAGATAGATAGATAGATAGATAGATATAGTGCTTTTTTTTAAAAAAATAGGTGGGTATACTGTATTTTCTCAAATAAAGGTGCGTATTTTTAGTACCGACACGTCACGTCACAAGGGAACAAAAAACTCGCAATTTAAAAAAAAATATTTTTTGTTATATACTAACAATTGATTCGTTAGTTTCTTAAAATTTCGGTTAAGTTAGTCCAAAATAATACTTTTAAAAAAAGGTGGGGTTCCCCGTATCCCCGCGTACGTCCAGAAAAAAAAAGCCATATATATATACATAATAAGGGGGAAAGAAAATGAAAAAATAAAATAATTTAATTTATATTTAAAAAAATTTTTTAATTTAATTTTCTATTAAATTATTAATTATTTTTTTTATTTATTTTCCAATCAAATAAATAATAACTTTTTTTCTTAATTTCTAAGCATCTCGTAACTGGTGCGAGAGAATAATTTTTAGCAGGCTGATTTTAACAAAATACATACTTTAAAAGTACACAAATTTAATTTAATATCAATGCAAAAAATTTAACAAAATTATAAACGATAATTTATTTTTTTAATTTTTAATTAAATTTAATTTTTCAATTACATTATCAAATCAATTAAATATCAGTTAATGCTATAAAAATTATTTGTAAATTATTTTAAATATCTGGCTACCCAGCAATAAAATTTTCAATAGTATGCATTCTTAAAAACAAACAGTGCATAATTTCTGTTTTTGACGTCTGGCTTAAAATTAGAATACAGCATATATGCACTACAAATTGTGCATCTACTTAAATAAAACACCGACTAAATTGTATAAAATGGTAAAGGAAGTTTCTCTTTCTAAAACTTTTAAATGGACCGCTTGTTGCACATGATAACATATGTAGTGGTTGATAGAACAGATGACTGTGCACAGAGGCTAAAATAATTGAATATTTTGCGTAAAAGCATTTGAAATTTAGTGATTTTTTTAAAACGAATACACCTTTAAAGGCAACTCTAAAGAGATTTATTTCGCATTTGAGGTTGATTTCATTTCAATTTAAGTTCTGATAACACCAAAAATAGCTGAATTATTTGCTTTAATTCAACTATATTTACTTTCAGAATGACCTCATATTAATTTTTTAAAAATTTTGATCACAGATTTCTTATAAAAATCTTTGTGACACATTTACAGATTACACTTCTACCCAGTATGCACCTTGTAAAGGCAACTCTAAAGAGATTTATTTCTCATTTGTAGTTGATTTCACTTCAATTTAAGTTGAGATAGCACAAAAACAGCTGAATTGTTTGCCTTAATTCGGCTGTTTACTTTCATAATGACCTCATATGGATTTTTTAATAAGAGATTTCTTATAAAAATGTTTGTGAACACATTTACATATTACACTTCCCCCCATCCTAAAATAAAGTACAAATTTTTTCTACACCGGCTCTAATTTGTTTACAATAAAGCCGTTTAATTATAATATTCCTGAAACTATTATGGTTAATTATCGAGTAATTATTAATATGATAGACTTTAATCTCATTCCTCTATAGATAACGCTAGGCATGAAGCTTTGAGAAAAAATAACTGATCCTCTCTTACATCACTTACCTACTCTATAGAAGTTGACAAAACAGTTTTATCCCAACATATTATATTGCTTCTAATTAGGGGTTAATTTTTCACCCACCATTACAGACAGTGTGAAGTGACGTAAATAATATGGTTCCTATGAAGCTCCTGGCGTGATGTTAATTGCGTTAAGTATTTTAGCGGTTAAGACGTGGAATTACTGGTTTCTAAAACTTCTTGTTTACGGGTTAGATGCTGTGTTAAATTATTGCGTTTAAATTATCACGTTAAATTTTTTCATCGAAAATTCTGATTGATTAGTAAATTTTATTTATCTCTATAGGACCCAGAGTTGTCGTTAGAAAATGTTTTTAGTACTTGCACTATATCTTATACGATACAAGTATCTCAACACGTACATTTGAAATTTGCTCAGAAATTAAAAGCTATCTTAAACTACTACGTTAAATTTTTTCATTGAAAATTTTGATCGATTAGTAAATTTCATTTATCTCTATAGGATCTAGAGTTGTCGTTAAAAAAATATTTTAAATATTTCCACTATATCTTATACGGTACAAGTATCTCAACATATACGTTGTTTTTTTATACAAAATTTTAATATTTTTTTGGTTATTTATTAAGAATAAATTTACTATAGTTAGATTTTTCTGATTCATTGAAAATCGTTATAACTACCAATATAAAATAAAGTTTTTCTCTGATTAGTTTATTAAAGGCTGCCAGTTGAGAATAACTTTTATTTTTGGACAAATAACAGCCTTTTGTTACTGTATAAATAATATAACCATTTCAATCTTCTTTAATAACACAGTGAAACTGATACTAAAAATAATATCTCAGTCAAAATCAGCGGGCTTAAATTTAGTTCAACAGCTGTATCGAAAGATTGAATTGGAAACACAAAACTGCTATTGATCAACTGCCAACTTAAGATGAATTATTTAACAGAGTATTTGTTATTCTTTTATAATTTAATCATTATCAGGTATCATATAAATATGTTTAAAATAGTAAGGTATGTTTTTTTCTTGTCAAACATGCTGGGCAAGGTAGGTCGCCAAGAATATTTAAATTTTGCACATGAGGCCAAAAGTTGTTGTCCCATCCACAAGAATTCGTCACACTGGATGTCAGAAATCAGCCTTTTTTACATGCTGATATATTCTCGTGCCAGTTTTCCTGCTGAATCAAAAGAGTTATTCAAATTTGTGCGTAATTAATACCTATTCCCGCTCTTTTACAATAAGCGCATAAAGCAATTCTTTTTAACTCTTTTTCTGAGTTGGCAAATTTTACGTCTAGGAGGAGTTTCGACACATATCTGCCGCTGCCAAGAATATCTGGCTCTTCTTCGCAGCTTAAATTATGATTTTTTTCCCCTAGCTTTGAAGAAATAAATTATGATGATAGGAAGAAAATTTATTCGCCTTAATTCTCGAAATTTTTTTAGGGGGTCTAAAAATGTAAGAATTCCAATTGGTCTCTCACCGTTCATATTTTTCATTCTTTGTAACATCCATTAAGATTAGTTTATTGTGAAAAAGGAGCTATTTAATATCGTTTTTGTTGAAAGAATGCTCTAAAACCTTCCATTTTGAAACGAGTAAATCTAATGTATTTTTTCTTTAAATCCTAAGGGGCGTATGTTGTTTCTAATTCGAGGCGTTTTTCTGTTGGCTCTCTCTGTTGCCATTTGTAACTGAAAAATATGTGAGGCTTAACTTCAAATAGCAAGAAATAATGGGAAAACTAACTGATGTAAAGTAAACGTATTTTTAGATTTCTCTTTTCTCTGAAAAAAATGTCCAGATTATGGTTACTACTTAGCGTGGTGAAAATTTAAATAAAAGCTTTTAAAAAAATAAGAACAAAAATTTTTGAATAAATATTATTTGTATATAAGTTTTTCTTCTATAAACTGAAAATAATTATAAACATTTTGATTAATACCATTTCACTTGAAAGTTTAATTTTTGATATACTTATAAATAGTTCGCAGCGAAAATGTTTCACATGAGCACTTCTGCAGAAATGTACATTTGAGATTGCTTTATAAATGATTTTTAAGGTTAAAAATATTTTTAAAAAATCAAAAACTATTAACATTTATTCTTTACCTTTATATTTTAAAGCCTTTGAAAACGCATCAAAAAAGTGTTATGTTACAAAAAATAAATTTCTTTTGGAAGGATTTCACATTTTGTTTTCTTTTATTGTATCAATGCCTTTTTTTCTCACCCATAAAAAATTTATTAAACCAGTAAAATTTAAAATGAAAAATGTAATAATTCGTAAGAATATTTTTCTTGACAAATTCCTTATCGTTGCAAAAAAGTGCTATGTTACAAAAAATAAATTTCTGTTGGGAGGTATTCACATTTTGTTTTCTTTTATTTTACCAATGCCGTTTTCCTCAATAATTAAAAATGTATTAACCAATAAAGTTGAAAATTGAAATTGTAATAATTCGTAGGAATAATTTTCTTGTCAAATTCCTTGTTACAAAAAGTGTTATGTTACGAAAAATAAATTTCTGTTGGAAGGAATTCATATTTTGTTTTCTTCTATTGTATCAATGCCTTTTTTTCTCACCAATAAAAAATTTATTAAACCAGTAAAATTTAAAATGGAAAATGTCATAATTCCTAAGAATATTTTTCTTGACAAATTCCTTGTCGTTACAAAAAATAAATTTCTGTTGGAAGGAATTCACATTTTGTTTTCTTTTATTGCACCAATGCCTTTTTCCTCAATAATTAAAAATTTATTAAACCAATAAAGTTGAAAATTGAAAATGCAATAATTCGTAAGAATATTTTTCTTGTTAAATTCCTTGTTACAAAAAAGTGTTATGTTGCAAAAAATAAATTTCTGATGGAAGGAATTCACATTTTGTTTTCTTTTACTGTACCAATGCCTTTTTCCTCACTAATTAAAAATTTATAAAAACAAATAAAGTTGAAAATTGAAAATGTAATAATTCGTAAGAATATTTTTCTTGTCAAATTCCTTGTCGTTAAAAGAAAGTGTTATGTTAAAAAAACAAATTTCTTTTGGAAGTAGTTCACATTTTATTTTATTTTATTGTACCAATGCCTTTTTCCTCACCAATTAAAACTTTGTTAAACCAATAAAATTGAAAATTGAAAATGTTTTAGTTCGTAAGAATATTTTCCTTTTCAAATTTTTTGTCAAATAACTTACTTTTTGAATGTATTTTTAAAATTTTTATGAAAGCACAAACGCGATTTTTTTTTTACCGTGATATTTTTTAATCGGTAAAAGTTTTTACAGTTATAAATATTTTTCTCAAAATGTACAAACAAAATAGATAAATAAAAAGTGTTCTTTATTTATTTATTTTATTTATTTTTCACACTGTGACCAACAAACAGTGTTAAAAACACCGATTGTTGCAATTCAAGCTAGAATGTTTAAATGTCGAAATCCATTAGTGTACCTCAAAATTATGTCAAAAAGTATTTAACTTCTCGGGTACCACATAAAAAGGACATTACCTCGTATAAAACATTTTTGATAAATATGTTTTATTTCAAATAATCAAATATAAAAAAAAAAAAACTATTCTCGAGAAATGCGTTAAAGACCCTAAAAAAATAAACAAAATTGCAGAAAAACGTGAGAACGAAATGTTTAATGCAAAATCACCTAGCATCGTATTAAATGCTTTGTACCACATATTTTTATTTAAGTAGATAAATAAAAAGTTAGTCTAGACTTTATTAGCGAGATGTCTTAAAAAACTTACCATTAATAAATAATTATGTCTTTTTCCCTTGAATTTTATCATTTTCCTTCTTTGTTGTACTTAAAGGGAAAGAAAAAACACTAATTACGACTAGAAAGGTTACCCATTAAAAATTAATTCTTCATTTCAGAGTCAATAAATGGGGAAAGTATTTTATACTCATTCTGATTAATAGTTCTGTAGAATTAACATAATATTTTGTGCGTAACAGGTTGAAAAAATTTTTCTTTAAAATATTTTCTAATTAAGTAAAAGCATTTTTTTTATATGTGTGTTTATCAGCTTGAAAGCAAATAAAATCTTCCTTAGATAAAAAAATTAACAACGAGAAAAAGTAAAATGTATGCATTTTGTTAACATTTTATAATTTGCAATTACTCATAATTATTAACTCATAACCAGGATAACTGAAAAATCCATCATCACTTATTGAAATTGAAAAGCTTAAGTATATAAATAGGATCGTTATCGCAATATCTGCAGCAGTTATTAAAAATTATATGTAATTGTTATTTATTAACCGAAAAGTCTCAAAATAAACATCGAAAAAGTATAGTTTAATTTTTATTGATTTTTTTCATACATGGAGAAAGATATAAAAATTTATTTATGAAACCAAAATGTTTTAAACACTAAAATGTAATTGGATCTGTTGAAGAATTATAAAGGCCATTCAACTGTTTCTATATCTCACAAACCAACTTTTTATCTATGGAAGAGTATCTAAAATTGCATTAGAAATAGCTTGTAAATACAGCAAGTCAAATAAAGATAAAATACATATTCTTTTTACTAATATACTGTCCAAAAAATAATTCCCCAAAAATGTCCAACAAAGAATCAAATAAACGCATATAGATTTCATTTAGTATACACTTTTTTTTTATCTAAAAACTAATAAAAACATCTTGAACTCCAAAAATGGAGGTTTAAATGTTAAAATGTAATACTTAATTTGGTGTACATCTCTATCAAATAAGGAATTTAATAGCAATGGAAAGCACTTGACATCATATTAAAAATAGTTAAGTAGCTAAACTCTTTGTAAAAAACAAAAAGAAAAAATACCAATCATTTGATAAAAGTTATCTAAAGTATTTGGTGCCCGAGGAAAAAAAAATCCTTAAAAAACTCCAAATGAAACATGAAATAACCCTCTTTTTTGCTGAATTTCTATTGCTCTTTTCCACCGCTACCGAGATAATAATAAAAATATCAATTGATTCTAATCGAGGCTAGAAAGTTTAAATGTTAAAATGTGATAGTCCACATCGGAATTATCCCCAACAAATTAACATCTCAACTGCTGCGGAGAGCACTTAACGCTCTCAACGTCGTGAAACCATTACATTCAAATGAATGCCTAGTAGCCAGCTCCAAAATATCCACCAAAACCGGCCAACATCACCTGGCTCAGAGCTCTGTGTAGGCAAGGCAGGCATGCACACCTGTAATTACGGCGCGGTCCACCCTGTAATCGACGATATAAATTGTCAGCATCGGAAGTGGACGAGGGGTGGGGTGAGGCTGCTGATTCAGCAGACCCCTCCAAGCGATAAGGTGGCGAGGATAGTAATAATAAAAAAAAAGATTCTATCGCGGCTTTTGTTTTGAGGAGTAGGGGATTGGTTTGGTTGTTTTCGTGGAACGGTTGGGCCGAGTGGAGGTTAAGGGAGGGGTATTACTATGTCCCTTTTTGGGAACGATGCGTAGAGGAATGGCTTTTTAAAGACTAGTGGTTCGTAAGTGGGGCATTTTTCATTGACATCAGTATGAGACAGGAGCACTAAATTGAACTCGATTTTTGTTTCCTTTCATTGAGCCTCAAGCTATATAAACTGGGCCTTATATCCCAACTTCCTCCTCAGTGTGTTCTAAGAAAGACTTGTAAATTCATGAGTTACATATTATGATTTTTAACTCTGTTCTTCTCTGTAAACCATTATTTCTGCTACCTCATAAAGGTTAAAACGTATCGAATGTTATAAATTAACGGCATGGATGTAAAAGAAACACCTCCTAGGGACACGATAATTGGAGTTCTTAGAAGTTCCTGTATTGTCTCTATATATACCTACTAGCTGAATACTCGTGCTACCCTACGAAGTACATTCAAATTAAATACAACGGTAAATGTATGCAATTAATGTCAAAGAACAAAAAATATATTTATAAAAAAAACGTAACGCATATTTTTATAGACAAAATAATGTAGAAGAAAATATTCAAATTAAATACAACGGTCAATGTTTGCAATTAATTTGTATGTTTAATACCCATAAAAATACTATTTCGAATTAAGTTCTTAGAAAACTTCCATCTCAATTAGTCTAGTGGTTCAATTTTATCTTTTACCGCATTTTAATTTTTTTTGTCAATTTATTTCGCTGTTATGCGCGTGACGCAAAATTAATTTAAAGTATCACAAAAAGAAAAGAAACCACGTGATCAGCATTTAATAAATTAAATTCTAAAAATGAGTCTTTTAAAATTCACCAAAAATTGGAAAACGGAGGTAAATATTTGAAAAGGATTTCATTTTAAAGGAATTTTTATGATCTTTCTCGTGATATAAATTTTATAATCCTCAGATTATTATTTTAAATGCAAACTTTAAAAAAAGTTACAAAAACAGATTATATATTTAATTAAAAAATATAATAAGTATTTTTCAAAAATCTTTCTTAGTGCACCCCTACATTATAAGAAGAATCGCCGTGCAAAATTTCAGCCCTTTAGGTACAGCGGTTTGGTCTGTGCGTTATCTGTCAGTCAGTCAGTCAGTCACGGAACTGTTTTATATAAATAGATAAGTATGTAAGTTTAATTGCAGACAATTACTCCTAACATTCAGTGAGGCTATTTGAAAAAAACTCTGAAATAGTTGGTTTTCTATGTACTTCATGCAACAAATACAAAATGTGTTTCCGAAGTGATATATCACCAACAATGAAATCAGCTGTCCATAGAAACTGAAGCATTCCTGATTTTTAGTTATAGCTAGACCGTCCGTAACTTATTGGGTACACTCATTACCCACAGGTTGCGAAAAATTAAATTGATTTCGATTTTGCTTGAAAATGGTAACTTACTTTGCAATATTTTAACTAAGCATTTATAACTATTTGTGAAGAATTGGAACTACTTTATTAATTCCAAATCTTGAATAAATTAAATTCTAATAAAGTTTTTAATTGAAGAATTAATGTAATTCAAGAACTGGGATTAATTTATCGTATTATTTTGAAAATTCATTACTCTGCATTCATCAAAGAATGCGCTCGACTGCACTTTTTGGTTTATTTAACATAGTCAAAAAATATTCGATCGTTTTCTTTTTTTCCCCAGTGGTTTAAAGCTGCATTATTGTGCCAGATCCCTTTTGTCTAGAATGAAATAATTTTTCTGCTACAATTAAATCTGAAAGAATGGATGAAATTTGGAACAAATTCCTTTTTCATCTTAACTTAAGGATGAACACCCTGTTGAAACTGGCTGTAGTTCCGAGTAGCTACAGTCTATGTTTATACCACTTTCGAGGGCAGTTTCTCAACAATTCTGGCAATCTTTCAATTTTGATTTTCTTTTAAGGTGGATCAGTAAATTGTATAGTTTACCAAAATTTACTTCAAAATTTTAAAAGAAAAAAAATGATGGTAGCTAATCGGAATTACAGCCTAATTCTGTTACACATAGCTCGAATTTAACGAAACTTGTTTTATTCTATTCCAATGCATTTCAGAGTCACTATGATCTTACGAATAAGGTGCTATTCTGAGTAATATTACGGTGAATGGAATTACACACAAACAGACTAAGTTACTTTGTTATCCAATTTACACTTGTTTATCCAGAGCATGAATCTTTTTATTTTGCTTTCAATTACCCGTTCAATGTACCCGTGTCTTGTATTGAAGCAAAAAAATAATAATAAATACAAAAAAATAATAATAAATAAATAAAAAATAAATTTAAATTAAAAAAACTGGGTAGCCATTAAATTTTAATGCAATTTGAATAAATTAAGCTTAAAGAGAAATATAACGCTAAATTCAGAAATTTAAATTAGTAAATTAAACTAAGTTAAATTAGGAATACGTTAATCGTTGATATTGCATTATTAAAAAAGCTTTGCATTCAAACCAGCTTTAGATTTTTTGAAACTATTTACTCTGTATTGCCTTTTATTTTAAGGCTTTCTTTAAAACGACAAGATCTCTCCAAAGAAAATTGCCAGCTTTGTCGATCATCGAAGTGCTGTTCATAACACATCCTTTAATGGAACTTTTCTTCCTTAAGGTTGTTGATAGCATACAGGATTTCTGTATTAACAAATCAAATTAACTTTCTGAATATAGATTTTGCATTTATATTTCTCTTTACGCTTGATTTATTCAATTTGCATTAAAATTTAATGGCTGTCCAATTCCTGCTTGCCTCAATACAAGCCACAAGTAATTGAAAAATATTTGCAAATCATGAGCTTTTTGACTGATCACCAAGTGGGCGACATTTCACGCCTGGGTTCTGGTATTTTGCCCCACGTTGTACCAATCGATCAAAATGCACGGCTGTTGTGAATTTTATTATAATTAAAGTTGATTCCCGTTGCAGGATTATAAATTTTTTGGAGGATATATTCCTAAATAATATCATTAATTATTAAAACCATATTAACTAAAGTTCCGAGCCAGTCAGTTAATAAATTCGAAATTTCAATTAATTTACCTCTAATAACACGCGTTTTGAGTTCGTTATATTATTACTCAAGAAGAGCAATGGAGTTAATATTGCTCTTTCATTTTAATATCATTATCTCGAGAAGTTGAAAAAAATGAACTCGAAATAAACTAATTTTTAACTAGTAATTGAATTAAATATTTTTAGCAGTGGGCAAATTATTAAAAGTTTAATTTATTGTAATTAAAGCTGCTGTGTACTAACCCTATGGGATTCGCTCACCTCGGTGTTAACCTATGAAGAGAATGTGCCCCAAAATTGCCGACTTGGATTTAAAGATTTCTTTTTAATTGTACTCCGTAATAGAGAAAGAAATTTTACATCTTGGAGCATTTTTCGTTTTTTTAAATGCAAATAATATTTTTTAATTTAAATTATTTGGGGGAATATCTGGTATAGCATGTTTTAAACGCTACTAAATTCCTTTCGTGGACGAAATTTATAAAATGAATCCTGTTGCAAGATGCAGAGAAGTCCAGGATATCTGAAAATACCATTTTTATTAGATTATCAGGATTTTTGTAGTTGTAAATAGGAGACAAATTTCCTCCATGGTTTAACATTGAGGTGATCGAACCCAATAGGGTTACTGCACAGCAACTTTAAGGATCAGCTGAAAGTAGCACCTCATAATACAGAAATGGCTCGATTGCACGCGTGTTACTACCGACTGATATAACACCTGTGAATGTCAGTATTTTCAATTTGTGACAAGGTAAAAATATTTAAAAATTCATGAATTTACTTCGAATTTTTTGGATTGTTTATCAGAGCTATGAATACGGTGTCAAAACAAATTCTGGAGATCCTATCGTGACTCTTTTTCAGTTTTCACTTGCAAAGTACAAAATATGTATCAAATTTCGTTACTCATTTCGATCATCGTCATAAAAATACACTTAAAACTTCCTGTCTAAAAAGAACAGATGTATATATATATATATATATATATATATATATATATATATATATATATATATATATATATATATATATATGTATGTATGAGAGGGGGTGAGATACCAAGAGGTACAAGTGACTATTCCACCATTTTGTGAAAACCCTGTTTAAAGTTAAATCATTTTGATAAATTCCCCGAAACTCTCAGGTCTGTATAATATCTATATTATGGTTCTAGTGTACTATACCTTGAAAATTGAGTATAGAATATTGACCTTGAATTTTAACTATCCATAACCGCACTTAACTCTACTTTTTTTTAAAAAGTCACTTGTACCCCTCGGCTTCTCTCCCCCTCATATATATATATATATATATATATATATATATACAGGGCTCGATTTGAGGCGGAACGCGCCGGAACGACGTTCCGGTACCTCTCTTTAGGAAAAAAATTACGATTGTTAAAAACATTTATTTAATCACTTTTATTACTTTACTACAACGAATTTTTGTACTTGTTTTGCAAAATAAAACTTGGAATTAAATAAAATGTTCAAGTTTTTGTATAACCAACGATTTCTTGTTTTCAGACCAATAATTTGGAATACCCCCCCCCCCCCCTCACCCCGGAAGGTTACAGTTCCGGCACCTCTATTTCTAGAAATCGAGCACTGTATATATATATATATATATATATATATATATATACACGAACCTTCTAGATGTCGCCACAAAGGGTGCTCGGTCATAACTGTGGTGACACCAGAAGTTGGTGATGGTTCACTTATACATCGACTTTGAAAAGTAGGTCCTTGTAGTCCTTATGTAGCAAAAAAGTGACCGTAGCTTTCCAAACCAAACCATTGTAACCATAGTAAGCAACCAACGTCACTCCCTGATGCTTTTCCTCGGACGAATGTTAAAAGAGAATATCCCCGCCGCGTTATTTAAAGAAATTAAATGACACATTAACACTTTTTAGCTAATAGGAGGCTTACATTTCCTCTCGAATAGAAGCGATTTTCCTTTTTACGCATGTTTGATGAATTTAGATATTTCGAAAGCATTCAATAACAATCAGTTAAAATAAATATTTTTTCTATAATTCATGTAAGACCATTTCGTTTCTTTTGTGCAGGTCTTTTTTTCACTTTATTCATTCAAATTTATGATCTTGAGTACCTGTTTCAAACTTTTGAACTTCCCCTAAATCAGAGATTCCCAACGGGGTCCAGGTGGACCCCTTGGGGGTCTATAGAAGTTTAAAAAGAGTCTATAGTATTCCAGGGGTGTATTGGGGGGTCTGATAAATTTTTCTGTTTCAAAATTTAATTCAATTTTTTAGGAACGTAACTATTAGGTAATAATATCCGTTTTAATATGTAGAAATACAGATTTGCATAAGGCGGGATGATCCATGCATCTAAAGTCGAATGTCATGACGCTTTGTATATGCCTCGAATGCCACCGTCGGCTTTTATTTATGTACCAACACTAGGCAGAACTGGGGAAACCCACTGGACCTTAAACAACACATGGGTCCTCCCGATGCAGCCAATCAGAAGCAGTTTCGTTTTTCTCTTGGCGATGTTTGTGCTATTACAATCTGTATTTCTGAAATCTTGCTTATATTTGTGAAATTGAAAATGAAAATAGTACGAAAATAATAAAACATAAACCTTATGAAACACTTTTTCTAATTTTTTTGTTCATATTCTTAGTGAAATTGTCCTCTTTAAGTGTTTTATGTGCAATTATTAGTATTATAATTACGTTGTATGCTGTATATTATAGAGAAAATGTGAGAGGGTCGAAAAAGGGAGGAAAAAGTTTGGGAACCCCTGCCCTAAATATTACATTTTATTAAAAACTTCAAGCAAGACATTAAAAAAGGAACTCCAAACTTGCTGTGCATTTATCTTGCACTATAAATGATAATTATAACTGGCGGAAATCCAGTTTTTCACCTCAAAAACCACCGATAGCTCTGCCGAAGGTCGCAATCCAGCTGGCCTCAGTGACGATAATTTCAAGCAACCGTTTATTAGCACTGATATCCAATTATGATTGGTCGAGGGAGCTGTGCAATGCTTTAAAAGCCCTTCACGGTTATACGCTAAAGGTTGACGCTTATTACCCGTGCCCCCAGACAGGATGATTTATGACTTATCAGCGAATAACTCTACTCAGGGATTTTTTTTTTCTTTTCAAACTGCGAAAATAAGGGTTGAAAGCTTACTTTCGGCCAAAAAAAAAGTTTTGTTTTAATGGAAAGTAATTTTAAACTATTGGTGGGGCCCGGCCCCTTGTGGCCGTTAACCCTCTTGGCGTTTGAGATTTTTCTGTCTCTTTCTTTCGGCTGAAAAATCGTATCGGATGAATTATTCCATGCTCCTGTCAAATTTTCAAAGAAGTCGAAGCTGTGCTACTCGGGGCATCTTTGAGTGTCAAATTCAGGATGGCATAAGCTGTCACAAACACTTTTCAAGTGAAGAAGATTTGGCGGAAATATACGACTTTGAGGGTTTACGACGAGTCGCCTCTGTTCGGAAGATCATATGCCCCTAACCAGTGGTGGAATTCAAATAAATCAATAACAGGTTCTATGTCCTAACAACCATTTTAAGTATACCAAAAGGTATACCAAAAGGTAGTTTCATAATTCATGCATTAATTACTCAAATAAAAAGAATAAAAGAGGTACACAAAACTAGATTATGCTTTAAGAAAGAGTTTTAAAATATTAAATGTCTGACAAACTATTGTTGAAGATACTCCCATATTGCTGTTTGATTGGCGTCCTCACTTGTAATTTTCTTTGCTTTTATCATAGGCTATGTAATTTATTCTTAACAATCTTTGCACTGTAGAAGTAGGATTCCATTCCTTTCCGATTGGACTGGACCGGCTGCCCGGTGTAGGGTAGGTTTATTTTTATAAAATATCCTGTGAACGATGTAGCTGGCGCTCATCAGCAAACGGTTAGCAGAACCTATACCTACATTACGTATCGGTTCTACAGAACTGGTGCGAACCGGCTGAATCCCACCACTGCCCCTAACCATATGGAAGTCGGTTATATATTCATCAATAGTTAATAGTATACGAAAAATAGTTCTATAAGAAAACAAAAAAATGTGCAAAATAAGATAAATATGAAGTTCAGTTCAAGCACAAATGCATTAAGGGCTGACCGTCGGTCATTAGGCCATTCACAGTTATTATGCATAAAAGAAAAAATGTGTTTCATTCTCTCATACACTGTAAAAATGAAATGCTCTTTCAGGGTTTAATGTTTCTGGGTAACGAATTTACCTGTTTTGGGTATCCCATATTTGTATCTTAAACATGCTTTCGCAGCTTTCTAGTTATACTTCCATTTTTGTAATATACATAAAATAGCATGCACACGCTGATACTAAATCATCCAGACAGTTTACCGACATATATATATTATAAGTATCAGCGCATGCATGTTGTTTTAGATATATCTCAAAAATGGAAGTATAACTAGAAGGGTACAAAAGCATGTTTCAGGTACAAATAAATATGGGATACCCAAAACAGGTAACTTCGCTACCAAGAAACATTCCACCCTGAAACAGCATTTCGATTTTACAGTGCATATCCTCATAAGTCACAAAATAAATTAAAGAAAAAAAGTTTCTAAAGAGATGATACGTAAGTACAATTCCTGAGACCATGGTGGATAACAGTGGAGCGGACACTTTTTTCAACTGTAAAGAAAATGTTCTTTATATAAAAAGTCACTCGAAAATTTTTTTTGGTAGTAGCAAATTTTTCTTTCCATTAGGAAAATGTTAGGAAAAATAGAAAAAAAGAAATAAGCAAATTTCGACAAACTATCTTTAAAATAAATTAACTGTAGATTTTGGTATATATTTATTTAGTAAAAAAGTGTTTTGCTTATCCTCTGTACTTGTTTTAGGCAAATCTCAAGTCACTAAAACTTCATATTTAAATATTAATATGCACATTAATATGAAATACAAATACATGTATTTGATTTCGTTTAGATAAAAATTAACAAATTTAAAATTAAAAAAGAGCATGATTACAAAACTATAAGCATATTTTTTTAAATTAAATAATTCAGTATGGTATAAATTTACTTCGAACTGTCCGTGACCCCTCAAATTATTTTCGCGACAAATAGTTTGCACACTACTGATGTAGAAAATAAAAATTGGTAACTTTACAAGGCTAGAATTAAAAATTCAAAAATTTAATATTTGCCGGTCACGAACGCTCTAATTAAATCTTTTTTTTTTTTGCATATTGTCCGAAAAAAAAATGAAGTCAAAGTATAGAGAAATCAATTTCTCTGACATTCCAAAATCCATTCCAAAACTATTTCATTCCAAAACTATTTCATTCCATAACTATTTCCTTCCAAAACTATGACATTCCAAAACTATTTCAATGAAAACCCCAAATAAAGTGTACCATTCATTGAAACCTATATCGTTTATAATACAAATTGATCCATTTCTTACAGTATACACTCAAATTTTTAGACTGTAATGAATGTCCTAAATACTTCTCAATATGCATTATCATTTTATCTCTTTTACGTCAATAATCAGTAAAATATTGATTTCAACCAACCCTCTATTAATCATTTCTAGAAATTATGATAACCAAATATTTTCTTCTCGAAATTCCACTGTTCGTTTCACCTCTTTTTCATTTTATTAGTTTAGTAAAATAAATTTAAAACTCGAAATTATTACCTCTTCAACCATTTTAGAAAACCGACAGTCAATTTTTCCAATAACCAGCGATTAATGAATACCGAGCAAGGAAAAACAATAAAAAAAGAATGCATACGTATTAATTTAAAAAGTGAATGAAATTTTTTCAAATCTTAATAATTATCTGCGATTAGGGCTGGATATTTAAGCCTTTTTTTTACGTGGAAGTGAGTTGGGAAAACAAGACAATGCTTTAGAAATATTTATAAAATTGTAATTCAAAAGGAGGAACTATTGCAGTGAATGCCCCAAATAAAGTGTACCATTCATTAAAATCTATATCGTTTATAATAGCAATGTATCTGTTTCTTACATTATACACTCAAATTTTTAGATTGTAATGAATGTCCTAAATACTGCTCTATATTCATTATCCTTTCATCTTTTTTACATCGCTAATCAGTAAAATATTAATATCAACCAATCCTCTATTAATAATTTCTAGAAATTATTATTATAATCAAATGCTTTGCGCTTGAAATTCCACTGTTAATTTTACAGCTTTTTCGTTTTATCGGTGCAGCAAAATAAATTTTAAACTCGATATTATTACCTGTTCAACCATTTTAGAAAACCTGCAATCAATTATCCCAATAACCAGCGATCAATGAATACCGAGCAAGGAAAAAAAAGAACGCATACGTATTAATTTAAAAAGTGAATGAAATTTTCAAACCTTAATAACTATCTGCGATTAGGGCTGGATATTTAAGCCTTTTTTACGCGGAAGTGAGTTGGAAAAAATCTTAATCACTCAAAGCATGATTTCTCAACTTTTGCAATGAATACCCCAAATAAAGTGTACCATTCATTAAAAACTATATCTTTTATAGAAGCAACTTATCCATTTCTTACATATAATACACTCAACTTTTTATATTGTAATGAATGTCCTAAAAACTGCTCTATATTCATTATCATTTTATCTTTTTTACATAGCTAATTAGTAAAATATTAATTTCAACCAACCCTCTATTAATCATTTCTAGAAATTATTATTATAATCAAATATTTTCCTCTTGAAATTCCACTGTTAATTTTGCAGCCTTTTTCGTTTTATAAGTACAGCAAAATAAATTTAAAACTCGATATTATTACCTCTTCAACCATTTTAGAAAACATGCAATCAATTATCCCAATAACCAGCGATCAATGAATACCGAGGAAGGAAAAACAACAACGACGAAAAAAGAATGCTTACGTATTACTTTAAAAAGTGAATGAAATTTTCAAATCTTAATAACTATCTGCGATTAGGGCTCGATATCTAAGCCTTTTTTAAGTGAGTTGGGAAAACAAGACAATGCTTGCGAAATATTTAAAAAATTGTTATTCAAAAAGAGGAACTATTTGAATCAAAGCCCCAAATAAAGTGTATCATTCATTAAAATCTATATCGTTTATAATAACAATGTATCTATTTCTTACATTATACTTTCAAATTTTTAGATTGTAATGAATGTCTTAAATACTGTTCTATATTCATTATCATTTTATCTTTTTTACATCGCTAATCAGTAAAATATTAATTTCAACCAACCCTCTATTAATCATTTCTAGAAATTATTATTATAATCAAATATTTTCCGCTTGAAATTCCACTGTTAATTTTACAGCCTTTTTCGTTTTATCAGTACAGCAAACTAAATTTAAAACTCGATATTATTACCTCTTCAACCATTTTAGAAAACCTGCAATCAATTATCCCTATAACCAGCGATCAATGAATACCGAGCAAGGAAAAACAACAACGAAAAAAGAATGCATACGTATTAATTTAAAAAGTGAATGAAAATTTTCAAATCTTAATAACTATCTGCGATTAGGGCTGGATATTTAAGCCTTTTTTACGCGGAAGTGACTTGGGAAAAATCTTAATCACTCTAAGCGTGAAGAAACTGTTCGGGCCACCCTCCCCTCCCTCCTCCCCTTGCGATCCGTGACGCGCGAAAAGCGTTTACGCCATGTCTGTAGGCGTCACACGTCGCCTGCATGCCAATGATGTGCTCTTGCAGAGCCTTTATTGGTTTTTATTGCACATAATTATGGAATTCGGGCGCACACACGTTCTGGGTTATTAATCACGTTTCGCAGTACCACTGACAACCGAACGATTGATTAATGCCGATATTGTTTACACTGAGCGCGTCCACTTGGAATTTTTAAAGGGTTTTTTTCCTTCTGCAGCCTATTGTATGTGCAGAAAGCCGTAATTGCCGACAAAGTAATAATGCGTCTCTCACTAACGAGGCCTAGGAGATTGGGCCCGAGTCAATTTTTTCCGATTTTGTGGAATAGTCTTCCGTGTGGGATTTTTTTCGATTAAAAAATCGAGCAATTATTCAATTATTTTCTCCAACCTGGGTTCATTCTCTGTTTGGTATTGAGGGTGTGTCAAATGAGAGGTGCATTAATCATATTCGTGACGGTTATTAGTTGACGCTGAGCAAATAATATTAATGTGGATGAAAACACTTAGATTCCAATTAAGCATTGAGATTAAGAAATAAGAAAAAATATTAATGAAATACCTAACCAGTGTTTTGTGATGAAGCCTTCTAAGGAATGAATACCAATGGGTTTGAGGCAGGGTTTTGCAGGCTCTAATGCGATGTATTCATAATATTCATTGATAATAATGAATTTAATTTATTCAGGTATATTGATGATATAATACTAATACTTAATATGGCTGTGTATTAACTCTATTGGATTCGCTCACCTCAATGTTAACATTTAGCTTACGGGGCCCATTTTCCTGATTTCCTCTTTAGAACGGGAAATTTCATACCGGCCATTAAGTGAATTATGTATAAATATATATATATATATATATATATATATATATATATTCTTGGGGTACATGCTATCCCATCAATTAAGGAAACGGCTAACCTATGGAGAAAATGTGGCCAAGGATTTCCGACTTGTATTTAAAGATTTTTTTTATATTGTACTTCGTAATAGAGATAGAAATTTTAAACCTTTGGACAATTTTTCGTTTTTTCTTAAATGCAAATAATATTTTTAAATTTAAATTATTCTGGGAAAAAAATCTGGTATAGTGTGTTTGAGACACTCCTAAATTCCTTTGTTGGACGAAATTTCTAAAATGAATCCTGTTGCAAGGTGCAGAAAAGTTCAGGCTATCTGAAAATACCATTTTTATTGACAGCTACATAATTGCAGACTCAATTTTACCATAGGTTAACATTCAGGTGAGAGAATCCAAAAGGGTGAATACACATTAGCCTAAATAAAAATGACTCAAAAAGAGATCTAGCCTTATACCATATATCATTACTAGCAATAATTATGTTTTTAAAGTAAATTTATTAGATCTCAGTATTATTCTTAATTCAGAACAAAAGATTATATTTGTCTTACATTATAAAAGATCTGCTTAAAGTTTAGAAATTGTTAATTTCAAGACTGTAGCTCCAGACACCATAAATCAATATTAAAAAAATATTGATAATTGATTAATGCTAATAAATAGACTATGCTGGAAGGTACTAAGATCAAACATTTTCAAGTTTTAAAAATAGGACTTAAGAAAAATCAGTTTTATGAAAGACTGCTAGTTTTATGAGCAATACGATTAGTACTGTAGATTTACATACAATTTTTTGCCTCGTTATAATAAAATTTATTGTATTACAGGTAAATATTAATATTATAAGTATTTTTAAGTATAAAATTAGTTCAAGCGTTAATAGGGTATACTAAAATTGTTAAAAGTATAATTTTAATAATTATAATAGGTAAATATTAATATAATTTGAGAAAGAAATATAATGAAATTTTAATAAGTAAAATGATAAAATTATTTTAGCTATTTATGATTTGAATTTAAATAAATTAAATAATATTAATACAATATTAAATTTAATAGTAAACATAAACACCATAAGTTATTATAAATTTTTATACAGATACATATTATTAAGAATTAAGATATTAGTTTCCAAAATTAATAATGTTATATTTGTTATTATAATTTGTAATTTATAATATATATATATATATATATATAATCATCTTTGGCACGACAGACCAGGTTAGGCCAGGGTCTTCTGTTGAAGATTCCTTCAGAACAACCTATTTTTAGACCTTGTCTTCCCGTTCCTCACTCCAATCACTCTAAAATCTGATTCAACAGAGTCGAACCATCTTAGTTTTGGCCTTCCTCTTTTCCGACAAGTAACACGCCTTGGAACAAAAATCTTCTTTACTGGATTTTTTTCATCCATTCTAGCAATATGAGAGGCCCAGTTCATTCTTTTAATTTAAAAACTTTTAATAATATCGGGCTCTTTATAAAACCTATAGATTTCTGAATTAAAACGTCTCCGTCATAGGCCATTTTCTTTAACACCACCAAGGATGCTAATGAGAAACCTTATCTCGAAGCTTGCAATTCTGTATTCTCCATTTTTTGTTAGAAACCAAGTTTCTGAACCATACATTAGAACCGGTCTAATGATAGTTTTATAGATAAGAAGCTTTGTTTTCCTGGGGAGAAACTGAGACTTCATTAAAGAGCGAAGTCCAAAGAAGGTTTTGTTGGCCAGTGAGATACGGTTTTGAACTTCAGAAATAATATCGTTTCTTGCAGTAACAAAAGATCCAAGATAATTAAAACCAGGAACAATTTCATATATATATATATATATATATATATATATATATATATATATATATATATATATATATATATATATATATATATATATATATATATATATCACGGTAGTATTATTTCGAATTTATGTTGTCATAGGGCAAGCTAACATCCTGCGAAGTTTCAGTGTATTGTAAGAAAGTAGTATAGGAAACGACACTCTCAGACAGGTGATTTAGTAGTCAGAATTATAAATTCCTTTTTGTAACACAATTATAACACACTATACATAAATACATTGGTAAAGTCTCAATTTTACAGTGATATACATGGATGTAAATGCTTCCATTTTTCTTTGCCTTATCATGGATCGGTAAGAAATTCACATTAATAGTCTTAATTGACCACGGAGAAGCCATTGCAACTTGCATTCCATCCATTATTGAAACTTGTACTAGGTAATTTCTCGAGTTTCCGCTATCATTTGAAGAGGCTATTCATTTCGTATTATCATACCAAAGAAATGATAGAGTGAAAATTTCAGAATTCCGCAAGCAATTCACTGCAGAATCACCATTAGAAATATACATTACATTACGATTAGTATGCGTGGATAAACTAATTTCAAACTGTTGGCCGTACAAAAATATTAATATGTTTATATATTGATGTAATCTTTGGCTACTAAACTACTTCCATTATGTACAATTTGTTAAGGCTGATGTGTACTAACCCTATTGGATTCGCTCAACTCAATATTAACTTATGGAGGAAATGTGTCTACTATTGACAGCGGCATAAATGCTGATAATCAAATACAAATGGTATTTTCAGCTAGCTTGAACTTTTCTGCACCTTGAACAGAGTTCATTTTATAAATTTCGTTCACCAAAGGAATTTAGGTACGTTTGAAAGGTGCATTTAAAACGGTAAGTTGGCAATCTTTGGACACATTTTATCCATTGTTTAACACTGAGGTGAGAGAATCCAATAGGGTTACTACACAACACCCTTAAAGCAAGAACTATTTTCCCCGGTGTTTTAGCTGTGACAGAAAATATTGTTAGGAATTGCATTACCCGTGAATATATTTTAGAAGATATTAGGTGAAAAGCCGGCTACCCACGGCCCACGAAAGGGTTACATACCCGTAATTAAGCTGTAAATTAAATCGAATTTTCTTTTAAGGGGTCAGGTACCTCTTAAAGGACAAGAGACTCGATAAAGATATCCCTATTTTCAATCATCAGTAGTTACTCCCATGTATTTATAAATTTATAGAGGATCCCAGAAACAGCCAATAGTAACTTTTAAGGGGTCAGGTACCTCTTAAAGGACAAGAGACTCGACAAAGATATCCCTATTTTCAATCATCAGTAGTTACTCACATGTATTTACAAACTTATAGAGGTTCCCAGAGAGAGCCAATAGTAACTTTTAAGTGGTGTAAGTTAAAATTCTTTAAATCCAAGTCGGCAATCCTTGGACACATTTTCTCCCTAGGCTAACATTGAGGTGAGCGAATCCAATAGTGTTAGTACACAGCAGCCTTGAAAAGTTGAAATTTCTTTTCAAATTAAGATTCAGTAAGACACATATGGTTTTATGGTTTTTAAGATTTTAGCTTCTGAGGAACATGAAACATTTTCTCGTCCTATGCTTGGTAATTAAGCTTACCTTTGCCTGCACGTTTGCTTTAAAATGTAACATGCAATAGACATTACGAAAAATGGGTGCTAGGAAGAAGTCGAAATGTTTTGTGAGGGGCTCAAAGCATATGCGGAGGCTTAGGAGATGATTCTCGTATTGCGAAGATGTTATCTGTGCTTACCGAAATGGCGATCCGGTTGTACTTTTTTTAATCGAAAAAGCATCCCTGATTACACCGCTCTATATTCATAGGCAGGATTCAATTCTTTTAGTGACTAATAAGCGAGAGTAGGCCATTTGCATATGAATGCATCCCTCTCTTTCTCTTCCCAGAAAGGATTTTCTTTGTTTGTATCTGTCAGTGTCATTTTTGTAATTGCCACTGTCAAGATTCTTTTGTGATCGCTCCGAAGATAAGAGTTGGGGGGGGGAGGGGTGAGACACCGCATCGATTATATCATAAAAACCATTTACCTACAGTGTCTAATCACCCCCGGTAACATCTGGACAAAAGTCATTAGCGGGCCGTATCAATTTACCCGGTCCCCTCCAAGCACCTAGTACGGATTGCATTATAAATGGAGAAAGGAAATGGCCAATATCCAAATGATGCAGATAAAACCAGAAGCAGTTTTTCTTAAGATCCAGATATGACCCGGGGGCGAGCCGCGAATTCATTTATATAATTCGGGGCTGCCTTCCTTTAGAGACAATTTCGGCTCGCGTAATGGCTGCATTGAAATTCCTATCACGTCGCGTCGAGAAACCCGCATTGAGGGGAAGCCATCCGAAGCCCATGGCTGCTTCAGAGAGAGCCACCTTTAAACATATTAGCCCGCGATTACTTCATGTCTCTGGTTAATAATCGTTTGGGATAAGATAAATGGTGGCGAGCAAAACTTTCTGCAGCGAAATTAATTCGGTGAACGAATCGAACGCGGAATGGGCCAATGATCTTTTGTTGTCTGGTGGTATTCCATACATTCGAGCCATCCCCGCAGGTTTCGATGAGTGGAATACATTTGCTTTTTACGATCATTTTTACAATCGCTTGAATTTATTAGTGTTTGCGTTAATATTTATTAGCCTGCATTTAATTATCTCCAGTGGCTTCTCTTTCAAGATCAGCTCTCGGAGAGACCCCAAAAGCGATTACGGTTATTCCAATGATTGGGTCATTCTTCAAATCCCAGCTGTTTGTTTGTCTCTTTTCTATCTAACCCTTTGCCTTCTTATCCGAGCAATAATTACCCAGTTTCTGAAAGGTATTAGATGTCTGCTTTTAATTTGAAGTCAAAGATAATGGATGGAATGGAATGCAAGTTAAAGTGCTTTTAAATGAATGCAAGATTGACTCTTGACGCAGCTTAGATTATAAAGTTATTGATGTTTATGAAACTTTTTAATTGTTGCTTGGACATTCTTAGGAAAAAAATAAAAAGTATATTTTTCGGTTGTACATTTTTCTCTGTTACATGTAAATCCATTATTTCATTTATGTGTATTTTTCTTCACTGGATAAACAGAAAAATTTAATTTTTTCCAAGAATTAGCCGTTTTGCTTAGAGATAAACTGACTGCCTCATGAAATGTTTAAAGAACTATCGACTCATATGTAAGATGGTGGTACATTTTGAAGAATATGTTAACTGTGATACAAACGTCATCGGTGGATGTCATTCCGACGTCATTGTTGGTAACTGTTAAGGAAATTATAGAACAGAGAAAGAAGAAACAGAAAAAAAGAGAGGGATGAAAGTACTCTAGCTTCCCAACAATTAATTTTTAAAAATGCTTTCTTTCAACTGTGTAAAGACGTAATTAAACTAGGATAATTTGAATAAGAATATACGAATGGACAATAAAATTTTCACATTGAATTCCATGAAATTCTAACATACCAAGCTAGCAAACTAGTTTAAATATAGTAAAAAAAATTTTTTTAATTTTATCAACATAGTTTTTAAAAAAATTTATATATATTAATGTAATTTCAGAAAATGTGTTCAATGGATTTTTGACATTTTTTAATTCCAATAAAAATGAAATTTTTTTGTTGTTATTTTGAAGGGAAATTGATTCACATGATGCTCCTTGAAAATTAATAAATTAAAAAATTACTTAACTAAAATAAAATTTGTTTAGTAACCAAAATTTTCAAGTAGCAAAATTTTTTTGTTTCTTCCCATATACCTTTTTATTGAATTTGTGTTTAACGTGATTTTTGTTGGTTCATTAACAAATAAATTTTATTCACACAGTAAACGGATTTTTAACATATAAATAAAATTTATACTCTAAAATTTCACTCATACGTTATGCAAAGTTTTACTATTCCTTCTCCGGCCTAAAGAGCAATGTATAAATAAGGTTACATTGTAATTACGGTGAAAATTTTAAGCAATTAACTCACAAAACATAAAATAGCAAAAGCAATTTATTATATTTACTTTATAATTAATAATTATTAGTTAATCCGGACGTCTCATTTAGTATTTAATATAAGGGGTCATGGGACTCTTAACTTTTCAGTAAGTGAAAAAAATTACTTAAACTTTAACATTTTATGTCTTTTGATGTTTTTCATCTAAATGCTTACTTTTTGATTCTTTTTATAGCTCTAAGTTTTGTCTTATATAGAAAATATTTTTGAAGACACATCCTTAAGGAATATTTTTTATACACAAAGTCGAAGTAGAGCCTTATTGTCAGTGAAAATTTTGATAATCATAGCTTGAGCGCAACATTATATCCAAAATATTTTTTTTAAATGAACAATTTTTGCATATAAATACACTTCATAAATTTGTTATTAACCCCTAGCTAAATTAGTATGCTTTAAAACCTCTTTTTCATTTTTAATATGTAGTTGCATTTAGCTATCCCAAAATTTTTTCGACAATTTTTGCCACTCTTACATACAAAAATTTTAATCGGGAAAGAAACATACGGGGGCAAAACCTCTCACCGTTCAAGTATTGAACAAAAAAAGAAGCTTTGGTATTTGCAGAACGCATTTGTCTATGATAATGATAAACTTGTAGCAATATGTTTTAAAGCCCTAGCTAAATTATTATGCTTTAAATCCTCTTTTTCCATTTTTAATACGTAGTTGTATTTAACTGTCCCAAAAATTTTTTCCCAATTTTTGTCACTCTTACCTAAAAATTTTGGAACGGGAAAGAAACATACAGGGGCAAAAATTCTCACCGTTCAAATATAGAACAAAAAAAGAAAAACTTTGGTTTTTGCAGAACGCATTTGTCCATGATAATGTTAAACTTGTAGCAATATGTTATAAACCCCTAGCTAAATTATTATGCTTAAAAGCTTCTTTTTCATTTTTAGTATGTAGTTGTATTTAGCTATCCCAAAATTTTTTCCACAATTTTTGTCAAAGAAACATACAGGGGCAAAAACTCTCACTATTCAAGTATTGAACAAAAAGAAAAGCTTTGGTATTTGCAGAACGCATTTGTCCATGATAATGTTAATTTTTTAGCAATATGTGAATGACATACATCACTGTGCAACATCAGAATTATGGTTAAAATTCTCTGTATTGTTGAAATAATTCGAGAGAAAAATGCTGTTAAAAAATATGGAAAAGAAAATATTATAGGAAAAGCAATAAAGGCGTCATAGAAGAATAGAAATAATGGTCAAACAGATTTTTTAAAGATATTTGAAATGCAAATATTTTTAAAACCGCTAAAAAATTTCCATCCTTGTATCGAGTCACAGTATATTAAAGCATACGTATATCATAGATTACATCCTAAAGTTACATCAATCATTAAATTACAGTAAAAATTTTATGATTATAAAAATATATAATTATTTACGTTCATAAAATTTTAAAAATAAATTATTAAAGTAATAATTAAAAAATAATAATAGAAATAGAAATAATTTTATGAAATAAATAAATTATTAACTTCATAAAGTTATTTTTAACTAATTATTATTTAATAAATTATAATATAAAATTTTCAAATTATATTATTAATTATTAAATAATAATTAGAAATAATTAATAACATGATAAAAAATAATTTTATGAAATTTGATTGATATTATGAATTCAAAAACTATTTCTTTCTTCTACAATCACACAGTACATAATTATGTATGTGACTGTATTCCCTCACAAAATCTAAGCATTTAAAATCGCCAATTACTGGCAGCTTCTTCTATACAACATTAATATAGCTTAAGCAAGGCAATACCAGCAAACTTCGTGATCTTGTAAATCTTGCGCGAGAGTAGTCATGATCGTGATGAGTACAGTGAACAAAAATTTTTATCGTGCAATTGCTTTTTTTAAGCGAAATAATTATTTATATTCATTTAACTTTTTTTAATCTTGATGGTTCTTTAAAAATTATATTTAATAAAAGAAATTTTATCTGCCCGGAAGTTTCAAACTTGGGGAGGTTCTGACGTGGGTAATATAAATGTATTTCTCCCTAGAGATTTTATTGCGATGTATTCATTATTGATCGTTACTACTGGGTGATTGTCAGAGATTAAAACTCTCATCAACGATACGACTAGCAATATTTACAGTATATTCATATTGTTAATATAAAAGCTCTCGAATCGAAACTATGGGATCTTACCGCTGATTTCATTAAGGGTGCTTATAATACTATTTTGAGTATAAACAAATTAGCTATACTCCAACCAAATATATAAGAGACTAAATGGACCCTTAAGACTCTAAATGGATTAATAATTTCTTGTTATTTGGGTATTTGTTGATGTCGAAATATATTAACATGAAAAATGCACCGGAACTCAAAAATTCTCTTACTTAAGGATCGTTTAATTCTGCTGGATTTTTCCGGCTAGGTTTTGTTGAGTTTATGAGTTCAGTTTACTCAAATTAGGTGCTAAAAGGGACTTTTATCCATTGAACTCAATGCTCCATATATATTTATATAAAAAATTCACAAGCCCCACCGCAGCTTTCTGTTAGAAAAACAATAATCCTTATTCAAGGGTTTAACGTTATCCATTGACCACAAAGGATTTTGGTTTGGGGGGAGCGTGGCGACTAAAATTTCTGTTGGGTTTACATGAAGTAAATATCTCCTTAAATATATCGTCTACGTTTTCCTCATTACGATTCCATATATATATTTTTTTTTCATTCCAATGGCGGGTTACAAGACTATATATATATATAAATATATATATATATATATATATATATATATATATATATATATATATATATATATATATATATATATATATATAGGGTAGACCGGAGCTTGTTGGCCCTTTATTTTCTTCAATATTTTTTTAAAAAATAATTTATTAAAAGTTTTCATGTTTTTAGTTTGTACAATCAGCCTATCTTAAAGCATAACTACGTATGAGAAAATTTGAAAAATATTAATAGTTTCTATATGAAGCTCAGCAGGACATCAAATCACTGCCTCTAAGTTGATTTGATTTTCGGATTACTAACGGAATTGATAAAACACATAACATATCAAATGTGCAGAAAAGTTGAGGCTATCTGAAAATACCATTGAATTATTAGCATTTATGTAGCTGTCAATAGTAGACACATTTTCTCCATAGGTTAACATTGAGTTGAGCGAATCCAGTAGGGTTAGTACATAGCACCATTAAGGCAATAGAATACTGGGCAGATCTATTTTTTTCAACTCATGCTTAAATGATAGAAAAAAATTTACTTCAAAAGACTGCAGATGAATTCTTTCACGCAAATTGGTTTTTTCTTCACTAAGACTTTGACACTAGCAGTCATCAATCAAAATTTTAAACGTGAAAATTTATTCCTAGAAGGAGGGGTCACCCCTTTAGCCCCCTCAGTGGGTACATCATTCCGTCTCTTCAAAAAGTAACTTTCAAAAGTATGCTTCCTCCAAGTATATTGAATACCTCTTGAAATGGGTAAATAATTTTTCCTTTCCCGGTTTCAGTGCCCGGCGTGTATTGGAACATCTCAGGTTTTAATAAAGATATGCGCATTTTGTGACCAATTTCACAATCGGCAGGATTTATGTATTTCTGCATTGCAACTTTAATTATATCCTTCAAGATCAGGTCTTCATATGGAAAGTCCCAAAGGCGACTTCTCTGTTATTCTAATGACTGGTTCATTCCTCAATTCTTGCTTGTTTCTTTTTTTTTTTACTTTTCAACCCTTTGCTTTCGTATTCATGCAATTATTTGACAACTATCCTAGTTTCTGAAACATATTACTAGACAACTTTGAAAGCAGTCAAAGATAATTTATGGAAGTAGAATGTGCTTGTTGGGCACTTCAAAAATATGCAAGATTTGCACCCAATGTAGCCAGAACTACAATATTATTAATGACAAAACTGCTTCCTAAACCAATTTATTTCGATAATTATATTGCAAGATATATTTTGTTCATGTATGTGCTATGCAAAATTGTAAAGGTCGAGGAATAAAACATGTCTTTTTTTTATTTATTTTGTAGTTTTAGCCGACTTGGAAGATTTGCGTAAGGTAATTAAAATGTCAAAAATTGTGCAAAATATTTTTTTAAATATTTTTCAATAGATCATAGTGGATTTTTAACCTAGGAAAATATACTTTAACAAAACAAATTACTCTAAGAATTAAATCATATGTATCATTGTTTTATCAATTTTTACGCTCCCAATTATACCTATCAGCAATAAAAATTCTTTGTGATAATAAAGGTAAGTGAATCAATAAAACTGCCTAAAATAAATAATTAAATAAAAAAATAAATAAGTAAATAAATAAATAAGCTTTTATAGTCACTATTCTTTGGCTTCACTAGTCTTGCAAAGAATTAGGAAATTCTTCAGTTAGGTTCTATTAGGTTTATTAGGAATTATTACAATTCTTCAAACATAATTCAATTAGGCTATTGTGAAGGAGTTGGTAACCCTTTTAACGTGGGCGACAAATGCGCCAAACTTATTGTTATCTTATATGTTCTGCAGTCAATCTTATAAATGGATGACAGGTTTAGATTTAACATACACTGCTGGCCACCCAAATTGCAACACCAAGAAAGACAAGAGATATCACAACAAAATTTATTTTGTAGATAACATGTTGACCAAGTATCAAATGATTAAATTTATAGACTTCTGTGAAGTGTGGTTCCTGCCAAAATCAGTAGCCAGAGTAGCCGCCATTGTTGGAGATCACCGCTGCCACACGCCTCGACATTGATTCAAAGAGACTTTGGATGAGTTCTTGGGGTACAGCAGACCAAGCAGCTTCCACACGTTGCCGAAGTTGATCTGCTATGGAAGCTGGGGATGGAATCTGGGTCAATCGTAGAGCAACCACGGACCACGTGTTTTCTATCGGCGAAAGATCCGGAGAGCGAGGCGGCCAGGGAAGCAATTCAATCTGGCGATTGACGAAGAACCGTTGGACAATGCGTGCCACGTGTGGTCGCGCATTATCCTGTTGAAATATGGCTGTGGGCAAGCCCTGAAGGTAAGGAAGGACAACTGGCTCCAACACCTCGGAGATGTAGCGCTGGCTGTTTGAAGTACCGGCAATGCGTACTAGAGGTGTGCGAGAGTGATATCCAATACCGCCCCATACCATAATACCTGGTGCAGGACCAGTGTGGCGGTGCAAAACGCAGCTGTTCAGCATCCTCTCTTCACGGTGTCTCCAGACTCGAATGCGACCATCGTGGTGTTGCAGACAGAAGCGTGACTCGTCAGTAAAGACAATTTCATTCCATTCTGCAGTCCACATCCTTCTGTCATCGCACCATTGGCGTCGGAGACGTCTGTGGTTCTGCGTCAAGGGTAGAATGGTACGCGTCGAATGGTACGTGCAGACACTGGATGATGCGTTACAGACTGCATGTGCTGTGGTATGGTTCGTGATGTGACTGAGCGATCCGTCACTGCCATGCGCACAATTTGCCTGTCATCACGTGAAGTGGTGCGCTGAGGTGGATGCGATAGAACACGCCGGTCCGTCGTACCCTCCTGCATCCAACGATCACATATCTGCATTACAGTTGTTTGGTTTCGTCCAACACGACTACCGATTTCCCTGAAAGATAATCCACAATCTCGGTAGGCCACTATCCTTCCTCTGTCGAACTCGGATACTTGATCAAAATATGATCGCTGTTTTCGACGAGACATAATTGATCGTTTTTTTGAAAAACCACAAGAAAAACACAATTGCCGAACTTGAAATCGTCGAAATCTCCAAGCCTTAAAAAGATTTCTTTGAAGTGGCGCCACAGGCACGCGTGATGTGCGTCTGCGCTGAAATTCTAATCATTTGCATATCTCACCTCCGCTAATGCATGTTGTAAATTTCATGTTATTTGCATGTTTACTTCAGGGTGTTGCATTTACAGTGGCCAGCAGTGTATTTTTCTTCAGTGACATAGACGCCAAGAATTTATTATTGTTAGCCGAAAATTAAGCTATGACTGAAGAGTTTTTATTATGAACGCTTGTTTTCCTTTTATTGTTTACATTACAATATCCCGTTCTTTAGTTTCAATTATGAGGAAAGAATATCATTTAGGATTTATTCTAAAATATCTATGCTGTTAAAGTTGCCGAAAACTGGCTGTATATTCTGTATACAAACGTAATTCTGTTGTTTGCTATGTTGCCGTTATTGTCGTCTTTTAATGTGATTTTCACCAAACCAAGCCAAGGGTGTATCCACTTCTTGACATTAACCCTTCAGCGGTTGCGCCCAGGTATAGAGTTTCCTCCATTTTGAATGGTTTGTTTTTACATGTAAGGGTTGAATGTTCTAAACAGTTTCTGTTTATAGCTACACCCTTTCTAATGCAGGTATGATTTTCTGACCCTCCTATTCCTTTCCCTTCATTGTTAGTCGTGATTTAACCGTGGTAGACCAGCGATCATACTGGACTACAATACGACAAAAGCAAGAGTTGATGAAATCCAATGTGCAGCTATTACACGGTATCCCGCATATCACGAAGATGGACTCTCTCATTGTGTTTTAGGTTTTTGGACATAATAGGAATGAATTCGCAAGTTGTCCTCAGATCCAATAAACCAGATAGTTTTGAAATAAGGCGATTGTAACTGCATTCTTTGGCCTTTAATTATAAATATATCTCATTATTATCAACATTTTATATCTTGCCATAAAAAGCAGAATTGTTATTTTCAATTTGAAAAAAAATAGTTTATTACAAAAGGAATAATCAAGCTTGAAAGAGACGTTGCACTTTGTACCACACGCGCCTGTTGGTGTTCAAAAAAATTGGCACGCCTGCTGAAGGGTTAAACCATGAAGTCGAATAGTAATATACTTAGTTTTGAAATAACAGACAGCTAAAAAAAATTTTTGAAAAAAGAAAGCTAAAATGAGCGTAAAAGCTCAGAGAGACGATTGGCACGTTCTAAGAGGTTTATTTAGCCATAAGTAAGACAAATAGCACCAGTATTCGACAAACCTCCTTATTTTGAATTTCGTCTCAGTTACAAATCTACCTCCCGCACTACGAATTAGAGAAAATTAAGAGTTCAGAGAAAGAGATATTAGATTGCGTCTAATCTTATCTCTTTTTCTAGAACTAAAAATACGCTATTTCTCCAAGAACAAAGATTGCAGAGTAAGAATTTTAAAATAGATAATAGAAAAGCACGAATTTGTTAAACCTATTCCAGCCAAGAGCTATCTGGCATGCGGCATTTGTTTTTGCTCCTGGCAGCATCATGTAAACATTAAGATGGAATGGTCCAATCAGAGACACCGGGAAATAAGAGAAACACATCGTCCGGATGAAAACATGGGGGATTGGTTACACAATTCAGTGCATCCTTTCCGGTGAGTATTCGGTACGCTGTCTTTTTTAAATATTTTTCCTTTATTTTAAGAGACATCTGAAATAAACATCGAGTTGTTTAAACTAAAATAATGTTCTACGGTTGGCTGTCTTTGAAAATTGCTTGTTTTTTAATCCACTACAGTTCTATTTTGCGCTCTTGTGACACCGTTTGTATGTAAAGAGATAATGAAATTTCTTGCTGAAATCTAGGTGTATCAAAGTTAAAATGGAATGGAAAGAAAAAAAAAAGAAGAAGAAGAAGTTATATTAATATATAATTGGCAGGGCTTCCTGATCTGGGATTTAAAACGGAGATATGGTTTTTTCAGTGACCATATGGGTTTCTGTTTTATTTTGTGTGTGTGTGTTCAAAAGTACCTCAAAATCAGGGTTTTTTCCGTTGTGAGTTAAAAATATAGCAAAAAAATTAATATATATTTATCATTGTAAGCATAACTAGTTATGTAAATGTAATTATGTAATTATGTAAATTAATGAATGTAAAAAAATGTTACAAGTGGAGATAATTTCCGTTGAATTGTGATATATCTCTCTTTTACGAAACCACCCCAGAATTTTGATATTTGTTAGGTAGAGTAAAACCTCGTTTATCCGGCCCTCGTTAATCCGTATCTCTGGATAATCCGGATCAGATTTGTAGACTCTTTTTTTAATGTCCACATTAGATAATAATTGTTAACTATGATAGAAAGAACGTAACTATAAGTACGCCAAATATTCGCTTTTTAGTTTGATTCATTGTACAGTTCCTGCATAGATATCAGCCCGACACCACTCCATCTTGACTTACTAATGATAAAGCGTTTGCGTGGCCATGCTTCATTTAAACGCCACACGTGTTTGAAACAGAAGACAGTGGACCAATTGTTTGTTAAGAAATGATGTGAAAAGTTATTTTTATGTATTTTTTAATGTCTTGTAAACAATACTATGTAATTTTGTTACAAAATATAGTTTTTTATCGTAATAAATGGCAAGTCTGCTTAGTTAAGGATATAGTTTTGCTTATTGCCAATATTACCCGGATTTTCGTTTGTCTGGATTGCTTATGGTCCCAGTTAGACCGGATAAACGAGATTTTACTGTATAACAAAAAAAAAAATATATATATACTATATTTATCATTGTAAGCATAATTAGTTCTGTAAATGGAATTATGTAAATTAATAAATATAAAATTATGCAAGCGGAGATCATTGCGATTGAATTGTGATAAAACTCTCTCTTACGAAACCACCCCAGAATTTTGATATTTGTCAGGTAATATCAAAAATGGATTCAATAATCTTTCAAGGTCTTTTTTCGGCCTCACCGCTGTCGGAAATTTGATGTTTTACAGGATACCTGATATTCACGGTACACTCGTGAAATGGTCATGCACGAAAATCCAAATTGCACCGTTACCTCGGAGATGCTATGTCCCATCTCTCGTGCGCAGACTATAACGTCACGTTCAAAGTCACATAAATCGTGATAACCTGCCATTGTAGCTGCATGAACCGATCCAACAGCTTCGCCAGACACCTGTTGTCTTATATAAGCACTGCCGACCGCATCGCGTTACGCTGATTGGTTGCATATGTCCGTTGTTTGCATACGTCCGCCTGTACCGTTTTTTTGGCTGCATATGTACTAAATGTTACTTACCATACAAAAAATACGGGGTTCTTTATTCATTTTCAGTTTGATTATTTTTTTTACCTAAATATGGGATAAACACACTTTTTAAGATAATTGATTAAAATTCATAAAAACATTCATTTTCTAAAATACGTATATAAAATTAATATCTGCCTGCAGCATAAACACGATTGTTTGCCATTTGCGAATGAATCTGTTTCAGTTTCTTAATTCTTAATTCTTTCTTAATTCTGGTAGCTTTTGAAAACTTCTCACGTAGTCAAGCCTAAATAATATTCTGTCTGTAATGAAGTAGTGCCACGAGTAATGAAATCAAGCATTAATACCTTGGTGCTATGTAAAATCTCGAAATCTCGTTTTTCTATTTTCACGTGCCATTACGCATAATTTCCAGGCAGTTCTTTTAAAAGATGTATATTGACTTCCTTATTAGATTTATAAATTCATGGTGACTACAAAATCTTGACTTTTTTAAATGGACTAACAGCAAGGGTCTCAGATTCGGACCCCGGAAAGCCTCGGACTTATTCCAAATAAAAATCAGTCGTGCTTTGGGGGGTTCGAACTTTCAAAACTAAACCAGAGCTCGCTTCTAGTCTTTAATACGAGCTCCTAAGTTATGAGTGTTGGACCGGGCTCTAAAATTTTTGTACAATTAATGTGAGACAGTGCTGTTAGAAACATAGCTGTCTTAATTTAGATCAGTGACCTTATGGATTCAATCTTGTTTTTCGTGATTCTAAACATCCCAATGGAATACAGAAAAGTTAGGATAGAAAAAAAGAATAAATACCGACATTTTTCTGCAACAGAAAATGTATAGAGTGATTCAAAAGTCGCTATACCCATGAAATGCCTAAGAACTCGACAACTAACGACACTACAATCATGTAATTTACGGTGCCTGGAGTTCATTTAACTCACTATACATCTAGTTTACAATAAACGCTCAAAGTGGCTCCTGTTTGTATAAGCGTATGCGACGAGGCATATTCGAGGAAGCACGTTGCAGCACGTCATCTGGAATGGCGTTTATTTCAATGCGAATGTTATTAAGTAGATCCTCGATGGTGAGAGGGTTGTTGACATATACACGCTGTTTTAAATAACTCTACAGGAAGGAGTGGCGACTTCAGATCTGGGTACCATGGAGGCCAAAGTCCCTTTGAATTCACCCTATCTTTAAAATCTGATTTCACCCGTTCCATAGAGACCATTGAGGTTATTTAAAACAACGGGTATATGTCAAGACCCATCACACCATCGAGGAGCTACAGAATAGCATTCTCATTGAAAAAAACGCCATTCCAGATGACGTGCTGCAACGTGTTTTCTCAAATATGTGTCTTCGCATACGTTTATGCAAACAGGAACATGGGAGCCACATTGAGCATCTATTGTAAACTGGATGTTTAGTGAATTAAATGAACTCCATGCATCGTAAATTGCATGATTGTAGTGCCAGTAGTTGTCAGGTTCTTAGGCATTTCGTAGGTACTTTTGAATCACTCTGTACTTGCACGAAAAGTCAGTTTTTATAACTTTCCATCAAACAGAAATACGTTAATAAACAATAATGACAACTGAAAGACGTATGTCTTACTTCATGAAATTCTATTTCCGTAACAAATGCACGTAATGTATTCTCAAACCGTGAAAGCTGCATCCGATTAAAGGCGAAAAAACAAACACTCGTAAAATAGGGTCCCGGGGGACGGTTAAGGACTCGAAACGACTCCAGATACAGCCTTTAAGTGGCGATAAAAGAAATATTAATTGCAGTTTTACGCACGCGTCTGTTTTAAGTTAGGACGCTATCAGCTTTCTTTCTGTAGTAATCGGCCCTGTCTATATTCGTGTTGAACAAGCAGGCACACAAGTGTATAAGTCGGGCCATAAACCAGACTGTTTGTTTTCGCTCTTAAACATGAAGCTTCAGTTTAATGAGACATGAAAACAGGGCAAAAAATGAAGAATTTATGCACGATTTCTAACTGGCTATTATCAATTAGGCAAGCAAGAAACGTGCCGTGGTATGCCGAGATCGGAGGAATTAAAATTTACTATCAACGACGTCAATACAGATTATGGTGACTGCTTATTTGTACCCGACATTGCCACGAAGGCAGCTGCAGGGTAGCCGCCATACTGGAAAGTTTCGAGTCATACAGGGGAATTTTTAATAACTTGTTGCAAACTTGCATTTGAGAATTTTTTTTCAAGATTAGTACGCAGTTGTAGAAGAAAAAGTTTATTGTTGAGTTTTATAGTTTTATTTTTTGAAATAGCTTCAAAGGAGTTTTTTAAAGAATTCAGACGAGGTTAAGTAATTTAATTTCAAAATCAATTGTAAAATATTATTAAATTTAATATATTATTAAAAAATTTATAATATATATATATATATATATATATATATATAATATTATTATAAATACATATATATTATTATAATTTATGATTTAATATATTATTAAATTTGCTATTCTAATTTAAACTATGAATAAATATATTTTTAAAATAGATTTTAGAATAATACATTATTCGTCTGACATCAGCCATACAAGGGAAAATAAAATTATATTTAACAGTTGGATGAGATAAAATAATTGGATTTTAATTATTTAACGAATTCTTAGATTTAACAAGGATTTCTTTCCTAGCCCAACTGATATGCATAAAATACCATGTAAAATAACCCTCGGTTTCATGATTAGTTTTCTCATTTAACGAATACCAATATTTATGTATGAGTTTTGGTGGCGATGGGTGTACCAACTGGTATATTGGGTACATTTGAAATTTTCGTCGATCAAAAACTCAAATTCGAGTTCGGAAAAATTGCTAGCGCTAGAAAAGGAAATTATAGCGATAAATACTTGTAATATCTACCAATCAATCATTGAAATCCCCAGACCGACCTGTCAATAACACTTACACTAGCATTTTACATTTTCTTATACGCTGTTTGTGACTAGTTGGTTAGTTGATTGGTATTTCCTTGCGCAAGGTCCAAAATAGGACATAAAGCACCCAACACAAGACTAGAGTCGAAAAAACTGTATATAAAAGTGCCAGGTTCGAACAAACAGTGAAAATTACAAATTTAAGACCAACAATTTTCGATAATAAAATGACGTTTAAACGTGAAAAAATATTGATAAAAAAGGGTGATAAAAATGGTGTGAAAACGTGATAAAAATATGATATGTAACAAGTAATGATATATAAAAACGGTGATATTTAGAGGAAATAAAAACAATGATATTTAAAGGTAATGTAAACGAAGATCTATAAAGTCGATAAAAAGATTCAATGATATGAACGGTGTTATATAAATAGGTAAAAAGCACTAAAAGTTTAACAGTAAAATCAATGACAAAATCAAAGACTGTGTATAATACCACGCTTGTGACTAGATCCTTCATGAACCGGGTTCGAGTTGCAAATAGCACACACACCAGGATTTTATATTTTCAAGTTAAAACATCTACACACTGTCTAACTAAAACCTTCATAAATCGCAATCAACGGGCAGTTGCATATTCACTAGGATTTTAGATAATCATTTTGAGTTCTTTGCGTTTTGTAACTAGAACTTTACAATTTGATTTATGGCAAGATCCTTTGTAATTTTTACTTTTTAGTAATCATACTTTATCTTAATTTGACTGTTTTCAAGATACCAGGTGGTATAAATTGGGAATTACTAACAACAGAGAATATTTTCTTTTTAAATGCAACTTTTAGTATGTCAATGAAGTTACTAGATTTAGGATTTAGTAAAAAAAAAGATATTATTAAGTAATTACAATTTTCTTTCAAAACTAGTATTCAAAATTAAAAAGTAATCAAAATCTTATATTTCGAAATTTAAACAATTTAGTATCACCATAACAATCATTATAAAATTTAGACAACTTTAGATGCTTTGCGACTGATTCGAAATAACTAATTCTGTCAAGATAAGTAGGTACGTATGATTGATTGACTTTGAAATAAATTTATTTTAAGTCCAAAACTTTAGTTTCGATCGCATGGAAAGTATAGAGTATGTAAGTTGGTATCTGCTGTTGAACAAGACCAACTAGCGACTGATTCGAAATAACTAATTCTGTCAAGATAAGTAGGTACGTATGATTGATGGATTTTGAAATAAATTTATTTTAAATCCAAAACTTTAGTTTCGATCGCGTGGATAGTATATAGAGTATGTAAGTTGGTCTCTGCTGTTGAACAATTTAGCCACATTCGTTTTGTGTAATAGGACCTACTGGTTGAACAATTTAAAACATCCACTTATTTAAAATCTTTCCGCTGTAAAAAGAAATGTTCCAAGCCCTATTAATCTTATGAATTTTTTGTTAGTAAATTAAATTTTTCATTAAAATTTGAAAGCACGCATATATTATACTAGATGTTAAAAGGTTTAACAAACTATTACTATATAATACAAAAATTAAAAAAACAAGAATATTTTATGAAGAATTTTTCACTGGAAGTTTCTCTAAATTTAAAATATTTAGGCAAGTCTTTCGTATAATGAATAACTTGACCCTAATGTATCATGCAAGTTTAAATTTAACACCTTAGTTTCAATATCCAATGAAAATTAGAGTTTAAAATTGTTTATTCACCCATGCATCTTCATCAGTTAAACTAAAACTGCCACTTTTCTGGCATAATTTTGAATGATATGTGCATTTTTTTTACGAACATAGCGTTCAGAGGTTAATTGGACTAACATGTTAAAACGCAACTCTTCTAAGTAAAATGGTCTCTTATAAAAAACCAACAAAATCCTTAATCTAGATTTTCTTTGGGATATATTTACATCAAACATAAAAGAAGGGATATTTTAATAAAATGAGAAGCATATTTTAATGCATAATTCAACACATAATGGATACTCAGTAGAGTTTGGCTTGGCCGTATTGCATTCCTTGTAATTAAATCGACTAACTATGCTAACTGCTAGAAAACAATCTTGGTTTTGATTTAATGAACCTCCTACTCGTCAAACGTTGATTGTAAAGATGTGTAGTTAATCGGTATAGTTTTTACGAAATGATGCATTAAGTTAGGATCCTAAAAAAAACATCAGATTTTACTATCATCATAATTTTTAGGCAATTACCTGCTTTTTTTACGCTGCAGGTAACAATAGACAAGCTTCGCTTCGCAAAATTGCAAGATTGCCTGCAATCACGAAAAATGGCTCACGCCATTTCCCCTCATCAGTTGAACAATGTAACTGAACAACAAAAGCTAACGGAGGTGTTGCGGTTTTAAAAATTTTCGCTCTTAAGGTGTAATCTTTTTGTTCTCTGAAATGACAATCTCGATTTAGAAACAGGAGGGGATTTAATAATTTTCTGCACCTCGGGAGCGGAAATTCGTCGGTGAATTTATTTACGGGAAGTACCGTATTTTTCGGACCATAACACGCACCTCAAATTTTTAGGAAGATTTTCGGAAAATAATATTTTGTAATTTGTTAGGTATATAAAGATATTTTCAATTTTTTACTTAATAAATATATATGTGTAATTAATATATATACATACATATATATATATATATATATATATATATATATATATATATATATATATATATATATATATATATATATATATCTTTGAAGCCCGGTATAAAGAGCTTAAGTCAAAAGCAGTAATTTAAACATACCAAGTTATTAGCTTTTACACCAATTGCCGAACTATAGTTTCGACTTCGAGTCTTTTGTGCAAAGAAATGTAATTTTGTATACAAAATTGATAGACTTAAACATTTTATACCAGTCAAAATATTTTTTTTATCAATACTAACATGTATCTAAAAATTACTGCTTTTGACCTAAGCCCTTTATACCGGGCTTCAAAGATATATATATATATATATATATATATAAAGTAAATATTCCTTTTATTTTAATGTTACTTTCTGACTATAAGACTCACTCCAATTTAAACCAATTTTTTTATGTAAAAAGGTGCATTTTATGGTCCAAAAAATACGGGAAGTGAATTATCGTGTTATGTGAATGCAAACTAAGAAGGTAAGATAACAAAGTAGAGATAACAAACGGGAGCACTAAATACCTTGAATTGAAATACCTTACAATGAAAAGTTACAAACTCGACTTCTTCCAAGAAGAATCATCCCATTATTTTTAAAAAAATTGTTAAATATCTATTTTACGCGATTATTAAGATAATTATTTAAGCGATTGTAAAGATAATTTTATTTTTCAAAATGGGTTTTTTTAATTCTAAACATGTTTGTAAATTATTTCGAAGATCTTTTTCAAATAGCTTCTCCCGTTTTATAAATATCCTATCAAATAATATATAATAAATTGAATATCCGCGTGGAAAAAATTAATATAAATTTTAACATAGCAAAAGTTTAGTAATGAAATGGATTAGTGTAAGAAACATATGGTGTAAAAGAAATAATTATGTTTGAAGCTTATTTAGGTTTCGAGAGAGATACGGAGTTAAAATAGCGGTAAATGACTTTTGAAGGACACTACCAAGTAAAACTCTTATTAATATTTTAGAGAGCAATTATTTGAAAAGAATAATTTGAGTTATAGTATTGGTTTAAAAATTCTAACCGAGGTAATAACTCAATACCCCTCAGAACAGATCTGAAACTAGTCGAAACTTTTATCTACATTTGTGAATTGTCAGATGCAATATATGATTGCATTCTAGTAAATTTTTTCAGGAGACTTCAGCCCCAAATTTAAAATTTATTATTTTTGGTAGAGCATTTACAATAATATAACGGCTTAATGTCTAAAGCTTTGATGACGGATTCGTCATCTTGTGTTCTTGACTAGTTATCACATCCAGGGTTCTCCTGAGAAGAAATAACAATTTTTTTAAAAAAAAAATAATTGTTCCTGGAGATGCTGACTTCGAATTATTTCTTTCCGGGCAACTAATAATCTTTAAGCACAATAAAAATGGAAAAGTATACAGCACGAATCCTTTCTGCAAGGCCAAACTGAATTTCCCGTTCAAACTTATTTTGATTATATTCCAATAATTTTTTTCATGAGACTGTTACCGTAAAGTTAAAACTTCTTATTGTTGGTAGAGCATTTATAATAATACTAGCTGAAAACCCGCACTTCGCTACAGAGTACATTAAAATTAAATACAACGGTCAATGTATGCAATTAATTCCCCCCCCCCCAATATATATATATATACATATTTATAATCAATACGACGATCAATGTATACAAAATAATGTAGAAGAAAATATTCAAATTATATCTAATAGGACATACTAAATAATATAATACAGTTAATATAGTACAGTTTTAGGAACATAATATCTTTTATTGTATTTTAATATTTTTTTGGATAATGTCCAACCGTCTGCCGCAATTGCAAGAAAAAAAAATATTTTTTGTCTATTTAGTTGTTATGCACGTGACGATAAATTTATTTAAAGTTTTACAAAAAGAAAAGAAACCACGCGATCAGCATTTAATACATTAAATTCTAAAAATTAATATTTAAAAATTCCCCCAAAATCAGAAAATGGAGGTAAAGATTCGAAAAAGATCTCATTTTAAAGGAATTTTTATGATCTTTCTCGTGATATAAATTTTATAACCCTCAAATTATTATTTTAAATGCAAACTTTAAAAAAGTTACAAAAACAGCTTAAAAATTTAATTTAAAAAAAATCTAAGAAGAGTTTTTCAAAAATCTTTCTTAGTGCACCCCTACACCACAAGAAGAATCGCCATGCAAAATTTCAGCCCTTTAGGTCCAGCGGTTTGGTCTGTGCGTTATATGTCAGTGAGTCAGTCAGTTACGAAACTGTTATAAATATATAGATGACAGCTTAATATGTAAAGCTTTGCTGACGGACTCGTCATCTTGTCTTGTTGACTAGTTATCACATCCGGAGTTCTCGTGAGAAGAAATAACAAAACATATTTTTAAAATCTATTAGTTCCCGCACATGCTGGCTACGAATTATTTCGTTCCAGGTATTTAATAATCTTTAAGAACAATAAAAAAAGGAAAGGTATACAACACGATTCCTTTCTACAATGCCAACCCGAAATTCCCTGTCAAAACTAAGTGCTCCCAACTATGTTGAAAAGCCTCACAGTTTTAACAAATGACTTCAACATTCCCGTTTAGGGTCTCCTACGCTGGCAAATGTACGTAATGAAAGACTCTCGCGTCGGTAACAGCCTCTTTTTACCATAGCCTGCTATTTTACTACGATCGCTTTACGTTTTTTATCCCATTCTCGAAAGAGCGAGGGCAATTTTAACTAGCACGGCTCTCTCAACTTCTTTTTTTTTCCTAATCCACTCTTCACTGCGTTTAAGCAGTTCGAACATAAGCAAAATATTGAAGCGGAAAAAATTACGTAAATACCCCTCACGTTCAAGTAGTTGGCTTGATACCTTAATTTTTTCTGGACAATGCATATATATATATATATATATATATATATATATATATATAAACTTCTCTATGGCGGTCAGTCATGGTTCCAAAAAAAAGTGGCCGTGAAAAATTGGCGTAAAATAACATTGGCTTTATGGAATGTCTTTAATGAATTCTTAACAAGATATGGCCGTTTAGCAGGGTGGCCGGCTAAAAGAGTTTCATTGTATATCCAGTAGCTATGGTCGTTGGTTCCGCCCTTTTTGTGGGCTGAGCATGGCGTTCTGAGCATGGTGTAGTCGCCAAGTTCGATGGAGGGAAATATTTCCAAATGCGGAATTTCTCTAAACTGTAATGACTGGCAAAATGCAGTCAATCCAACCGACAAAGGAAAGAGCTATCGTCCCTCACGATCTGTGGTATTATTGGATTCGTTTAAAATGAAATACATTTGAATTGGCTGAGAATTTCGTTTTCAATAGCATTTCAAACCATACACTATTGTAGTAACATTAAATTTTAGTAATAAAGTCTGCAATTTATCTAATATTTAACTATAATTGTTATTGAAAAGAAAAGACAAAACCTTTGTACTCGAGGAATAAACAGTAAATCCAACGTAAATAAAGCACAAATAGCAGTAAGAGGCAATTCTTTACACTGATGAAGAAACTCCTTAGCAGCTTCGAAACGGCCGTATGCAAAATTGCATCTTACTGCTATTTGTGCTTTATTTAAGCTGGATTTCCTGTTTATAATTGTTATTTATATAATATTTAATTTAATAATTTTCTACGGAGTCATTATCTTCCGATTTAATGTTATTAACTTTAAAGATTTCTACATAACAAATCAATAAATAAAATAATAGACACATATCTACTAGACAAAGTTCTTGACACAATTTTAAGTCAATATAAGTTTATTACACAGAAAGTTTCTATGAAAATTCTGTAGAACCAACAAAGTATGTAACCTGAATCAAAGGCTGACCCATTCTCCTTCAAACTTTTGCCCGTTGCATATTTTTCGAACAACACCAATAATTAATTCCGTTATTAATTCAGTCTTTAATTACTTATTCTTTGTTTTACAGCCACAATTTATATCGAAAGCCTTCTTCTATTAAACCCAGCCAAATCTAATTAATCGAAAGAGATCCATGAAAACGTTACCCCGTATAAAAAGAGACACAATTTCTACGACAACACAAACAGTGCATACTAAAAAAAATATTAATAATAATAACCTTACTTCACTGATTAATAAATTATAGATGTTTTATTTCTTTCTCCTGTCTAAGGTGGTTCTTGATATTAGACAAACAATCACAATGAATTTAATGAGGCAATCGGAGTTTGTTTATAACCCAGTCAATTAATATGCTAATGACATGAAGAAGAAAGCCGGAGATTTCGGCCTCAAGAAAGTTCCTTTGGATCTATGAGGAATGTGTGTAACTGAGTTATACACATAACCTTGTAAGTATGTTTCGATTTGTGCTTGGACACATAGTGTTAATTAGATGATTTATGCAGGCTATGCCTTCTAATTGACGCAAAAGGAATAAATGGATCAAAGAACTGACAAACCGGAGAGACTCAAATGGTTAACTTCCAAGCAAATTAGTTCTCTCATAGCGGGTTTAGCGGGATTTGTTCTGATAGTTCTCACATGCAGCAACTTTTTTTTTCTCAAATAGAACAAACAAATATGTTTGGAGATGATTTTATTAAGATAATTGAGAAACAAACGAAATTTCTTATGCAGTTTCATGCTAAAGTCTTGAAATTTCTAAACTTTAAGCAGACCTTTTATCATGTAAGACATATAACCTTTTGTTTTGAATTACGAATAATATTGAGATCTAATGAATTTACTTTAAGAACATAATTATTGCTAGGAATAATGTATGGTATAAGGTCAGATCTATTTTTGAGTTATTTCAACTTAAGGCTGCTGTGTGCTAACCCTATCGGATTCGCTCACCTCAATGTTAACCTATGGAGAGAATGTGTCTACATTGACAGCTTCATAAATGCCGATAATCCAATAAAAGTGATATGTTCAGATAGCCTCAACTTTTCTGCACCTTGCAACACGATTCATTTCAGAAATTTCGTCCACCAAAGGATTTGAGGAGCGTTTAAAACACACTACACCACATTACCCCCCCCCCCTCCGAAAAATTTAAATTTTAAATTACTATTTGCAAATTTTTAAACGAAAAATACCCCAAGTGTAAAATTTATTTCTCTACTACGGAGTGCAAATTTTAAAAAATCTTTCAATCCAAGTCGGCAATCCTTGGACACATTTTCTCCATAGGTTAACATTGAGGTGGGCGAATCCAATAGGGTTAGTACACAGAAGCCTTAGGTAAATTTCTTGAAACATTTATAAACAAAAATAGTGTTTTTCAAGTTTAAATTGAACGTTTTCTGGTGCAATTTCGTACTTAATTCCTTAACTTTAAAACTTAATTCCTTCAAACAAATTTAGAAATACACTTAGTGATGAGTATAATGTGATAAGTGATTTTTCTATTTGAATTAATTTAAATAAATCGATTTTATCAAATATTCTCCAAAGGAAATGGATTTTGTCCGTTTTTAAATGTATGAAATAGATTGATTTTTTCTGTGTATTTTATTCTCTGGTAATACTCTTATATATATATATATATATATATATATATATATATATATATAATGTTCAGATTTGCAAAAGTGGGACTTAAATTTTAAAAAATATTGTCTTTCCTTAAAAAATTATCGTAGAATGATATAATAATATATTAAGAAAAAAAGTGGAGACCCTGATTTTAAGTTTTTAGCACATTATATAAACGCACAAATTTGTAAGCACAAATTAAGTTGCTTTTATAGAAAAGCATTCATACTTGTGGCCGGTTAGCAACAGACAAACTTTCTTAATAAATGAAATCAAATTTGCATAGATAAAACGATTTTATGTACATGTTTTTGAGTGCAGTTCATTTTAATTTTCGTTCGATTATATTTCTCATAATTTTAGGATTTGAAAACTCATTTTTAAATTAAAAAAAATTCATTACATAGTTAACAGAGTTATTTTATATAAAAATGGAACATCTCCTAAGTAATAGACGATCGAAATTTTTATTGCAAAAGAGTTGCTCTCATAGGAAAACATTCACATATGTTACCGGTTAGCAACCGACAAAATTTCTTAATAAATGAAATCAAATTTGCAAAGATAAAACGATTTTATGTACATGTTTTTTGATTGCAGTTGATTTTAATTTTTGTTCGATTATATTTCTCACGACTTTAGGATTTGAAGATACATTTTTTAATTTAAATAAAAGGTATTATATTGTTAAACCTACACTGCATGATCTTTTCTTTTACAATTATATATTTTCACACAAATATTTGGGCCTAGACCATATTTAAAAAAAAATATTTAAAAAATTCTTTTTAATTTTTTTTACTGTTTTTATCGAAAACTTGTGTTTGATGCATATGCATATATGAATCACTATGCATTAAGTTAAATTTTTGCTATGCATACTTCAGGTTATTCGTGCTTTATATATAAAAATTATAGCTAAAAAGTTAAGACCCTAACTAAAATATCAGAAAATAAAATAAGTCAGGAAGTAAATAAAAAGCCATATAAGGGTGAAATTTTAATTTATTCACATATGCATCACTATGCAGTGTAGGGTTAATATAAGTTCTCTGAGCAACTTCATTTAACTCGTTATTTTCAATCTTCTCAATATTATTATTTCTAATTTCCTATGCCCATAACGCGGCATGTCTCCTTGTTCAACCTTGCTCTCTAGTAATTACACCACTGCCTCTAGTGTCTGTCATTGCCATACAACTTTATCAGATATCAGTTGCACAGTGATACAGCGATAAGTGTCCAAAGTGATGCTTCTTTTCGACCTACGGAATAAGCAAATTTCAGGAGCCGATTTTAATTATGACAGATGTCCATCCAACTCCTTGGCGCGATTATTTAAATGGACGTCCGCCCAAGAAACAAGCCAGAGAGATCCATCAAGCCGTTAGAAGGCATCGGCTAATAGCTGTACTCGAACATTTTCAAAAAAAAATATTGAGGCCCAACATTGCTTTTGGTTCATTGTTCCACATTTGATTGATGAAACAATGTGGATGAGGAGTAATTTAATCGCGCAGAGGCAATCATTACAGACGAATCCAGAGTCCGAGCACGTGCGTACAGAGATATCGCAGAATCAGCGGATCATATAATTGAATAACAGGCAGATTTCGCTGTAAAAGTAAGTTATGCCCGCGATACCCATCTGTTGTGCCAGTTCAGTTGTTGGAGTCTCGGTGCCTCGTGAAAGGGGATGAATGTTATGAGAGCTCTTTCTGGGACCAGCGTAACACGGTAGCCGAACGATGCAATAAGGCGAAAAGTGATGTTAATATTACAAAGTCGACAAACAAGTCCTGTTTCAGCTAACGAAAGTTCTCAAAAATTCCAGAGAGTGAGGGAGATTGATTGTTTTAGCCATTAATCGGTGACTGATAGTTTTTCAAAAACTATGTTTGTATGAGATCAAACGGTGTATTAGCCCATTTATTTTCCCCTAATAATTTACACATTTAATACCAATTTAAGTAAATTAGAATTTATGTAAACTAACTAACTAACTAACTAACTAACTAACACACATATATATATATATATATATATGTGTGTGTGTGTATGTATCTGTGTGTGTGTATATATATATATATATATATATATATATATATATATATATATATATATATATATATATATATATATATATATAATATCCCCATTATATCAAGTCCTTAAATTATAACCTGAAAGGGAAAACAAGCTCATATTTACATGGCTGGAGCTAGACTCAGCCTGAAAGGAATAAAAATTAGATTTAAATGAATTTGGGCCAAACTTCTTAGTACATCGTTTATTAGAGCGAAAATACATCCGTTCATTCCAGAAAAAAGATTCGGAGTAATATCACCTTTCAACATTAAACACAAGAGGGTGAAAAATTAGGGGCTATTATTTGTAGGGTCAGCAGATTTAGGGGCTCGCGAAGCTAACCCACTCCTTAATTTGGACATATACACGTGTAGAAATGCAAAGGCATGCGATTTTAAGGCCTTGTTCTTATAGGAAGCTCTGTGGATAAGGGTTTTTAAGAGATAAATTAATATTACTGGGGATTAGATTTAAGAAAGGGAATTTAAATGCTAGAATGGAGGGCATAATATTTAAGATATTACACATATAAATAAATAAATAAATATATATATATATTATATATAGAGATAAATTGTGCAGAGGTTGAATTAAAGTACATTAAAAGTAACCATTTTTGGAGAGACAGTCGGTTTGAAACACTCTGGAAAACGAAATCAACCTTTCGAGAAAGCCTGTCATTAAGAGACCCCGAACAAAATAACTGAGTGACAGAACTATCGTGCCAAATATAATTGGGTGCTTCATTACAAAATATTTATCCTTAGTTGCCGATATTAAATTACAAGTTAGGAAGAAAAGGGCTCGAGTTACAGCCTCTGTTATTCCACTTCCCATGTTATCTCGCTGGAAGATCAGAATGTGTAGTGAAAGCTCGAGTCAATCCAGGTTAGTGTATTTTCTCGCGGCAAATAAACAATTGATGTCATGGAACCGGGTCTGAGATGGGGCATGTTTTATATGTAGTCAAGATTTTTTTTACTGTGATTCGACTCGATTAATATGCCCTAATTGATTATAAAGTGTAGGTGTTAGTATATGGATTTACCGTGTAAAATTAAAACACTTAAAAGTACCTTTTAACGACCAAGAGAATCGACAAACATAACCTATTTTCAATCATCAATAGTTACTAAAATAACTTATTAAGAAATACAAAAAAAATTTCTGAGTTAAACACTCTTTCTTCTTTATAAATATATCTCTCAGTTTTTTTCTAGCTTGAAGAGAAATTTTTCAACTGTTTATAATTTCAAACGTTATTTTTTTCCTTGTTATGTCATTGCGCACATGAAGTCACCAGAAGAATTGGCTAGAATACCATGAAATTTTATACACGTTCAATATAAACATGTATCATTAAAATGATGAACAATTATGTCATTCGTACGATAAAAATTTTAATACAAGTAAAATTTATCAAAAAAATTTCTCAAATTTTAATAAAAATTTAAATTTTTTTTTCTATGAAGAACTAAGAATTTTGATTTTAACGTTCGTAATTTTAAAGATATATTATACAACTTAATTTTAAAATTAAAAAATTATGTATATCCATCAAAATACGGGCGCAAGTCTGTACGCAATGACATAACATTGAAAAAAACAATAGTTGAAATTTTAAAAAAATTAAAAATTTATCTTCAAGCTAGAAAAAACTAACAGTCATGCTTATAAAGAAGTGTTTAACTCACAGTAAAATTTTCATATTCCTGAATAAAAGATATTCATAACTACTGATGATTTAAAATAGGGATATCTTTGTCGAGTCTCTTAGCTTTCAAGGGGTCAGGTACCTACCTGACCTCTTGAAATCCAACCTTTTCATTTCAAACTTTTTGATTGTTCTTAACGGTTATAATCATTCTTTAAATTTGCACTTAAACCAAAATAAAATAAAATAATATTTACATTGTTCAAGAAAAAAATTGGCGGTTTTAAGCTTTCGCGTTATGGAAATTTAACCTCATTCCAAAGTATTTTTGCCTTGTAAAATGCTCAACGAATGAACTTCTTTACATAAACTAGGAAACAAGATGAAGTTCCTTAAACACATAGATACGTGAAACATACATTTTAAAGACCAATTAAACAGTGAAAACTGTTGTTTAAAAGACAACTGCTAATATAATAAGATTTAATAATGTTGCCGTACGATAATAAATATATATACGGGCGCATGGCCCTCTTTGCATCTAATCAACCGAGTATAAAGCTCATGACCTAAAATAATTTTCTGTTATGGATTTATACCGGAAAACCTTAACTTTTACCCTCAAATTTCTTTTCAATCTGAAAAGAAATGGTATTATTAAATCAGTTCCCTACGAGTGAACTGGAGTTGAAGAAAAATATTGTATAATTGCAATTATTTAAATGACATTAATTGGTCCCAAAGACACCAATTCACTAATTTTGCCGTTTTTAAGGTTTTCAGTATAGTGTTTTATAATACGTAGAATTTAAATGGCTCCCATGGGACTATATTAGATTTTCTATTCAATTGGTAATGGAAAAATATTCTATACTTTAAATTTATGTAGATTTACCTTAAAATGCTGTTTAATAATACCGTTTTCTTTCATTTGAATGTCCTATTGGATAACAATGTTGTAACAACCTGTGACATATAATTCCGTTAAAGTATTAGTTTATCCTCATTAAATTTTTTTTCTTAGATTTTCTTCTCTCTAATATTTTTTTAATATCGAATGGACTTAAAACGGGGTTAAGCGGAAAAATATTCTAGGTATTACCTTGAAAAAAATCTCACCAGAAAAGAAGTAAAAAAAATCAAATAATGTAAACTCTAACAGAAACAAAAACTTAAATAATTTGTAAATAAAAAAAAATGTTGATGACAACTTCCTCTATGACATGAACCATTGTCATGAATTCTACAGTCACAGTAGATGTAACCGTTGGGAAACTGAGAGATTTAATAAAAACTGAGATAAACTGAGAGAAGCAAACCTCCTAAAAGCTATTGTAATAGCCTATATATACTAAAGTTTACAAAAAATTAATATCTAAGCAAAAAATAATTAATCGTCAAACTTTATTCAGGAAATTATATATATATATATATATATATATATATATATATATATATATATATATATATATATATATATATATATATATATAGTTTAGTCTACATTTCAGTTATAAAAACTAGGGAAATATACCTGTAGACTTTAAAGGTATTTCAAGCTAAACATTTTATTTTATTATTTTTTTTTAATAGGAGAAATTCCAGTTTCAGAGAGAGCTAAAAATTACTTCTAACAACGATTATTTAATCACACGTAAAAATAGTTAAAATAGCTGTAGCCTGTATTGTAGGTGAGATTAAAACAAAATTCACACACAGCATTTAAAAGAGGAAGTATTCTGTTCTCGTGCTATCGCAGATGTAGAAAATCGATATATGGAATTCCCGAAGCAAACAAAGTTACTATTTTTTAACTATTTTAAAAAAGCTCTATCAATCTATTAATCATTTAGTTATAAAAGGTAGTGAATTAGCGAGAAAACACAGTTGATTATAAAAATTAAATTTTATAAATTTTGAGAAAGTTTATATATATATATATATACAGTGAGTGATCGGTTTACGAACATAATCCGTTCCATGACTATGTTCGTAAACCGAAATGTTCGTTAACCGATCATCGATTTACCATAGATTTTTATGGGACTTCCATTAATTCGTCCTGGAGGCCCTAAAAATTAAATTAAAAGATATATATATTTATAATTTCTTAGTAAGTTTATTTTTTACCAAAATGATACAGTCTTGCACATTAATCAATAATTTTATTTTTTTTTGGTTAAGGGCTCGTTAAAGAACATGTCCAATGTCGATTGCTTTTCTCTCTTCTTCAGAATTTTCTGGAAGTGATTAATAGCATTATCGTTGTAGAGATCCCCAACCCTATTGACATCGGCTTGGTTTTGGTGCCATTCTAAGACCGTTGCTCTGACATCCTCCCACTTCTATAAAAGATCTTAAATAGCAGATGTCTTTTTGGTCCTTGTTTCGTCTTCTTTTTCAGAAGGAGATACATTTCGCTGGTGTTCTTCATTCAAGATTTCTTGGAGTTCTTCTGTTGTTAGCTCATTTTCATGTTCCATTATGAGCTCTTTAATGTCATCCTCGTTCACCTCCAATTCCAGATCTTAAGAAATTGTCCCAATTCAAGCCATATTGCCTAGCAACATCAGATATCTTCTGCCCACTCTCAGCATTGGCTATAAACTCTTGCTTGGTTTATATGGGGAGCACAGTTCTTGACACTCCACTTTTTTTAGGCCTCATAATATTGCCAGATTTTCTAATAATTTTATTTTTACTTTAATTTATTTTTTTATAAGGGGTTCAAAAATTCAGAAGGGCAAAAACCAACTAGCGTACATAAAGGTTACGTGTACAATTCACAAAGTCTCGATGCAAACTACGCAGTATGCGACCGTGTCCAGTGCTCCGAGCTCTGACGAGAGGTTGTGACGAAATGTATGACGTATCGAGCAGCGCCCCACCGTTTTTAGAATTCGACTAGATGGAACTTCGTCATGTAAGCATGGCTCTTAGATTAGTGGCAATTTGTAGACCCCCTTTAAGGGTTATACATACATGTAAAATAAATGTTTATAACTAAAATTGTGTCGTTTGTAGACCTCTTGATTAGAATTATTAGATAAACTCACTGAACCAACCCTTGGTTGATCTTGGACTACTAGAAACTTTTTTCGACCTTTTGTCATAGAGGTGTTCGGTAGAATTCGTTTTAGTTTGTTATTCGAACATATGTTCGTTGTCCGAACACAAAAATCTTTCGTGAAAGTGTTCGTTATCCGAATTGTTCGTAGTCCGAACTGTTCGTTAACCGATCACCCACTGTATATATATATATATATATATATATATATATATATATATATATATATATATATATATATATATATATATATATATCTATGTGTGTGTGTGTACGTACTGATAGTAACATTTATTAGAGCTTGCATACTGCGATTTTCGGGGATTTTAATCACTAGTTGAAGATAAATGAAAAATAAAGAGCGAAGCCATTTACATGGTAAGGCTATGATTAGTTAACAACATGATGCCTTGATGTGGGATGATTCTGTTCTACAAAAGAATAGTTTCAGCTTTCTCTAAATACGCCCTAATCAATCAAAGAAATGACGCATCAAGGAATTCGCCTATATCCCCCCTTCACTGGGAGCGGACTATTGTCAATTGCAGCCATTAGGTAACAAATACCTTTAGATTGCAATTAGACAACCTGACGTGCAATCATCATCGCATTTTCATCGATCTTCCATTCATCTTTGGGGCAATCATAGTCAAGCAGCTGCCTTCTCTATGTATGATGTGCTGCATTTCATCGCTTCGTAGACGTTGCAATAAGGGAGTTATGACGATTCAATTTATTTAACATTCGACGATGTGCTATGTTGTAACTGTGGAGCCATTTCTATCCAATTTGGATAGAAATGTTCAGCGTGTTGTCTAGTAGAAAATGTAGGAGTTATATAGTTTGTGAATGGCTGCAGAAAAATATCATCATTCTATTTAGAGAGTATGTGCTGTACTTTCTTTTTCCGTACAAACGAAAGAAAAAAAAATCTGATAGTACACAAAATTATGGTATACAGTTTGTTTGTCATCTCGAGAATTGTCAATGTTCTACTTCAAGTAATTTATTTAATGTCAGATTTATGAAATAGCAAAGCGTTTGTTTCTTCTTGAGTTGTAATAGAATCTAATTGCGTTCATTGTGTTTTTAAATTATATTCACATTTAGTTTGTTTTTGTTTTGGAACTTGATTTCGGTTTTAATTTGTTATAATTAGAAAATTAGTCATTTTTTGTTGTTGTTCAAATCAATTGACTAACAGCAAGCACCATCTATTAAAATTGTAGTTTTCTGTGCTCTAACGGTCTACGATTAGGCCTAAACTCAAGAAATTTTGCAAGAAGTATCGTTTTTAATAGTTTCGTTATGAAGTATTATGTAAATCGAGTTGAGATGTTTGAATCCTCATAAAAATTAAAACTAAAGAAAGTTTAATATTTTTGAGTATTGAAATCAGAGTCATTAAAAAAAAAGTGTTCTACAATTTGGAACTTACCTATGGACTAAGGTACGACCACACTTGCTTTATTGAATTGTATCAAAATTTATACCACGGCCAGTAAGTGTGGATGATGGCCTCTATAACGGATTAGCGTATTTAGATTTGGCACGCTGATACGACAGAGCTATGATCAATTTGGAGTCGGTCTGTCATCAAGCCCTAAAAAAAATGTTGTACAGGTTAATAATCATGCACCCTTCCTGCAATATTGCAACCGAGACAACGTAATGATATGTCCTGAAGTGGAAAATAAAGTGACAAATGAAAAGATATAGATAGGTCAATGGCAAGGCCTTGTATCATCATTTTGTATCATGATACATTATATGCTATACGAATAAATGGTGTGAAAGCAAACACACCCTTAGCCTGCTTATCCTTCATTGCCCATTTACCGTAGTGGCAAGTTTTAACCTTGCGTCAACTTGACACTTAGATGGCAAACAGCAAGTACGCTTTCACTGTGCTTCATCCAGCTACAGTCATCCAACCATATTCAATTATGCACGCTTCTTGCAATATTGCAACGGAGACAATTGAATGATATGTCCTGAAGTGGAAAATAACGTGACAGAGGAAAAGATACAAACAGGTCAATGGCAAGGCCTTGTATCATCGTTTTGTATCATGATATATTACATGCTATACGACAAAATGCTGTAAAAGCAAACACATCCTTAGCCTGCAAAACCTGACCTTAGCCTGACAAAATCCCTTTTACTCCTCACAAACATGGAAATTCCTCAGAAATTCGTTTGCTTTTTAGGCCTTAAAATACCTTCTCCTTAATTTGTACAGAGAGTAAACCAGATACTGCTATCCAACAAACCCAAATCATAGATTTTAAACCCCTGTAGACAATCACTGCATAAACGATATACATTGAGTATTCATATCTGACTTTCATAAGGTTCTTACTAACGTATACCGTGTAAATCTTTCGAGCTTAGAGTTTTAGCACATAAAATTAAGCTCTCCATACTGTCTGCTGTATAAGATAGGACAACTTGAAAAGTCTCACACCTCCAAATCATAGATTTTAACCCCTGGGGACATTCACTGCCTAAAGGATATGCATTGAGTATTCATATCTGCCTTTCATAAGGTTCCTATTACCCTAAATCGTGTAAATCTTTCGAGCCCGGAATTTTGGCACATAAAATTAAGCTCCCCAAATTGCTGTCGTGAAGAGCTAGGAGAGCTTGAAAAGTCTCACACCTCCAAATCATAGATTTTATACCCCTGGGGACATTCCCTGCATAAACGATATATATTGGGTATTCATATTTGCCTTTCATAAGGTTCCTACTACCATAAATCGTGTAAATATTTTGAGCCCGGAGTTTTGGCACATAAAATAAAGCTCTCCAGACTGCCTGTCTTATAAGCTAGGAGAACTTGAAAAGTCTCACACCTCCAAATCATAGATTTTAAACCTAATGAGGACATTCACTGCATAAACGATGCACCTTGAGTATTCATATCCGCCTTTCATAAGGTTCCTACTACCGTAAATCGTGTAAATATTCCGAGCCCGGAATTTTGGCTCATAAAATTAAGCTCTCCAGACTGCCTGTCGTATAAGCTAGGAGAACTTGAAAAGTCTCACACCTCACGGTGCTAGGAACTGTAACCAAATACAGTCTACCTATACTCCAAAGTGGTAGATTCTAATCTGATGCCACCTATAATATCTTAACCCTCACTCCACAAAGTCGGGTTTAATTATAATTAAACGCGAGCTGAGTTGTCTCCCGACCCGACGCCCGTCCGAAACCCAACACTAGCCGCGAGCCTCCGCTCCTGGTACCGAGGGAATAGCCCCGTCCCAGCACAGTAAACGGCTGAACGGGCTCCGAAAGGCCTCCGATCGCGGGCTCGTAATTCTTCCGCTACTTAGGCTGCCCGACCTCATTAGCATGACGTGTGGTGTAAAAATTAGCCGCGGTGAACATAAAGGGATTCATGCCTTTTTGATGTCGATAAGTGAGGCATGAAATTAAAAAGCCGACCGGAGAATTAATGGAGTCTGGAGCTCGAAAATTTTCGGCGGAAAAGTTATGAATTTGTATTAAGTGCTGCTGCAAGCGTTTGTGCCACGCTGGAGTGGGAAAAGGATAGAAGCCAGGGGCTCGGGGGTGTATTTTAATCATTAGACCGGGGAGGGGATATTACGTATTGGTAATTATTAAGGGTATAATTAAAATTATTTTTTCAATATTTGATCATCTGAGATTGGAGAAAATATTTGCCATTGAAAAATTATTTTTTCCTCAAAAATACTGTTCCTCGAGTGTACAGTACATACCTATATGTATTACGTGATTATTAATAAATATGATGCAATATTCCGCAATACTTCAAAAATTTATGACGCAATAATAAAAATGTATGATGCAATAGTTTCGATATCCACACGATAAATCAAATAAACCTTCATTGGCTTCAGAAATGGCTTCAGCATTTCATCATATTAATAAAGGACTACGACAATTAGAAGTAATGGATCCAAACGAAGAAAGATTCGCAAGTGTCAATCGTCGTATTCGGGAAAATCTGGCTCGCTACCAGACAATATATAAGGAAAAGAAGACGCAAACTTTTCAAACTACCTTGGATTACTTTGATAAAAAAAAACTTGCAACGTATCTTCTGTCGCAAATTCTGAACCAATGGATTGTACTTAGATAATAAGTAGTGATGACGTAGAATGATTTATGTGTTCTAAATACAATGTATTTTAAATAATGTATGAAAGTAAAAAATATATCTAAGTGCATATACAAAAAAAAAAAATTGTTTGAAACTCGACTTACGACCAACTCAACTTACGACTAATATCTCGGTCTTTATCTCGGTCGTAAGTCGAGGAATATCTGTACAGTCAATATGAAAATTTTTAATGGCTTTCCATTTTTACCCCCCCCCCCGAAATAAAAAGAAATTCATTTTCAACAAGTTAATGCCGAGCACAACCATAATTTTGAATTATTTTCCTTTGAAAAAACTCAGTGTTAACCAAAAAGAAACTTACTAAAAAAATCGTATACCTTCAATTAAACATTATCTACAATTTTCTGCTAACCCCTTGAAGTTTTTCGGTGAAAAGCGAATGTAAACGATGTGCTCATGAGAAATTCCTTTTGTCCAATTTGCCGTTGATTTGTCATAAATCTCTCTGATCTGGGGTAAGCAAGAAGTGTCGAACTTTAGCAAATGAAATTTAATTTTTTTCCCGTGGTGCTGCCACTTGGGGTAAGCCTATTTAGCTATTTGCTGTTCAGTATTACAACTTGCCTGAATTCTGCATCATTGGGTCAGGCTGACTGGCTGCACTATCTGAAGGCGGAGGTTGTGTCTTTGAAGCCGGTATAAAGGGCTTAAGTCAAACAACGGTAATTTTTAGATATTTGTTAGCATTGATAAAAAAAATCTTTTGACTGGTATAAAAGGCTTAGGTCTATCAATTTTGTACACAAAATTACATTTTTTTCTACAAAAGACTCAAGTCGAAAATTATAGTTCTGCGATTGGTGTAAAAGCCACAAGGCAAGTTATGTCTTTTTGATTGCTTGGTGTAAATTTTACACAAATTTTTCAACTTGAATCTTTTGTACAAAAAAATGTAATCTATATAGATAAAACAGTTCCGTAACTGCCTGATTGACATATAACGCAGAGACCAAACCGCTGGAACTAAAGGGCTGAAATGTTGCATGGCGATTCTTCTTATAGTATACGGGTGCACTAAGAAAGATTTTTGAAAAATTCCTCTTAGATTTTTTTAAATTAAATTTTTAAGCTGTTTTAGTAACTTTTTTTAAGTTTGCATTTAAAATAATAATTTGAGGATTATAAAATTTATATCTATCACGAGAAATATCATAAAAATTACTTTAAAATGAAATCTTTTTCGAATCTTTACCTCCATTTTCTGATTTTTGGTGAATTTTTAAAGATTAATTTTTAGAATTTAATTTATTAAATCCTGATCACGTGATTTCTTTTTCTGATACTTTAAATTAATTTATCGTCACGTGAATAACAACGAAATAGACAAAAAAAATACTTTTTCTTCTTGCTAATGCGGCAGACGATTGGAACATTATCCAAAAAAATATTAAAACACAGTAAAAGAAATGTTCCTCAAACTGTACTATATCTACTGTACTATATTATTTAGTATGTTCTATTAGATTTAATTAGAATATTTTCTTCTACATTATTTTGTCTATAAAAACAGCCCTTACGATTTTTTATAAATATTTTTTTTTTTTGGAATTTTACATCATACTAAAGAATATAGTACAATTAATATAGTACAGTTTGAGGAACATTTCTTTTACTGTATTTTAATATTTTTTTGGATAATGTCCAATCGTCTGCCGCATTAGCAAGAAAAAAATATTTTTTGTCTATTTCTTTGTCATGCATGTGACGCAAAATTAGTAATATCACAGAAAGAAAAGAAACCACGTGATCATCATTTAATAAATTAAATTCTAAAAATTAATCTTTAAAAATTAACTAAAAATCAGAAAATGGAGGTAAAGATTCGGAAAAGATTTCATTTTAAAGGAATTTTTATTATCTTTCTCGTGATATTAATTTTATGACCCTCGAATTATTATTTTAAATTCAAACTTTAAAGAATGTTACAAAACCAGCTTAAAAATTTAATTTTAAAAAATCTAAGAAGAATTTTTCAAAAATATCTCTTAGTGCACCCCTACACTATAAGAAGAGTCGCCATGCAAAATTTCCGTCCTTTAAGGTCCAGCGGTTTGGTGTGTGCGTTATCTGGCAGTCAGTCAATCAGTCAGTCAGTCAGTCAGTTACGGAACTGTTTTATATATATAGACTACTGTTAATCCTCGATTTCGACTTTTATACTTTCAGTAACGTATTTTTAAAAAGCCTTTTATTAGGATTTTAGAATAACTTTAACTTATACTATATTACGAACACTTTTGTAGAAATGAAATGTGAGAAATCAAACACCAGGACTTCACTAGCCCCAAAAGTTTGTGAGTCAAAAAGGTTAGAAAAACTGGTGCAACTGTGGAGCGTAATGTATATATACCTCCACTTAAAAGTCGGCAAAAATTAATGAAAATAACTTTAATTAAAGACAGTAAAATTTATTACTTGGCACAACCAACAGAAATAAATAATCCGTGCAATTTGAGAGATCAGGAGAATACAGCGGCATAACAGATGATGAAGTAGCGAAGTAAAGAAATGCGTTATGCAGTGTTCATTTAGTTTTTAGGCTGAACATCCAATCAGCGTCGAGGCTCGTAGCGGCTTCTTCATATCGAGATTTGTATAAAACATGCAAATGAAGATGACTGCCAAGGTTATTTTGGAGGCGAGCTGCTTGCTCAGAGACGCAAGATTTTGAGTGCCACATAACCATATAAACCAATCAAACAAAATACGTATGGATCTAAATTACTTACCTGAAAGGTTGGTTGGGATCGCTACGGTCAACTCTTACTTCACAAGGGCTAATTGCACAGGAACCTAAGGTTTAAAGTCGATTCCAAACATCTGTGCAAAGGGACCCGCACCCACAAATTTTAGAACTGGATGGCAGCGCCCTAGCTATTCGGCCATCGTCCGGCTTTACAGAAATAATTATAAACCAAGAAATGCGGTTTTAAAGCGTCAAAATTTAACTAAAAAATTCTAGAAAGATTTGCACTAATCAAATCAGAATTTCTGCGTTAAGACAAGGACTATTAACACATTGTTGGGCGGTCGCGAATAACCTCGTGTTCTTATACGTACAAATGCAGATGACCAGCAATTTAACTGTTGTTAATTTTACTACAAGTTAACTCTCGTTCAACGTAAAAGCTAAACTTCGGATTATTCTGCAAATTGCGCAATGAACTAAAATTATGATTCTTGCTACTTTATTTTCTATCTAAAAAAATACTAGAAATGACATTTTTTTGACTAAAAAATACGTCCTTTATATCCAAAGTTATGACATTTACCGTAAAATCTTGAGTACAATACGCACTTTTTTTTTCACATTTTAGTCCGCAAAAATGAGGATGCGTATTATACTCGTGTACAAAAAAAAGTATTTTTAAACATTGAATAAACGACAAATATTAGATGAGCTGAATTCTAGTGAAAGTGATTAAGAATGATAATTTCACAGTATTGTTAGTTTTGAATTAAAAATTTAAGGGTTTTTCTACCGAATTTGACGTTTTCGTTTATTTTTATTACAAGTTTTATTTATGTTAATAAATATTTGTGCAATTATTAAATAAAATATTGAAAAGTTATGGGGACGTGTTATAGTCGAATTTTAATTTTTTCCGAAAATTTCGCTCAAAATTAAGCATGCGTATTATACACGTGTGCGTATTATAGTCAAGATTTTACGGTAATACATTTTTCCTAATACATTATGCATCAGATGATTACTCTCAGAATACAGTCACGAAACTTTTTACGTATTAAACAATAGAAATAGACTCAGAAAGTTGTAAGATATCAGTGTTTTTTTGCGAGTCAAAAATTTCTAAATGAAAGCTCTAATTCATTTAAGATTTTATTTTCAGTAGTGATTTTTAATCTCTGTTTAATTTATTTTGGAATTGTTATTATTTTAATGAAGACTTAATAAAATTGTGTAGAATTTTAATGTAAGCGTTCATTTTTAATGTAAATGTTCACGGCCAAACACTGGAAAAAAGAGGCTAGGTAGAATGGCAACGTATTTTAAACGAGTCACGAGTTTAAAATACACAAAAATTCCTCAATAGTAATAATGGTCTTTCTTAAGGGGGGGGGGGTACTTATATATGTAAATATTTCAGTGAGAAATAGAATCCATTTATGCAGCAACTAGTTGAATACCTGCCCTTGGTTACGGAGTACATTCAAATTAAATACAACGGTCAATGTATGCAATTAAGGCCAGAAAAAAAATATATATATATATATAAAATCGCAATGATATTTTTATAGACAAAATAATATAGAAGAAAATATTCAAATTAAATATAATAGAACATACTAAAGAATATAGTACTGTTTGAGGAACATTTCTTTTACTGCACTTTAACATTTTTTATTTGATAATGTCCAATCGTCTACACATTAGAAAGGGAAAAAATATATTTTTTGTCAATTTATTTCTTTGTTGTGCACCTAACGCAAAATTAGTTTAAAATATCACAAAAAGAAAAGAAACCACGCCATCAGCATTTAATATAGTAAATTCTAAAAATTAATCTTTAAAAATTCACCAAAAATCAGAAAATGGAGGTAAAGATTCGAAAAAGATTTCATTTTAAAGGATTTTTTATGATCTTTCTCGTGATATAAATTTTATAACCCCCAAATTATTATTTTAAATGCACTCTTAGAAGAATGTTACAAAAACAGCTTAAAAATTTAATTTTAAAAAATCTAAAGAGAATTTTTCAAAAATCTTCCTTAGTGCACCCCTACACTATAAGAAGAAACGCCATGCAAAATTTCAACCCTTTAGGTCCAGCGGTTTGGTCTGTGCGTTATCTGTCAGTCAGTCAGTCAATCATTAAGTTACGGAACTGTTTTATATATATAGATTATAGGGCATAATAAAAATTATTTTCTGCAGACACAAAACTGGATATCAGATTTTAAAAACACGGAAGTGAACTTATTGAAAAATTAGAAAAACACAACTTCCACATGATCAACCTGTACAGAAAACCATATTTTATGTATTAAAAAAATAAGTAAATAAAATTGTTTTCATTCGAAAAATGTTTAAATATTCTTCTTCGTGCTATTTATTTTTGTATTTTAATTTTACTGGAAAGTTTCAGTAATATCAATTTTTTTCAGCATGGAGAGTTCATGGAATATTAAAACAGTGTTTGAATGTTGAACATGAAATATCTTAATCACATACTTTGTTAAAGCTTAAATAAAATTATTTATTAAATTTTATTCTATTTTAATTGTGTTGTAAAATTCTTATTCTTATTTGCTTCTCTTTTTCTTTTAGGTATGTACGGATTTTAGAAACGTTTATATTCAAAGGTATTTACTTTTTTACTTGGTTTTTAAATTTATATTTTGCCATGGGATAAAAATCATAATCACTAATTTATAAGTGTAAATAATTTCGGATTACAATATGGTTCGTTCTTTCAGCTATACCGACATAAAAGTGTGTAACAAACTTAGCTAATTTAAACACACACAAGCAATGATGATTGAGGAAAATTTCTTCCAAATACATACTTAGAACAGTACGTTCTTATGTATAGAGTTAGAAAAATATGTACAGGCATATAATATTACTGATTTAATTAATTATTTCATTACTTAATTATTTCGTTAATTAATTATTCGGAAATATCTAGAAAATAACGGAATCTTTTTCATTGCTAACTACTGGGCTTTATTCATTTATGTCATATCGTAACTTTTGCTGAAAGAAGAACGCTTTTGCAAGATCTTTGCAGTCAGAAAGAAAATCATTACAAATGTATGAAGAGACTAAATTAACCTTGATCAAGCGGATAGAAAACTTTAGATATCCTGAATAATTTCATTAGTGCGTGGAGAGAAGTGAATTCCGAGTTTCTTTATATGAATATTTATTCATGTTTCCTTATCTTTACACTCATTTCGGTTCTACGTGCAAAAGGGATGTAATAATACGTCCTTTTCTACTGTTGCCTGAGTTCGGTAGTTGTGATAAATTCGTGCATTCAAACAATGACAAGGGGAAAGAAGTAATTTTACAATCTTCTATCAATGTTGTTTGTATCATTTATGTGTAATAAACTTATATGGTTAACGATGACAAACAGGGATTCTGAGAACTGTATTGTGAAAAGCAGCTCCTTTATGAAATTAACTATGATAATACGAACAACATGCTAAATTAACCTACATAGTTTTGCAGTGCATATAGTTTCTAAGTCAACGCTTGGGTATATTTACTTTTTCATGTTAAAAGAAAATGCATTGTAGATGTGCTGCTGCTTTTGCAGTGAATGACTTCTGATCCAAACGACTTAGAAGCAGTAAATACACAAGCCGTTTGTCAGACAGTTATTTCTTTAATAAAGTCTTCGTAGTTATTTTATCATTTTATTTGATAATTGATAATTTGTTCAGTGTCATAGTTTATCTACCTTATTCATAGAAATGTTCAGGAACAGACTCTTTTTGTCTACAATAGTGTTGCCCAAATTGCGACAGTGAGATTTTTCTATTTTTTTATTCCTTAATTTCTAGATATGTTAGGTCAAAAGTCACGAGATGAAAAAAATAAATTTACAGCCAGATGAAATTTTATATGCTACATTTGGCCTTATCTATATATATATATATATATATATATATATATATATATATATATATATATATATATATATATATAAATATATATATATAGTTTGTGTAAGTAAAAAATTCGAACCAGAGGGAGACATTACAGCAGCCGATGTCTTGAATAGTCGTTGGCTTGAGGTGTCGGCAAATTTAATTAGTTTAGCCCAGTGCAGAGGAATAATTATTTTATTTATTATGAACACATTATCTACAAAGCTGATATTTAGTTGGATTTTAGTTGGATTTGAAGAATATTTCCATATTTATAAGAAATATAAAGATTTGAAGAATATTTGCATATTTATAAGAAATATAGAGATTTGAAGAATATTTACATATTTATAAGAAATAAACAGATTTGAAGAATATTTACATATTTATAAGAAATATAGAGATTTGATGAATATTTACATATTTATAAGAAATATAAAGATTTGAAAAATGTTTGCATATTTATAAGAAATATAGAGATTTGAAGAATATTTACATATTTATAAGAAATATAAAGATTTGAAAAATGTTCGCATATTTATAAGAAATATAGAGATTTGAAGAATATTTACATATTTATAAGAAATATAGAGATTTGAAGAATATTTACATATTTATAAGAAATATAAAGATTTGAAGAATATTTACATATTTATAAGAAATTTAAAGATTTGAAGAATATTTACATATTTATAAGAAATATTGAGATTTGAAGAATATTTATTGTATTATACATATATATATATATATATATATATATATATAGTCCTTTGTTAAGTTCTCTCTGCTTTCTACTGTGGGGGCTGAGGTGAGGCCCTTTCAACAACACTGAAGATGAGTATCTTTTTCCACCTGACATGTTTTGAAATTGTCCTAATAAGCAGTTTTTTTTTTTAATCGTAATTTTAAACGATAAATATGCAGTGCATTTTAAAATATTTTCTTTACTAAAAAATAATTTATTTTCTTTGTAAATGTATATTTACAAAGAAAATAAATTATTCTTTCATTATATTCTCAGAGTTCGAGATGATTTTGACAATTACGATTATAAGCTTCCACCGCTCTTATTGTAGTTTCAGTTATTTTATTTTTATTCACCCGTTTTGTAGGACATAAAGCAATTTTCACCTACTTACCGAACAATCCCTAGATTGCGTATAACTGTGAGAGAGTTGTAAAACGAAAGAGGATTGTTGGTTTTTTGAGGACGAAACACGTAACACAACTCGATGATATTTCCCTCTTTTCAAAACATTTTAGTCTGAACAGCTCTGTTAGCGAAAGATCCCACATTTCTTTCAACCAAAAGCACAAAGAAATAGGAAAGGAGATTTGATGATAGCACGCTGGAATCCCTTACCTCTGATTCATCTTTTGTTATGCAAAACAGCTCAGTCATCAAGTGGCCATATTCCACAAGGAATTTTTCTTTCACCTTTTGTTTCTTTAAAGTGGGATTCGGGTAAAAATAAGCAATGTTCTTTACCCACTGTGTTCCATGTGAACAAGGTGCTAGTGTTTGCCTCCTAAATTAAAGTTCAAAGTCTCATAGAAGTTCTTGAAAACTGGTTTTTTTTTCAGTAAACACGTTCTTTGTATAGCATAAAAGTACGAATTTCAAACGAGAACGGCGTCGAAATTCTAACTGCTTTTGAAAACACTTCAGGCGTTCTTTAAGTAAAACACAGTGCCTTTTACTATGAACTTTGCAATATCGATATACAGTAAAAGCTCGTTGATCCAGCCCTCGCTGATCCGGATCTCCGGATAATCCGGATCAGATTTGTAGACATTATTTTTAATTAATGTTAACATTAGATAATAATATTTAGCTATGATAGAAAGAACGTAACCACAAGGACACCAAATATTCGTTTTTAAAGTTTGATTCAATGTACAATTCCTGCACAGAATGTACAATAAATTATGGCAATAAAATGCTTTTTGTTGAGATTAAGAAAGCTTGACTAGACTTACCAATTCTTTGTTAAGAAATGATGTGAAAAGTTATTTTTATATTTTTTAATGTCTTTCTTGTAAATAATACTATGAAATTTTGTTACAAAACATAGTTTTTTATCGTGATAAACTGTGAGTCTGCTGAATTAAGGATTTTGTTTTGCTTATTACCCATATTACCCCGATTATACGGATTTTCGATTGTCCGGATTGCCTATGCTCCCAGTTAGTCCGGATACACGAGGTTTTACTGTACCTAAAAAGGATCTTCTTATATTTTATTTAAAAAAAGCACATCGCACCTATCGGCATATATTTACTCTATTAGAGATCCTGCACTTCTGCCATTGGATTACCAGAAACAAAGTACGGTGTAGTCCCTATTATCCGGATTAATGGAGAGCAGGAGTATCCCGGAGAATCGAAGAACACGAATAATCCGATTTTTGTTAAATTTTATTGTATTTTCAAAATTAATACAATAAAATTTAACAAAAATTTGCACCAGCTTTTCTATTTTATTTATTTAATATATGTACGTGGGGCGCAGGTGGCCCAGTTGGCAAAGGCCAGTAACCTGCAAGTTGCGGGTTCAATGCCCGTCTCCGACAAATCCACCGACGTGTACACTAATGGCGGTTGGTGCACGGGAAAAAACTGTCGTAGCTGCAATGTCCTCCAAGTTCCCAAAATAAGTCAAATGTTTCCGGTCTCGTCTCTTGACTCGGTTCAAAATTTCGGGACCAGTTCAAAGGGGGCGATGATGGTCCACCTATATGGTGCTCTATAATAAAGTGGACAGCAAAACCGCGGTAGTAAAAGGCGAATGTTTAAAGGGACAAGGCCTCCGCATTGGAATATATATATATATATATATATATATATATATATATATATATATATATATATATATATATATATATATATATATATATATATATATATATATATATATATATATATATATATATATATGTGTGTGTGTGTGTGCAATCCATAATATTTTTTCTTGTTTTACTGAATCTTTGATATGTTTTCATATCGCATCCTATATCACGGGGTTTCCCAAACTTTTCCTGCGATGGAACATTTCATAAATCTTGAAATTTCAACGACACACCTTGTTTATTTTGTAAGATATAAAATAACACATAATCAATTAAAGTTTTAAAAAATGAGAAAAAAAATAATTATTTATTTTCTATTTAATTTTTTTGGACATTTTAGAACATTAATCGGTTAAACACGCTTAAATTTCTTGTACCCGTTGCAGGATTTAAAACAATTCCAAGTTTTCTTGGAACACCTATGGAACACCTAAAAATTTCGAGGAACACCTAAAAATGGATTCTGGCTGTACAACTGCTTCATATATATAGATGTCCAGAGCCGGACCGACCCATCGTGGCGCCTGAGACAAGTTTTAAAAACAGTGTATTTTCAAATGTTTGGCATATACACATATATATATATATATATATATTTGTATGTATGTATGTATGTATGTATATATATATATATATATATATATATATATATATCTTCTATCTATATAAATAAAGCAGAAAACCTTTGTCGCGTCACGCTGACCGGGTCGACTCATCCTGAGAAAACATGGCCTATGCTATTTGGCGGCCATTTTGGTGTATTTTTTTTCTCATGAAAGTACATAAATGTTACATATTTGGAAAGAGCTTCGAAAACTGATAATTTTTTTCTGCGTACACTTATTCTGTTAATTCAATAGTTTTAGAGATATTTGTATATATATATATATGTCGGACTTAAGCGGGAACGAAATAATTATTCTAAATTTAAAGGGGGCTTAGTAATTAATTTATTGTCGTGGCGTAAATCGCCACTATTCTCATATCTTGGTTCGAAATACATCGAGAGATATCGGGGAATTTCCCTTTGGAGTGATTGACATCTGTGGCCACGCCTATGGTCCAACTCCGGTGTATGCGTCACAGACCATGTAGGCATGCGCGGTGGCTCTGGATGGAGAAAAACAATAGCGTTTAATCAGACGGCGGGAAACTCTTGATTAAGACAGTCACGCGTCGCTTGGGAGCTTGATGACTGTTGGATTTAATTTATCAGATTGAATCAGGTAACTTAAGATTTTGGAAATAAACGATGTTCGATATATTAATTGTAGTTCTTTGCCACCGGCCTTTTAATTCATTGACTGCCATAACTTTAATAATTAAGTAAAGATATATCAAGAAGGAGTGAATTTGGATTTAAGACGACGTAATTAGAAGGGTGTAAGTAGCGAGCCCGTCAACAGTCGAGCAGGATTTTGGGATCTCGCGAGGGAAAATAATCACCCCACAGCTTTTAAAAATGTAAGTTAAAAAATAAAATTTTTAGGATATGAGATTTCTAAAGGACAATATTCACCTCATAATGTAAACATTGAAACAATAAAAAAATTACTACCACCCAAAAATGTTAAAGAATTGCAGAGATTTTTGGGATCCATAAATGTCTATCAGAAGTTTATACAAGACTATGCAAAATTGAGACTTCCATTAAACAAATTACTTAGAAAGGATGTAAAATGGGATTGGTCCCAGGAATGTCAAAATTCCTACCAAAGACTAAAAGATGAACTCATATCAAAACCGATTTTAACCCTTTTTAACCCAAATTACCCATGCCACCTTTTTGTCGACGCAAGTCAAGAAGCAGTTGCTGCTGTCCTAAAGCAAAAGCACCCTAATGGCCAACTACACCCAATAGCTTTTCACTCAAGACAACTGAAAAAACACGAAAGAAACTATGCTGTCACTGAGCTTGAATGCTTGGCGATTGTTGATTCTATTGACCGTTTCCATTGTTACTTACATGGGAAAAAATTCACAATACATTCGGATCATTCAGCCTTACAATGGCTCAAAAATATTAAACATTTAACTGGACGACTGTTTAGATGGTCTTTAAAACTTTCCATGTATGATTATGAAATAGTGCACATTAAAGGTAAATATAATTATGAAGCTGATATGCTATCAAGGAATCCAATAAGCCACTTTGTATCACAATATTCTTATTTTCTAACCACAGATGAAATTATTCAGGCACAATTAAACGATAATGTTAATAATGTAAAGTACAAAAAATATAGTGGAGTTCTAACAGTAAAAAAGAAAAATCTAATCAAAATTGTAGTCCCGCCATCATTAAGACTAAAATTAATAACCGCTGCACATGAAAAATTTGGCCACCCAGGTGTGAGAAAGATGTTACAATTAATTTCCCCTATTTACTATTGGCAAGACATAATATTAGACATTTCAAATTTTGTTCGTTGTTGTGAAACATGTCAGAAAAACAAGAAATCGACTCAGAGAAAGTATGGACTGATGGAACAAGTGCCAATTGCTTATGAACCATTTGACCTAATCTCAGTTGATACAGTTGGAGGTTTTAACTATTATAATTCGACAAAAAAATATCTTCATCTGGTGATTGATCATGCAACAAGATATATTTGGACTTTTCCTTCAAAAAGTGTGACAAGTGAGACATACACAAACTGTTTAAAACAAATTTTCAAAATTAAAGTTCCGAAACAAATATTAAGTGACAGAAATGCTGCATTTACTTCCTCAAGGTTTAAGAAATTCCTAAAACATCACAATACGAGACAACTACTTACTTCAGCCCACAGACCCCAGTGTAATGGCAAAAATGAGAGATGTAATCAAACGATTGTATCCAAATTAAGGTGAAAGTTACGAAATATTTTGGCCTTGAAATTGGTAAGATTTGGATAGCATATTGAAAAATGTGAATTTTTAACATGTTTTGTCAATAAATAATAAAATGATTAATGTTTTGACCGGGCATGAGCCTGTTTCACATGCCTCCTCATGTCATTAGGATTAGTTTTAAGTAAGTCATTGAGTGATCAGGAAAAGTGCGTAATAAGCATTGAGAAAGGAAACAGTTTAGAGTGTATATAATTTTGAAAGTTGATTCCATACATATAGATTCCAGTTTACTTTTTCTCATATTTTTAAAAATTCAAATTGTGTGTTTATTATAAAAAAGAAAAAAGTGTTTAAACTCTTTTTTAGCTACCTTGTGTATATTTTATCAATTTGGATCTCATAAAACAAGTGTAATATTATGGTGTAATTACGAAAAGTATGTTTTTTGGGTTTTGTGCACAGATGAAGAGTGATGTACAGCGTCTGATTTACAGAGTTGATATTTTTATTTTTGGTTGTACAGATTTGGACTACTACATTTGTTAACAAGAACTGAGTGGTTACTATATTTATTTGTGATTGAGGTATTATTGTGTTTCTTTAATAAGATTTGGTGATAATTGTGTTTTTTAGTGATCTTTGTAATTTTGGAAATTTATATTGTGATGATTAATAGCTCGTCAATGACAATTGAGTCTCAAATGGAGACTTGTGTAAAATGTATCAGTACCTTGATTCAATCTGGCTAGGCGTGAATAGATAAAATTTTGGGTTAGGTTTAATTTAATTTGTGTTGACTGGGGAGACGTCCCTACTCAGCAATCTTTTTCGGTTGATAGTTATTTGGGATTTTGAAATATAATCTTAGTGTTTTCTCTTCTGAAGACTTGCCGGATGGAATTAGCTACTCCATTTGTGTGCGTGCCTTCAGGGGGACGGGGGGGAAAGTTGTCGGACTTAAGCGGGAACGAAATAATTATTCTAAATTTAAAGGGGGCTTAGTAATTAATTTATTGTCGTGGCGTAAATCGCCACTATTCTCATATCTTGGTTCGAAATACATCGAGAGATATCGGGGAATTTCCCTTTGGAGTGATTGACATCTGTGGCCACGCCTATGGTCCAACTCCGGTGTATGCGTCACAGACCATGTAGGCATGCGCGGTGGCTCTGGATGGAGAAAAACAATAGCGTTTAATCAGACGGCGGGAAACTCTTGATTAAGACAGTCACGCGTCGCTTGGGAGCTTGATGACTGTTGGATTTAATTTATCAGATTGAATCAGGTAACTTAAGATTTTGGAAATAAACGATGTTCGATATATTAATTGTAGTTCTTTGCCACCGGCCTTTTAATTCATTGACTGCCATAACTTTAATAATTAAGTAAAGATATATCAAGAAGGAGTGAATTTGGATTTAAGACGACGTAATTAGAAGGGTGTAAGTAGCGAGCCCGTCATATATATATATATATATATATATAGAGAGAGAGAGAGAGAGAGATTGATTTAAATATACCTCTTGTAAATGATAATATATGAAAATATACCTCTGGCGGAAGATCTAGCTGAGATTCTTGAGGCTGATGTGTACTAACCCTATTGGATTCACTCACCACAAGGTTAACCTATTGAGAAAATGTGTCAAAGACTTGGATTGAAAGATTCTTGTTTAAATTGTACTCCGTCATAGAGATAGAAATTTTATATCTTGGGGTATTTTTCGTTTTAAAAAAATGCAAATAATATTTTAAAATCTGGTATAGTGTGTTTTAAAAGCACATAAATTCATTTGATGGACGACATTTATAAAATGAATCATGTTGCAAGGTGCTGAAAAGTTCAGGCTATCTGAAAATACCGTTTTTATTGGATGATCAGCATTTATGTATCTGTCAGTACTATCACATATTCTCCATAGGGTAACATTGAGGCAAGCGAACCAATAGGGTTAGCACACAGCAGCCTTACCGGTAAAAATGAGCTTGCAATCAAAGTTTTCACATCAAACTTTCGAAACTACTAAATTCATTATTTAGAGGAAAGAAGTTATTTAGGTAATTAATGTGTCTCTATTAAAAATAGTCTACTTAATACAATAACGGACATTTTGGGGGAAATATGTATTTATTTTTTAAACATAAAAATTATAAATATGACAGAAATTTAAAGAAAAGTAAAGAAATTTGAAAATAATTTTTTTTTGTAATGAAAATAATTTCTAATTCATTCTAAGTCTTTATTGCAGAAAATTGTTTGATTGCATCTCTATAAATTTTTTGTTTCTCGTACCGTCTTTTGTGTAGAAATTGCTAGATCATTCAATCGCTCCTGACCGGCTCTGTAAATGTCTTATCTACGTCATCAGCAGAATACCTAACGCTATCAGTAAACAGAACTGGTCAACTAAATCCGCGAAATTCACGCCTAAATTCTGAAGCTAAAAAAAAATGACGCTAAAGGTTGCGAATGCCTGCCTTACATGTATCAAACGAATTTTTTTTTTTTTTTTTTTTTTTTCGCCAATTCTATCTGTTAGTGCTTTCCCTTCAAAGAACACTTACTTGTCTAAGGAATTAGACTCATCCTTCAGTTTACCGTTTACTTAGGGGTACGTAAATTTCACAAAAATAATTTCAATATATAAAATTTTGCATTTATTCGCTATATATATATATATATATATATATATATATATATATATATATATATATACAGTCGAACCTCCATATATCGAACTTCCACATATCAAAATTTTCTATATATCGAACTCTTAGCAAATCTCCATGTTCATTGCATAGAAAAATTGTTTCTATAAATCGAAAAAATCTCTATATATCGAATTTATTTTACGACATATTGGGAGATTTTATTCCACTTTAGAATAAAATCTCCCAATTTTTGGCGTTTGTCCCTGATGAAGTTTTTAATGGACTGAATAAATGCGAACATTTCTTTGATGAACTTTCCGCAAAACTGGCTGTTCAGCAACATATTCGTAGTTTTTTTTAAAAAGAATGTAACTGTGATCACTGTAACCACTGTCTGGATTATTGTTTTTTTCAAAGGTATATAGTACTCAATAAATCTTTCATGTTAATTCTTTTTTTAGTTATTAACTTTCATTTAATGTGATTCGCATATAAATTGGAAATGGAGATTCATATACAAAAATTAGCTTAATTTTAATGTTTAAGGAGAATTAAGATAAAACTGATAAATTTTATATATCGAATTTTTTTCCGGCATTTTGCTACTTCGATATATGGAGGTTCGACTATATATATATATATTCAGAAATTTCGCATTTATTAAAAAAATCAGTTGTTAGGTAAGTATCAAAATTCTTAGTTAAAAGCTAACATTGTAGTAGTACCCACATTCTCTTCCTTAAGTCTTTAACAATAAGTAATAAGCAAATTTCTAGAGTGAGATCTCTCAAAGTCCGTAGATGGTCTTAGATAAGCAATTATGTTAATAAATTATTTCTATTATTACCTAATTTCGCTTAAAAATCACGGAGATTCGGCTGAAAAGTTGTAAAAAAAATATTTTTCGCATTTATTCGCTCATATCGGCAAATTTCGCATTTATTCGCATCTATTTCGTAAATACGAAAATTACGTAGCCTTAGCTATCAGTAAACAGAACTGGTCAACTAAAATCCACGTAATTCATGCCTAAATTCTGAAGCTAAAAAAAGACGCTAAAAGTTGCGAATGCCTACCTTCCATGCATCCAAAAGGACGTTGTTCTTTATTTATTTTTTTCGCCAATTCTATCTGTTAGTGCTTTCTCTTCTAAGAACACTTACTTGTCTAAGGGATTGGACTCATCCTTCAATTTCCCGATTACTGCTTCGCTGTTCAACGGCCATAAAGCGGAATATATGAAAAAAAAAAAAAAACCCTTGCTGAAGCTGTTTTATGGGTCCGTAACAAAAGGAAATTCTACCTTTTGTTGCAGTTGTGCAACATGTAGGAAGCCGCTGTTAACTAGCATATTTTTTTTTTCTTTTTTTTTTTGGCTCCTTTCAACTTATTTCGCGACAGACGCCTTTATTGTTTTATGGCTGCATTTCGTGAGGTTGTCGCCTTTAGATGACACGCTTTTTTTCTGATTGCAGATCGGAAGAATTATGGCGTTCAAGGAATTCGTTTGATTATTAGCGGGAGGATGGTAGTGTGTTGTTTGGGAAATGTCCCGTTGTGCCACAGTTTTCGTTGAACAGTTTGCATCTGCTACAAAAGGGATTTAGAGATTTCGTACGCTTTTTAAGGAGCAAGTAATTTTATATACCGTAATCTTCGGACCATAAGACGCACCATTTTACATAAAAAAATCGAATTAAAATTGGGGTGCGTCTTATAATCCGAAGGTAATATGAAAACAAAATGAATATTTTATATTATATATATATATTATATATATTTATTATATATGTTATATATATTTTATATATCTATATATTTAAGTTCATAAGTCCACTTTTTGGGCAATCCGTGAGAGAAAACTACTGCATAAATTTACTTCATTTTGATCTTAAACGAAAGATTGTAATCTGTAGATTTGTCAAATTTGTTTTTTGTAACCGCAATTTCTATTAATTAGCGATAATTTACAATTAAAAAAATTGATTTCTGCGCATGCTCAGGGGCATGTTTAAATCTGTCTTTAGAAACTCACTGTTTCTGGGCATGCTCAGTGACATGTTTTAATGATAAACACGTTTATTCCGAGGAGTCTCTCTAGATCTCTCTCTGCTATTTTTATTTTTATGATAATTATGTTTGGGAAATATAGGATTAAACCTGATGGAAATTGTTTATTCCGACTGTTTAATTAGCGATAATTTAGAGTTAAAAAAATTTCGTTCTGCGCATGCTCAGTGACATTCTTAAATATGGCTTTAGATACTCACTAAGCACGATGCCGCTTAAACACATTAATATGTTTTTCTGCGCATTATTATGATTTTCAACATTTGGGAATGATTTGTCGAGTATAATTTGTGTATTAGTACATTTATTTGCTATCTAGCCGTCGTGTTTTGGCTGGTACCAACTAGTATTATTTATTATCTTTCTTATATATATATATATATATATATATATATATATATATATATATATATATATATATATATATATATATATATATATATATATATATATATATATATATATTATCTTTATTAAGTAAGAAATTGAAAATATCTTTACTTACCTGACAAAATGCAAAATATTATTTTCTAAAAATCCTACCACAAATGTAAGGTGCGTGTTTTGGTCCGAAAAATATGGTATATATATATATATATAAGACAAAGTTGAGAGAGAAAAACCAGTATGAGCACTAAAACTACTTGCAGCCAGGAACTAAAAACATGAAAATATAAGAAAGAGGTTTTTGACAGCATCTCTTCATCAGCGGTATCGATACTGTCTAAAAACCAATGGATTGTTTCTGATAAGTATTATCTAAACAATAAACATACTTAGACACCGTACAATCCATGAGAAACTGTAGAATTGAATAAAGAGTTACTTATCCATAAAACACCAAGCCTGGCGTTAGACAGAGTGGAAGTTAAGAATAGGTAACCGCAAGATGACTGACGTCACAAAACTTGCAACCAAGGAGCAAATGGAAACACAGAAACTGACCTACTATGGAGACTGTGTTTTAGGGCAATTAAATCTAAATTAATTTAGTTTTTTATTATTTTTACTAAGAGTAATTTATTATTATTTTATTTTTAGTAGTTATTTACTCTAATTAATCTTAGTATTATGATTTACTTATTAATTATTGCAGCAGAACAAACTATTCATTAAATTTGAAACAAGCAATTATGTGCTTGGAAAGACTATCGGGGTAATAATTACATGTTATATATATATATATATATATATATATATATATATATATATATATATATATATATATATATATGTTTGTGTGTGTAAGTAATACCAGATAAGACGACATTAACGTCGATATGTGATTTATAGAAATTTGAAAATATATTCTGCTTCTCTCTTTTATATATCGATATTCTGGCGTATTTTAGTCTCCTGTTTTTTGTCTAACTATGTTCTTCAGCAATCATCCTATTCCTCCAGCACTATTCCTCCTGTTAATAAATCTCCAACGTCCCAACACTGTCGAAAGTGTTCCATTTTATGTCAAGCTATGAGGATGACTGAAGCAGAACAGATTAATTTTACGATCTATAAATACTCGATTTGATAGAATGAAGACTGTAGTTACAAAGTACTATCTGTAAAAAAAGTTTAAGGTTGCTTTAAGTTATGTTTTATAGCGTAAGTAAATGATTTCTAAGAAGGGATTTTGGTCCTAAAAAAATGTTGAACAGAGAGGCAACTTAGTAAAAGAGTAGCAGAAAAGATGAGCTTCGGTATTCAGTTAGTTGAGTAAAAATACGTAATTTATAAATATTAAAGTCGTTATATTATTGTGCTTTTACAGAGAGATAAAATACAGAGAGAGCATACAGAGAGAGCATTTTCTAGTCCAGGGGGCTTAGCAACAATAACAACATTTTCTCTCCGTTTCAGGGTTCCGCCCAGTCATGACTTGGCTCTTGATGAGAACTATTTGAAAATTTCGCATTAATATAATTTGGTTCTACTTCCGTACAATCTTCGGCAGTGGTTCTCAGCCTGTGAGAGACGTTCCCCTAGGGTGGTGGGAATGATATTCACAGGGGGGGGGGCGCTGATGGTCAACAATAACTATGTGCAAAGTGTATTTTACTAGCGACACCTGGTGGAAAAGTGTCAAGCTGCCGCACCACTGGTCCAGGGTTCGACCATGCGACTGGGCAAGATCGACTCATGCCTTTCATACCTTGAGTGGGTCGATAAAATGAGGACCAAGCATGTTTGGGAACTAACTCTGGGGGCCCCGCGTCAGGTTGACCACCTGACCGAGACATATGCTGTATGGCACCCCAAGCCCACGGTCAAATGAAAAGCGGAGATGTGTACCGCAGGCCTTGGTCCACAGTTCTGAAAGGCAACTCGGACTGTTGTGCCATGAGTTAGTTAGTATTTTACTAAACGTATTTTAGGTCTGGTGTTGCGGTGTAGAGTCTGAATATCATCTAAAAGGTGGGCCTAGATATAAAATCGCTGATCTATGGCTATGGCTAGAATCGCTGATCTATGGAGTTGAAATTTGATTTACGAACTGGAAGGGGGGCCCCGGGTTGCCCAAATTGGTCGGCAGATCTGTACTGTCCGTCCGGCGACTAGGCCCATACTAGTTAAAACCGAACAGGGGAAATAGACCCTCGGTTGAGTTTGCAGGTTTTGTTACGCAGCTTCCGGTCTTCAGGTTCACCAAGTTTATGGTCTAACGACTGGGAAGCATAAAATTTGTGAATTACGAACTGGAAGGAATAGTTTGCTGCTCTAACATGTATATATGTGTTTAAAATTTTGGCCTGGATAATTTTTTAGAAACTGTTCTCTACTCAAGATGTATTTTCAATTTAGCAAATTATGACTGCTGGTCTATGGAACATTAAAACATTGTTACATTTTTCGTTTATTTTTCAATCCCTTCGCAGAATTAAAAATGATGAACTCGAATAAGCATCGTGGGCAAAAGCAAAAAAAGTATAGAATCTTTTCCAAGAATTTTCCCATGCTTTTTGGCTCTCCCTCTGCCCACGGAATTTAAATTTGTCTGCATCAGGGTTCCTCCCATTTCCGACCCGGTTTCCATGACAATGCAAAAGTTGCATAGAACATTATCGTTGGGCACACCTCGCGTCTGCTCCATGAAGGTGAAGAATTTGAAATCATGATTAATTTGCCACTCTAACAACTATCGAAGCCAAGAGTTGCAAATTTTAAAAGCCTTCATAATTTTTTACAAGAAAAATGTTACCTCACTGAGCATTTTAAAATTAGAAAATAGCATAATCTTTTGGCACTTCTTGGAACATAAAAACATTGTTAATTTTTCGTTTTCTTTTTCATATCCTCGCAGAATTGGATATGACGAATGGAAATGAGCGTTCTGGGGGAAGGGAGGGATAAAAGTTGCAAGGGATTATCTTTAAGGGGACAAGAGACTTTCATCCTCACAATTTTTGAATTTTCCGTTTTTAACTTTAAATTCAGAATTAGAGCAATTAATATTTTTCTACTACAATGAAGACCCTTGGAATTCAAAATAAGGATTTTTTTGGAAGAAAAATGCCTTTTTTCAATTTTTTTTTCAACAATAAAGAACCTTGGAATTCAAAATAAGGATTTTTTTTTTTTTGGAAGTAAAATGCCTGTTTTTCAATTTTTTTCAACAATGAAGACCCTTGGAATTCAAAACGGAAATTTTTTTTGAAGAAAAATGCCTGTTTTCAAAAATTTTTTACTGCAATGAAGACCCTTGGAATTCAAAGTAAGGATTTTTTTGGAAGAAAAATGCCTGCTTTTGAAAAACTTTTTACTACAATGACGACTCTTGGAATTCAAAATAAGGATCTTTTGGAAGAAAAATGCCTGTTTTTCAATTTTTTTTACTACAATAAAGACGCTTGGAATTTAAAATAAGGATTTTTTTGGAAGAAAAATGCCTGCTTTTTAAATTTTTTTTACTACAATGACGACTCTTGTAATTCAAAATAAGGATATTTTAGGAAGAAAAATGTCTGTTTTTCAAATTTTTTTTCAAAATGCAAGCTTGTTTCAAAATACTCCATGCGCATTCCATATAGTTTAAAAATCTTAATTTTTTTATTGTAAATTTACTATAGATATATAAACAGAATTGTGCGTTGAATTTTTTTCTAGTACAAACCTAAAGCCATAGATAATTTTTTCTTCAATTTGCCTGGTATTTTTTCCTATTGCTTTTGCATGTTTTTACTTTATTTCATGGCCTATAAATTTGAAAAATATTTGCTGATTCTAAGAATTATGCACACTTTTGTGAAAAATACTTCCATTATCAATTCTGAGAAATTGGGAAGAAATCAGAAGAAAATGAATGAGCATGGATCCTTTTGAAAAATTTTAGCTTTTTGAAGAATTTTTTTATAAACAGATCTTATTATTTCAAAAAATACTTATCTGCGAATTCTAAATGTCTTCAATGCAGTAAAAAAGAATATTAATTATTCTGATTTTGTATATAGAGAAAAATATTGAAAATTTAGAAATAAACAGGTTGAAGGTCCCTTGTTCTCTTAAGGGTTTGCTCAGGCTTTGAGGTTATCTCTTTGACCACGGAATTTGAACTTTCCTCGGACTTCCACAATATCTCGACACGATATCTATGGTAGTTTAGAATTCACAAATAAATACTCTGGGCGAAGGTGCAGAAAGGAGAAGCTGCGCCAAACGCAAGACAACAGCAGTGCAACTATCTAAATAGAAAGTTGTAAAATATAGCTGTGACTAAATAAAGGTGTAAAGATGATAAAAGCAATGATGTATTAAAGTGATACGAACTAAGATGAATATGATAAAGATAGTCAAATATAAAAGTGATAATAACAGCCGTATAAAAAGGGAAAAAAACCACTGAAATAGAAGTTTGATAAAAACAAGTATACACAAGTGTGATAAAAGGCCAAGTGCGAAGGTGATAACAGCACTGAAAGTTAAAAACAAAACTGGGCCAGAGGTAGCCTATCGGTAACGCGTCGGCTTTCCGATAGTGGCCGTGTTGAGGGGTGCCCGACTTGAGAAGTTTCATTGTGTGTGTATATATATATATATATATATATATATATATATATATATATATATATATATATATATATATATATATATATCTGTGGCTTGGTACAAGAAGTGCCTAAGTCAGATTTCTCCAAAATGACTTTTGTCTGCTTATGTCTCTTTAAAAAAATATTATTTTCAATGTAAGAAGTACCCAAATCTGTACAATGGTTTAGAAAACACATTTAAAGCATCGGACAGACTTGGGTACTTCTTACACTGAAAATAATATTCTTTTAACGAGACATAAGCAAACAAAGTCATCTTGGAGAAATCTGACTTACGCACTTTTTGTACCAAGCCACAGATATATTATTATTATTATTATTATTATTATTGCAAAAGCCCTTAGTACAACCACTGACCCATGCATCACAGCGTGCTATGTGGAGTTGTAGCAAATAAAAAAGGCAATAAAAGGCAAATCAATTTAACAAAACACAGCAAGCCTTATATCAATTTCTCCCGCGATTTTGGACAGAAAAATATGAAAAGGGCCCATAGATGAAAGGTTAAATATATTAAGCACAAATTACCTATGTAGGAAGGAAAATATGCTCGGAATTTTTTCCAAAGGTTTGCCCGCGCTGGTTGATCCTTCCCTCTTCCTACGGGATTTAGATACCAATATATTCAATCACTGTTTCTCAGGGCATGTCAAGACCTTCCTCGTGAGTACTTAACCTCCCTCTGATGGTACGTGCCAGGATCGACTGCTACCGAAGCGGTTTCTTTCCATCTGCCCAACCCCTTTGACTTGACTCTCTGTTGCTCCCACTCTGCGAAAACAATTAATCTATTGTTACGAGAATCCCTCATTACACGCTGCGGCAGCGGATAATTACACGGGAAAAAGTGCGTGAGCTTCTGCCCTACCTCCCGCGCGCAAATGAGTTTGAACAGCCCCCATGCCTTCCATTTTTCGCGGGGGCCCTTGTTTTATGCTTCATTTTTTCCCCCCATCTCTCGCTCCGGTTAATGAGTAGGTTCTGATTACAGATGCGTGTCAGCACCTTCCGAGGTTTGATTTTTAAAGAGGTGTGTTTTATTACTGGATGGACTTTAATGGGTACTCGGCCCAGTGGTTCGTGAAATTATACAAAGCTGAGCGGTGTGGACCGCGGGGATCAGAGTCTGTCACATACCGTAACTATTGCTTATACTAACCAGTACAGTCAAACCTGTTTTTGTGCGGTAGATAGGGACCGCACAAAAAAATATTCAGAAACTTCATAAATAGCTATAACAAATAATTTTTCACACCATATTAAAGAAAAAAAATTTATGCGGGGGAGAGGGACCGCATAAAAAAAGTCTCACTTAGAAAATATATCAAAGCTTTAAGAAATAGCGAGAAAGTGCTTTCCAAAGAAGATCTATATATTTAAGTTCCTAAGCTGACTTTTTGGGCAGTCCGTGAGAGAAAACTACTGCATCAATTTAATTCATTTTGGTGTTAAGCGAAAGATTGTGGATTGCAGGGATTAGAGTCCGTCACATATAATAACAATTTCGTACACTAGTAAAAAATTACATTCTAATTGATGAAAATGATGAATGACGCTGATAAATCTTGAGGGGAAAATATAGTCTTTCCTAGGAAGGAATCAATCGAACAAGACTTCTACTTTTGTTTAGGTGACATCATTTCTATGATCACACATGTGTCTCTTTCTTTTGTACTAATATCTTAAGACTATACCGAAGGGTCTTCAAAAATCACATTTGTTTTAATAATTTTAGGAACTGATATAAAATCTTACTTTTAAAATGATTTTAATGTTCTTTAAATTATAACAAAATAAAAAATGCTGAACATATTAATTGAAAGTGAAACCCTAACACGACGCTTTGCAGCCTAAAGTCTATTAGACACCTTTAGGGAACGTTTTTTAGGTTCTATCTGTTCTGTCATAGGGAAATCAGATTTCTGTCTTTTTAGCTGTTACGCTTGAAAATTTGTTTCAATTCCTCTTGCAACCTGGTGCACCTTTATCGAGTGGTAGGTAGTCGAATATATCCTACTCCATCTCAAAGGTATTTGGTGGGTTTGAAGCCGAGATTCCATAGGGCCCTATAGATAAAAAATCATTTTGGAGGCCTTAAAAGTATTTACCTTTATTTTTAGAAGTAAGAAGATTGCATCATTAAAAAAGACATTTTAGAAGCTATTAAAAATAAACTTTGAGGCCTTTGAAATAAGTTAGGATCCCCAGTACAACGCCTTAACAATAACACCTTAAAGGGCCTTGAAAAACATTTTTTAATCACTTTAGTAACCTTTTAAAACATGTTACAAATCATTTTAGAGGATTTGATAAAATCCTTATCATGAAAATTATTTTTGTGCAGTAATAAAGACACTATACCTAAAAATCCTTTTAGCTGCTCTGAAAAAGCTTTATTTTTAAAAACCCTTTTAAAAAAACTTTCAAAAGACATTACCTGTCATGTTAAGGACCTTTGAAGGATTTTTTTACAAAAACCAGTATCACACTTGCAACATTTTAATGCACATAAATATAATTAATTTAGATTCCATTTATTAATTTGATATACTTATAGAAAATTCTCTACACGGTTGAAATTTCGTAGACGTTGTAATAATAGCAATAGTAGTTACAAAACTTTTAAACGTGTATTCTTCATTTAAAAACAATAAATCCTTACAAATTTGAATTTAAAAGGATTAAAGAATATTACTTATATAAAATTGTTTGAACAGCAGTACATACCATGCACCACTTGCATTTTTGTGCTTATTAATTCATATAAGAACAAAAATTATTTTAATTATTTTAATTATTATTAAAAATTATTAAATTATTTTAATAAAATTTAATGGTTTAAAAACAATAAACCATTTAAAATTCGTATTTAAAAGGGATAAAGAATATTACTTAATAAAATTGGTTGAATAGCAGTACATACCATTACCTCCTGCATTTTTGTGCTTATTGATTGATATAAGCACAAAAATTATTTTAATTATTTTATTTATTATTAAAAATTATTAAATGGTTTTAATTATTTTAATTATTATTAAAATTCTTAAATTGTTTTAATTATTTTTTATTTTAAAAATATATGTATGCTTGTTAGTTGATATAATAGATCAAAAAGCGTGTATTAAAATGAAAAATCACAATATAACATGATCTCTGCTTCCATGACTATGAAAGTTAAGTAACGACGTTACAATCTTTTTAGCATATCATCCGTCAAATGACAGAAAATAGCTCAAAATTATCTCAAAAGGACATATTTTCTAGTCTAATAGATGGACTTTCATTTTCAGTTCTTCTTGTCTTTTAGATTAGCTTTAATATTGAGGAATTCTCTTGATTATATCTTGTATTCTTTACGTTCCACACAAGCTTTGAAAACAGTCGCAGTAAAGCAGTTTGTTGTATTTTTCAGTAATTTATATAATTACTGAACTGATGAATACAATATTATGTCCTCAGAGAATCCTTACGTCCACTCAAGCTTTGAAAATAGTCGCAGTAACACAGTTTATTATATTTTCCAGTAATTTCCAGTTTTTTTTATAAGTTACATTTCCATTGCAATTATATTCTACACGTATTCCAAACTTTATTAATCTTTTAATTTCTCTTATCATTACAGAATATATAGGAAATTACCCTTTTAAGTTTTTTGTAACATAATTTTCTTTATCTCAGTATTCAAAAATCTTACAACATATTTTAAATTATTAAATATTTTAATTATTTTTTAGTATTTTGTAAATATTTTCCATTGTTATTATATTCTACACGTATTCCAAACTTTGTTATTCTTTTAATTTCTCTTATCATTACAGAATACATGGATAATTACCCTTTTAAGTTTTTTGTAACATAATTTTCTTTATCTCAGTATTAAAAAATTTTACAACATATTTAAAGTATTAAATATTTTAATTTTTTTTAATTATTTTTTTTAATTATTTTTTTAATTATTTTTTTTAATATTTTGTTAATATTTTCCATTGTTATTATATTTTACACGTATTCCAAGCTTTATTAATATTTTAATTTCTCTTATCATTACAGAATACATGGGTAATTACCCTTTTAAGGTTTTCGTAACATAATTTCCTTTTTCTCAGTATTCAAAAATCTTGCATCATATTTAAATTATTAAATATTTTAATTATTTTTTTATATTTTTAATAATTATTTTTAAATATATAAATTATTATTTAATTATTAATATTTTATATGTTTAAAAAATTAATTATTTTTTAATATTTAATAATATTAAATATTAAAAAAATATTAGTATTTAATGAATATGTTTCACGTGTCCATAAAATGCGAAATATTACATATCCATTATTATAACAAATGGAAAAGAATTATTTAATATTTTTTGTTAGAAGACAATATAGAAAGCAACTATAAAAATAGATTATATCATGATTATATAAATAGTATTTTAAAGCAAAATATACGAAAATGATTTTCAGCAAAAACCAATTTCCTTTTGTAATTTATAAAATAAATAACTGTTAACCACATAATAGGCTATATTCATGGTACGTATACAGGAAGTTTATGTTTATAAGTCAAATCATCAATAAAAGTTATCAGTCTTCTTATCTTTATACAAAAAATTGCATATTATTAAACAATCAAAATGCTACTTCCGGTTTAAATAGAAATTAGAAAACAGAATAAAATAAATGCATAGAATAAGTAAATTGATGTTAATTTTGGTCTTTCAAAGGTTCATTCACATTACTACCTGACCATTAAAAATTCCTTAAAAATTTCACAAACTCAAATTTCCACTTAAGAGCAAAATACAGTGAAACTTCTCTATATTTTTCTCTGTATTTTGAAACCACTTAAAAGAAAAGTACAGTGAAATTTCTCTATGACCTCCTGTAATGGTTCTAAAAAAATTGCCCTTTTGAGTGGTGGCTGTCGAAAAGAGGTTTCTAACACAACATTGGCTCTATGGAGTTTTGAATCGGTTCTGAACAAAATATGGCCGTTTAGAGGGGTGGCCGGATAGAAAAGTTTCACGGTATCTAAAAAATTCACTTGAAAGGAATAGAAGTGAAATTTTTTCATATATTTTTTAAGGTATCGACCTTAAATCGAGTTTACTGAAATGACTGAAAAAAAAAACTAAATTTTTAGCAAGCCGTAAGTGTATTCTCCTTGTTTGAATAATTAAAAATAAATTAATTTTTTTTAACCCTTTTATTTAAAATTTAAGGAAAATTTGCTGAAAAAACTAAATTTTCAGCTGGCCGTAAGTGTATTTTCCTTGTTTGAATAATTATAAATAAATTATTATTTCTTTTTAACAATTTTATTTAAAATTTGAGAAAAATTTGCTGAAAAAACTAAATTTTCAGCAGGCCGTAAGTGTATTTTCCTTGTTTGAATAATTTAAAATAAATTATTATTTATTTTTAGCCATTGTATTTAAAATTTGAGGAAAATGAGTATAAAAACTGATACCTTTAACAACATTTGAAGTATTAATTTTACGAACTTATAGTATTAAATATTTTATGGAAAATGCGTTATTTCTTCAGATCAATATGTTTTGTACCAACCGATTGTAAAATCGAAAACCTGCATAAAATTAATAATTGCTATGCAAGTAGCATAAAGTAGCTGTCATGATTATACTACGGTTTACTTCCCCTAATTATCTGCACGTCAAGTCGTAATGAGTTTCTGTTAGTTCTAACATAAGGAGAGCAACTGTTTTGAATTGCAGATTCTGACAGTCGAAGTATTTAAATGAGATCATGGAAGTTTCATTTCCAATCATTTATGATAAACGTGTTCTTTAGGTAATATTTCATATGAATTTTTTCGGCACCAAAACTTTATTGAATTATATTTATTTTATTAGATATACAGATATCAATAATCACATAAGGTTTTTTTTCAAATTAAATAAAATTTTAAAAAATTTAATTTATTCCCCCCTGCCCCCCTCCCCCCAAAAAATAATAAATGTTAATAAATTAAACATCAGGTTCGGATTCTGTCGGAACAACTATAATTCAAACCAATTTCATTGCATGAAACTTGCATTGCTTACAACACGAAAATTGAATTACGTGCTGTATAAAAATTAAATTATATGTTCTATGGAAAGTGAATTGCGATCTGCAACAACACAGAATTCCATATTATATAAAAGATGAATTACTTGCTATATGAAAACTGATTTACGTTTCGAATTAATACTGAAATACACAAGAATGAAAAGACAGATTTTAAAACAAATTCAACCCTCTTCCCTTGCTTTCACCACAGAACACTACCACAGATGAGAACTTGATTTTCCTCGAAACACCTGCTGAGGAATTGAGGAATAATACGTTGCATTTTCTTTTGTATATCGAGCCAGTTTGTATATTTGTGATATCGTTTAAAATGATTTTCACGTTAGTATTAACTGTACATATGTTTGTTAGTTTAAAGTATCTTTGTATATTAGTATAAACTGAGCATCATGTGTAATGTAATTTAACAAATTTCCCATGAAGCATAGAACAATTATTTCCTCATTACGTTTGATATTGTGAACATGGTAACATAATATTGCAGATATTAAAATTTCCCATAAATCATGAAATTTCATCACTCATTGTCGTATTACTACATGAGATAGAAATTTCCTAATTACACGTGAATTGGGAGAAATCATTTTGAAGCGGGTGAAATTTTCCATAAAAAAATTAAATTTAATTTCTCATTGTCGTGATGTTACCCGAGATGGAAATTTCCTCAGTTCTTATAAATTGTTAGAATGAAAAAACAATTTTGAAGTGGGTGAATTTTTTCAATAGTAATAAAATTTCATTACTTGTTGTCGTGACACTACATAAGATGTGAACTTCTTTATCAATTCTGAGAGCGAAAAAATAATTTTGAAGTGGGTGAATTTTTACATGAGTAATAAAACTTCATTACTTGTTGTCGTGATACTACATAAGATGTGAACTTCTGTATCAATTCTGAGAGCGAAAAAATAATTTTGAAGTTGGTGAATTTTTACATGAGTAATAAAATTCCATTACTTGTTGTCGTGATACTACATAAGATGTGAACTTCTTTATCAATTCTGAGAGCGAAAAAATAATTTTGAAGTGGGTGAATTTTTCCATAAGTAATAAAATTCCATTACTTGTTGTCGTGATACTACATAAGATGTGAACTTCTTTATCAATTCTGAGAGTGAAAAAATAATTTTGAAGTGCGTGAATTTTTCCGTATATAACGAAATTTCATTACTCATTGTCGTAATACTGCATGAAATGGAAACTTCCCCATCATACGTGATCTGTGGGAGGGAGTGAAAAATAATTTTGAAGTGAGGGAAATTTTCCATAAGTAATGAAAATTATATTTTCATTGTCGTGATACTGCACGAAATGGAAACTGCCTCATTAGACGTCAATTGTGAGAGTGAAAAAATTATTTTGAAGCGGGTAAAATTTTCTATTAATAATGAAATTTCATTACCCATTGTCGTGGTGCTACATGAGATGGAAATTTCCTCATTACATGTGAATTCTGGTAATGAAAAAATAATTTTGAAGAATAATTAAAGAACTTTTCCTTAAATAGTGAATTTCACATAGTCTGATGCTACATGAGAGGAAAATGTCTTCCTTTGTTATATTGCAGGAATGAAACGATAAGTTTTGTATTTGATGAATTTTTTTCATCTCACATTTATCGTAATTTCCCATATTCCTCATATTACACAAAATACTTACGTATAACGGAAATTCTGTAATTTTTTCAGCAACGGAAATTTTTAAATTATTATAATTTCTTGTATATTTAAATGTGCAGCGAAATTTATGCAAAAAGGTTTCCTCCACTTGGAAGTACCTTTCGGTGCACAACTCAGCAAAGAAAAAACACTTGACAGAAGAATTATACTTTCTGATATACTCTACTTAATAATTACGATTTCTCCATTAGTTAGCACTCCTCACTTCCCAAACTCAAATATTTACACTCAACCATTGCCAAAGCTCACAATCGCAGGCCTTCTTTTTTTCCTTCGTCCCAACAAGAGACTAACAGTCAAGAATAATTTCCATTGCCATTTATTTCTCCAGCACACGCCCTGAGGAGTTTTCAAGCCGAATTATCATTAAAAGCGCTTCCCCACACTTGCCAGTCCACCAATCATTCTACACCCCATTCTAATATAAACGTAAACATCAAAGAACTGCTACATGTTACCTTAAAGTGGGCCGCATGCCAAGCGAAATATCAAAATCCCCCCACCCACACATAAAAGTGGCAAGAAGAATGGCGTAAAGCTGCAGAACTGCTGTGTTATCATTCTCTTCCTGCCGCAGTATAAATGTATCGTTGCCTGTTGCCATTTCACCAGAGATAAAAAGTCCGAGAAGATTTGGGGAAGTTAACCGGTAAGCCTTGTTATTTTATGGTCGTTGCTTGCTGCCATTAAGCATCAAACTCTTTGTTTTTTTCCCTCTGTCGCGGTCTGATTTTAGTTGTAATAAAAGTTAATCTCCTCAGAAAACAATATATAGAGGTATCTAACTAAGTCCATATGACGTCATGCTGATGTTTTCGTTACATTTGCAAGATATTTGTAGGAATAATGATTTCAGTTTTAGGAAGAGTTAACCCGCACACAACACATCATATCGAAATGATATCTAATACATTTCTGCATGAAGCGTCATATAGCCCATTATCTAAACATTTGTGTGATGTCAATGAACTTATAATCACCTATGAATAGAAAATTAAGTGTTTCTGTGTATGTGAGCTGTCATAAAAATTTAACAGATGGCAGATTTAAATGGAGGAAATATCTCACAGTTATTGAAGAGTTCTGTGATTTATAACTCAAACAATGTAAATAATTCAACGGAAAATAATATACATAAAGAAGGCATAGACAGCCGAACAAATTAACAGAAAAACTACCCGAGCGTTGAAAAAATTTTCACTTTTCAATAAAAGATTGCGCAGTTGCAACAAATCCTCATATTCAAAAAAGACAATTATAACTAGTAAAATGTAAATAATTCAGCAGAGAAAGATATTTGTTAACAGGGAGAAAGATAATTCTTCCTGTTAGTAAGTATCTTTCTCTGTTGAATTATTTACATTTTACTAGTTATATTTCTGTGATATATATTTATATAAAATTTTACTGCAGAGCCAAAGTAAAACTTTAACATTATTTTCATAAAATTAAAAACAATAGTTCTTTTAATTCTGTGAAATAGCATAAAAACATGATTAGAAGTAATATCTTTATTTCGTGGTAGTTTTTTCTACATTAATAACAACTTAAAAGTTTCTTTAGTGAATTATAACCACATTTAATGAACAGTTATTAATGCCTTTATTCCAAACTAAATGTTTGTAAATTGTACAAAGAGAAAATTGTTGTCATTTGTGCCTTATTTCTCCGTTCGTTTTTAGGAACTTTCTTTCGTTTTGCTACATTAATAACAACTTAAATTTTAAAGCTTTCTTTAGTGGATTATACCACCTTTGGTGAACAGTTATTGATGCCTTTAATTCAAATTAAATGTTTGTAAATTGTACAAGGAGAAAATTGTTGTCATTAGTGCCTTATTTCTCCCTTCGTTTTAAGGAAAAAATTTTCGCTTTACAACATTAATAACATAAACTACATTAATAATTTTACTACATTAAAGTTCTTGAGATACTGTTTTTAACATAATTTAATCTGCTCATTAAAAAGATTGTATTTGAGTGAAATATTTTAATTAACAATATAAAATGAATTCTTGATGCTCATTGGATGAAACAAAACAAAAGTCGAACATTACATATTCACAGCGAAACAAGCAAAGCAAAATCATATTTTTAATTGAATAATCGAAGAGAAAATTGAGAAAAAGCATTGTATTTCATTCTGTAAAATTTTAGATCGTACTATTAAAACTTTAAGGCTCTTTCAAAGATTGAATCAAGCAGACGTCTTCATAACGCATTCTCTGTCATTCTCCTTTCGATGTATATTTTGCGGCTTATCCAAAATAACTTTTTAGCTTTAATATAAACATTGCCTAGACCTAAGACCTAAGTACTATACTTTGGAACAATATACTTAGGAAACCTTTAAATCTTTCAGATGAATGCCTCCCACTCCAATTTAAGTAAAATAGCAGGGGTTTTTTTACTCCATTTTATAATATTTTTGAAAATATTCATTAATTATCCTACGGTTTGTTTAATAAAGTATTATGACTTTGAAATAGTTATTTTATACTTTTTTCACCTTATTATGCTATAATTTTTTTATCAAAAAATATACGGTTGATTTTAAGACTATGGATAAAGTATTAAAATGAATATAAAGAATAAAATTCATTATGAAATTATGGTTAAATTTTAAAATTAAATATAAACCATAAAACTGAAAATAAAGTATAAAATTATGTATGATATTACTATAAAAATAAGTTATCTATTTAAAAGAGAGTATTTTTCAATATGTATGTTTTCAGGAAAGATATTACAACAAGACATTAGCAAGCTCTGATTTGATTAAGATGATCTATAACCGAGCTCTTCAGTGCATTAAACAAGACAAATATATAAATAGCGTATTTAACAAATCACAATTTAATTAAACGATCCCAAGAAAGTGCAAATTGTTTTGTATCTTATGTAATATATAGGAACTTCAAATAAAATTATCTGCGAAGTATGAATATTTCGAACAACTTAACGAATGTCACTGATCTTCTAAAATCTGATTTTAACGTAGGATTACGTTCCTCCAAAACGGTCCATCGGAAAGCAAAATTTCAGACTCTAAAACCGACTGTCACTCGCGAGTTATAATTTTGGCAGCGCGCCAAACCCATTCTTTATCGCTTGGACAACCAGTAAACAGTTAAACAGTAAAGTACCAAAATGCGTCAAAATTTTGACATACATATATGTATATGTATACATACGTACATATATATATAGATACATATATGCATAACACATACATACATATATACATACAAAAGAGCTAAGCAACGATAAATAATCCTACGTTAATAACCCGCGGTAGTTTCGTTAGAAGAGACTACCTGATTTAATTTTTTTTTTTTTTTTTTTTAAAGTCGTATGGCTCAGTGGCCGTAAGAAGCATTTGTTCCATCTTGGACATTAAGGCTGCTGTGTACTAACCCTACTGGATTCGCTCACCTCAATTTTAAACTATGGAGAAAATTTTTCTACTATTTACAGCTACGTAAATGCTGATAATCCAATAATAATGGTATTTTCAGATAACTTGATTTTTTTTTTCTGCACCTTGCAATAGTATTCATTTTAAAAATTTCGTCCACCAAAAGAATTTATGAGCTTTAAAACACACTATACCAGATTTTTCCCCCGAATAATTTCAATTTTAAAATATTATTTGTATTTTCTTTAAACTAAAAATACCCCAAAGCGTAAAATTTCTTTCTGTATTACGGAGTACAGTTTTTTTTTTTTTTTTTTTTTTTTTTTTTTTTTAAATCTTTAAATCCCAGTCGGCAATCCTTGGACACATTTTCTCCATAGGTTAACATTGAGGTGAGCGAATCCAATGAGGTTAGTACATAGCAGCCTTAAGTATCTAAAACTTGATACTTAATACTTAATACTTGATACTTAATACTTGATAGTTAATACTTAATAATTGATACTTAATACTTGATACTTGATACTTACTGAGAATCGAATAGGGTTAGTACACAAGCAGCGTTTAGAGTCCATATACCTCCATTGCTTGCCTAATGTTATATAAATTTGAAGCTTACCTATAATATGTAATATTTCATTTAGCAAAATAAAGAGGGTTGTAAATTGAAAGTAGAATATTTGTACACTATTATGATATCTTCCATCATAATAGATTAGTATTATGATGGAATAAATCACTATTATGATATCTTCCATATCTACATGCTGGCCACCTATACGGTCTCCCTTAAATGAATAGCCAGCAGTCTTGCACTTTACTGTGAACAAATGGCGTCATAGTCAATCTTCCGGGCATTTGTAATCTATATATATAAAACTGTTTCGTAACTCATTGACTGACTGACTGACATACAACGCACAGATCAAACCGCTGGACCTAAAGGACTCAAATTTTGCATGGCGATTCTTCTTATAGTGTAGGGGTGCACTAAGAAAGATTTTTGAAAAATTCTTAGATTTTTTAAATTAAATTTTTAAGTTGTTTTTGTAACATTCTTTTGAGTTTGCATTTAAAATAATAATCTGAGGGTTATAAAATTTATATCACGAGAAAGACCATAAAAATTCCTTTAAAATGAAATCTTTTTCGAATCTTTACCTCCATTTTCTGATTTTTGGTGAATTTTTAAAGATTAATTTTTAGAATTTAATTTATTAAATGCTGATCACGTGGTTTCTTTTCTTTTTGTGATACTTTAAATTAATTTTGTGTCATGTGCATAACAACGAAATAAATTGACAATTTTTTTTCTAATGCGGCAGACGATTGGACATAATCCAAAAAATATTAAAATACAGTAAAAGAAATGTTCCTCAAACTGTACTATATAAACTGTACTATATTCTTCAGCATGTTCTATTAGATTTAATTTCAATATTTTCTTCTACATTATTTTGTCTATAAAAATATCCGGTACGATTTTTTTATAAATATATATTATTTATAAAAATTTTATATATATATATATTATATAAATATTTTTTTGTTTTTGTTTTTTGGCATTAATTGCATACATTGACCATTGTATTTATTATAAATATTTTTTTATTATTTTTTTTCGCATTAACTGCATACATTGACCGTTGTATTTAATTTGAATGTACTCCGTAGCAAAGCCCGGGTATTTAGCTAGTAAACAAATAAATGGTATCTTCCAAAAGGTTATTGGTTCTTTTTTCAGACTTTAAGGCTGGAACCTCAACTGAACAAACCTCTCAATTTAGCAGACTTTTAACGTAGGATTATGTTCCTCCATAACGGTCCTGCGGAGAGGAAAATTTCAGACGCTAAAACCGTCCGTCCATCCGTCCTCGCGAGTTATAATTTTGGCAGCACGTCAAAACCAGTGTGTTGCTTGGACAAGTTAAACAGGAAAGCACCAAAATGCGTCAAAATTTTGAGATACATATATATAGATACATATATGCATAACACATACATACATATATACATACAAAAGAGGTAAGCAACGATAAGTAATCTACATTAATAACCCGCAGTAGTTTCAATAGAAGAAACTACCTTAATTATTTTTTTTCTAGCCCTTGACATCCGTCACAAAAGTTTGTCCCTAGTTTTATAGACGTGTAGTATTACTCGCTCTAAAACTTAAGAATAAGCTTTCAAATTTTTTCCATGCACTGGAAATTGAAAAATATTTATATATATACATTAAACTATTAAAATTTCCAACTTTTCCTTCCTGGCTTTGTAAGTAATATTCTAAATTAAATTAGCGCATGAATATTTATATTTTATGTAGTTTTAAATGGACATAGTATGGCATGTAATTCAAAAGAAGTAAAATTAGTTACTTTTAGGAGTCCTTGATTAATGGGATATCCAATGATCGAGAAAAACAATAATCAGAATTTATATATATATATATATATATATATATATATATATATATATATATATATATATATATATACATATGTGTGTGTGTGTAAGTAAGTAAGTTAGTAATGTCCCCATTACATCACGTCGTAAAATTATAACCTGAAATGGAAAACTAGCTCATATCTACATGGCTAGAGGTAGACTCAGCCTGAAAGGAATAAAAATTAGATTTAAATGCAGTCGGCTAAACTTCTTAGTACATCGTTTATTAGCGCGAAAATACATCCGTTCATTCCAGAAGAACGGCTCGGAATAATATCACCTTTCAACATTAAACGCGAGAGGGCGAGGTAGACATGTGACTATTATTTGGAGGGTCAGCAGATTTAGGGGCTCGCGATGCTAACCCACTCCTGAATTGGGTCGTATACACATATAGAAATGCAAAGGCATGCTATTCATGAGAAGTCCTGTGTCTAAGGGTTCTAAAGTGATAAATTGATATTACTGGGGATTAAATTTAGAAAGGGGAATTTAAACGCTAGAATGGAGTGCATAATATTTAAGATATTACATATATATATATATATATATATATATTTCAAATACAGAAAAATATATAAGCATGTCCCATTTTTACAATTTTTAGTTGGTGATAAACTTTGGCGGCATTTTAATATTACTTTGTTTATAAAACTCATTATTAATGCTCATATAATCGGCATATGAGAACTTCTAAGCTTATTTATGTTCATCTCTTTCTTTTAAATCGCAATCCTTTTTTTATTTCTGAAATACCAGTTTGTATACGATATAATATCTTTCTGACCCTGACGAAGGAATCACGAAGTAAAGAATATTTTTACTAGTCCTTTGGCAATAGTCAAATTAAGTTTTAACCTACTTAAGGGGACAAGGGACCTTCAAATTCGAATTTTTTAATTTTTAGTTTTTAACTCTGTATACAAAAGGAGAATAATTAATTTTCTATTTTACTACATTTAAAACCCTTAGAATTCCAAATTAGGAATTTTTAGCAGAATAATGCCTATTTTTCAAAATAAAAATCAAATAAATAATAAAAAAAAATAAAAACTGGTAACGTTTTTCAAAAGGCTCCATGAGCATTTTGTATTAATTAAAATTCTTAAATTTCGTATTATAAGTCTACCATATGTATATAAATATAAATGTGCATTTAATTTTGTGTGTGTGTGTGTGAATCTAAAGTCTTAAATATTTTTTTTTCTATTCTGCCTGTTATCTTTTTATGTTTTTACTTTATTTTATGGTCTATAAATTTGAAAAATATTTGTGATTTCAAGGAAATATGCACAGTTTTGTGACAAACACTTCCATTAGCAATTCTGAGAAATTTGGAAGATATTTGAAGAAAATGAATACGCATGGAGCCTTTTGAATAATTCTAGCATTTTTGAAGAATTTTTTGATAAACAGGTGTTATTCCTCCACAAAATACTTATTTGTGAATTCTAAGTATCTTCAATGAAGTAGGAAAGAATATAAATTATGCTCATGGGGTTTATAGAGTAAAATATTGAAAATTAAAGAATGAGATTGAAAGCCCTTTGTCCCCTTAAAAATGTAAAGAACGGCTAGGCACAAGTTGTTTTGACTCCCAGTGATCCATGTGAAAAAGTTTCACTGTGATTGGAGGCTTGTATGCATTATTGAAATTTTCCTCGAAGTATGTTGAATCCAACTGTAGAGGAAGAAGTTCGTTGTAGGTCTGTATTTTTGAATAAAATTAAAAAGTTTAAACTTTATATCGTAAAATAGGGGAAAAGAACCAAGATTTGACACTGAAAGGTTTGCGTAAGTTGTAATACCTCTAAAATTTGTCATTGGTTCATTTTTTAGACAAAACTGTTACAATGAACCTTTTTATGAGTTTCTTGGAATTTTTTAAACCGAGATTCTATTGTGTTGAAGATATAACAAGGAGTATATGTCATATTAAATTTATTGCATTCTATCTGAAATTGCAGATAAAAGTTCAATCTGGTTGCTAAATTGCATGCATTTATGAGCTTTTACACAAGGCATGTTGTAACAAATTCTTCGGAAAGAGAGACTTTCATAACAGATTTGATCTGTATCGATGCTATAAAGATGCGCTTTCTTTGACTGGTGTCCAGCAAGCATCATCTATATGTACACGCTAGACTGCAGATCGTCGGTAGACCACCATGCTTCAAAAACTTTACCGTGTAAGATAGTATTGTGTCGGTGACTATAACTGGCTAGTTAGCTCTTCATATCAATGTTCTCTTTATAAAGACTTTTTTTACTATTACCTCTAGCTCCCCTGTAGTTTTTAAGTGCTTGAAATATTCCCACGAAAAAAAAATTGTAATCTTAAGTTACAGGAGATTTCTGCATAGGTATCCACGTTCTGCAACCTTCCCAGCCAGAATCCATTGTCAAAGAAAAATGATCATTGATACTCAATGCTAATTAAGATTCGCCAAGAACAGAGCTTCATTCAGAGACTATACATTATTCACAAAGTCTCTGTTGCAAGCTGAGGAACATCGCTACAAAACGTTCGTTTGATAGTCATTAAGAACAAACCACCGTCTTTTTTATCCCCACTTGAATAGGCAGACGATTTTTACAACTTTATGAGCATCCCCGCCACGACAAGCATCCCTCTTGCCACTCCTTCACCATGAACCACAGCCGAGAATTTTTATGTTTTTGCGTACCTGGGGACGTTTCGAATTCCATTTTCGAAACACAAAGAGTGCCGCTGTGTTAGGGTTCTGGCGTTCGGAATCGCTGAGTGTGTTCCAAGGGTGTTTCGAGTGTTCCGAAAGGGTGCACGGAGGAGGTGTTTTGTTTCGTCCTGTCCGCTTGATAAATGACTTCGATAGATAACGCTAATAAAAGTTGTATTTATAGAGTTTTTGTTGCTCTGATGGGCCGTTAGAGGGAGATTTCAACTCATCAACTCCCTTGCTGATAGACGAGAAAAGCAACAATGCCAGCGAAAGCAATGAAATTAATGGCGTCCGCCATCCTATTTTATTCTTTTTTTCCCTTTTCTATCATTCCGACACTTGTTTAAAAATGCCGTTCGTAATTAACATACGTTTTTACGATTATTTCAGAACAATTACTCGTTAGCTTTTGTATTATTTTGCTGAAGACATGATTTTCTAGCTCGTTATTCAATGTGATGGGGTCCCTACGATATCTTTAACTGCCAAACGAAAATATATTATACCCCGAGAAAAACACAAAAGTTTTATTTCGTTCTGATTGGCCACTGCATTATTATAAGTATCTTAACAATTTAAGGCTGCTGTGTACTAACCCTATTGGATTCGCTCACCTCAGTGCTAATCTATGGAGAAAATTTGTCCATTATTTGCAGCAACGCCCGCTCTAGCGGATACGTCGCCACGGACAAAAAGTCAAATTCTGTACACAGTTATGTCACTAAAATCGAGCTTACCCTTAGAATTTTAGTTTTTAGTAAGTGTAGTTAAAAACCGAATGCTGCAATCACATTCGAAATCATGCTGTCTTTTCTTTATCTAGTTTAGTTTTTTAACAATGAAGGTTTGAATATTTTCCATAAATTGATAGTAATTCATAACAATAAGTCGCGATCAACGTCTTGAGTGATTTTTAGAGATTGTAAGAAAATGCACTCTATGATTTTGGTTAATTTTTTTTACTCACCTTTCTAAATTATTCAGTCGAAAAGTCACTGAATTTCTTTTCAAAAATTTGCATTATTTTCAAATTGTGAAAGGGTGTTGTTTCAAATTTAGATGCTGAAGTGAAACTGGTAAAAGTAGGTTCAGTTCTAAAACTTAAGATTCAAATAGATTTTTCACAATTCAGATGCAAATTCAAAATATTTTTCTCTTCACGTGTTGAAGTGTAAGATAAGGTTTCTATGAAACATAAAACTGGCTGTATGGATTTAATTAAGGACACGACTTAAGTTTTATATGTGTCAAGTTCCCTGTTTCATTACCTTAGTTTGCGGGTAACGTATATATTAAAAAAGCGAACTCACCATTAAGGCTGTTATGTACTAACCCCATTGGATTCGCTCACCTCAATGTTAACCTATGAAGAAAAATTGTCCACGGATTGCCGACTTGGATTCAAAGATTTTTTTTTTAAATTGTACTCCGTCATAGAGAAAGAAATTTTGCATTTGTGTACATTTTTCGTTTTTTTTTAAATATTTTAAAATTTAAATTATTCGGGGAAAAATCTGGTATAGTGTGTTTTAAACGGTCATAAATTCCTTCGGTGGACGAAATTTTTAAAATGAATCCTGTAGCGCTTTGCAGAAAAGTTCAGGCTATCTGACAATACCAATTTTATTTGATTATCAGCATTCATGTACCTGTAAATAGTTGACAAAAATATATTTTAAATAAAAAATTTGGGGGCAGTGCTTAACCCCCCTATAGAGAGAGAGCCATTACAATCCCTCAAAATGTCAATCCTAAGGGGGGTGAAATTCTCGAACTGTCAACTGGTCTCCTCCCACCACAAGAGTCTGCAAGAAGAGGAAAAGGGAAATACGATTTTTTTTTCTTAGTACATAGCAGCCTTAACAAGAAGCGACGCGGTTTTCTACACTAAACACTATTTACTACAACACAATTAGACTACATAAATACCGTACTCAATTGCTAGCAGTCAACGGGGAATTTATCGCGCGTGTTAATCCCGGTAGCTAAATTGCAGAAACCCCGCCAGTATTCAGCCACGTCACTGCTTATACATACGCCACGCTAGCCTTTCTGTCTTATCTTTATCACCAGGTCCCTGGAACGATAGCTAACTTAAAAATGCCTTAGGTAAGCTTGATAATGCCCAGCTACTGTACCGCAAACCGATCTTCACTTCTATTGTTTTTCGTTCGTCTCTCACCTCCGTCCGACCTCGCCTCGTGGTGTTTTTTCTCTCACTGTTGCGCGTGAACTCTTTCCACGGGGATTCCCATATAGCAGTAAAGCGCCGCCCATTTGCATTCGCTTGTTTCTTATTCAAACGGCGATTTATTTAAACCAGAGGGGGAGGGGTTAATTTATTCAATACCTCACATATGTTAAAAAAGTATTTATATTTTGTTGTTGTTTTTGTTGTTTCTAATCCCGTCCATGAGACCATATATCTTTAGTAGGTCCATTAATAGGCGAGGATCGGTAATAAATTCCTCCCTGGATAAATTTAAGCTAGTTAGGATGTGACCAGGAGTGGCTTGCTCATTATTACACTTATTAAAAGTGGGAAAGGTTTTAGTTCTGTCGAACAAATTTTAGACACCTCAAGTGGCCACTTGCAAACCTAAAGATTGCAGTCTTCTTATCTCTATCAGCCTTAAAGACAAGAGCTTTACCACTTATATTTTAACTTATCATATTTTAATAACTTTTCGCTTTTTGAAAAATGACGGGGAAATTAATTACTATCCATAATTATTTTTAAGGGGTCGCAGGTGGCTCAGTTGGCAACGGCATCGAGCCAGTAACAGGCAAGTTGCGAGTTTGATGCCCGTCGCCGAAAAATCCACCTACGTGTACACTTACAATCTAAGACTACAGACATTTCTCTTTCAAACTAGACCTCATTTGTTTAAAAATATTTTAAAACAGACTAATATTTTCATCAAAAAAATGAAACACAGTTTTTCAAGAAATATCGTACCCTACGTGGATGTAATATCGATGCTCCTCGATTTTTTATCTTACAAAGAAAAAATTTACATCATCTGGAAAACGAAAGCTTTCTTATTCATATGAACCTCATTTCAAGTCTCTATCTTAAAATTTCGATTTTTAATTGAATTTTAAAGCTGTTAATTCAACAGTGATGATTCAACAGTGATTCCCCTTCGCATAAGGGTGACAACAGTAAATGGATGGAAGCTGTTGCATTGCCTGGGAATCACCCTTATATATCTCACTATTAGTCCTAACAGAGGAGCTAGCGTAGCGAGCCTAGGGGCGAAATCCCTAGTCTTGTAAATAATACTATGTAATTTTGTTACAAAGCAGATTTTTTTATCGTAATAAATATGTCTGCTTAGTTAAAGATTTTGTTTTGCTTATTCCCTGATTATCCGGACTGCCTATGGTCCCAGTTAGTCCGGATAAACGAGGTTTTACTGTATTTCTTTCGTCTTCCCTTTCGTTTTTCCACACGTGTGTGTGGCATTATTCCTATACGTTCTATATAAGCTTTCAGTTTTTACCCGAACAGACTACTGTCGCTGTTTGGGAATATCGAAACCTATAATTAACGCCTTTAAAGCCTATAATTTTATCAGAGAAATTAAAATACAAAGAGATAATCACTGAGATTTAAAAACAATGACAGAGTATCCTGTCAGCATTTTTTCCTCTACGAAAAAAACTGATGTAATTTTGTTTGAAAATCTAACGCGTAATTACACTGTACGTGTACGTTTTCCTTGATAAATTATTCATATCTTATTTCAACGTGCTGAGTTTCTCTGCATTTTGAAGTCTGGGAAAACAAACAATTTTTACAAAAAAAAAACTCACTACTCTTTGTTGAATTTAGCCACAAAAAAATATTTGTTTTTATTCAGTAGTATATCGTATAGCAGTGATGCCCAAACTTTTTAGACCGCTATCTACTTTCTTTAAATAAAAAATCACTCGACTCCCCTCCAAATAAAAATTTTTGGTAGCAGCAAATTTTTATTTTAAAAATATCAGGCTTACCTCCAGCACATGTTTTTGGCAAATCTCACGTGACTAAAACTTCATATTTAAATATTAATATGTATTTGTATTTCATTTGGGTAAAAATTAACATTAAGAAAGAGCATGATTTCAAAATGATGAGCTTCACATTCGGGTGCAAATTCGGGTGTTTTTAGTAGTAGCATTTTTTTTTTTATTATTTGGAAAATGTTAGCAAAAAATTAGAAAACAGAAATATACCAATTCTGATGAACTATTTTTAAAAAAGCAATAACCTGTAGATTCCGATTTATATTTTATTTGCATAATAGCAATAAAAAATATCTGGCATACTTCCTGCACATGTTTTTGGCAAATTTCACGTGACTAAAACTTTTTTTTTTCTAATGGCATAATATAAGACAACTGTAGACAGAAAAACACAATAGAACAAGAAAACGTAACAAAACTGAACTACAGTAAGTCTATAAATCATTCATCTTGTGCCGAGCTCTCCAGTATTTTTCCCACAAATGTCCCGAGACCAGTGCAGGGCAGTGAACCAAATGGTTCACATCCATTTCCTCACGAATGTTACACAACGTGACTAAAACTTCATATTTAAATATTAATATGGGCTTATATTTCATTTGGGTAAAAATTAGCAAACATTAAGAAACAGCCTGATTTCAAAATGATAAGCTTCATATTCGGGTGCAAATTCGGGTGTTTGGGGTAGTAGCAATTTTTTTTTTTTAATTTGGAAAATGTTAGGCAAAAAAAAATGAAATATGTCAATTTCGATGAACTACTGTTAAAAAAGCAATAACCTGTAGATAACGGGTTTATAATTACTGGCGGGAGGTAAGCCAGACATTTTTTAGCTGTATAATAGCAATAAAAAAATATCTGGCTTACCTCCTGCACGTGTTTTGGGCAAATCTTACGTGACTAAAACTTCATATTTAAATATTAATATGGGTTTGTGTTTCATTTAGGTAAAAATTAGCAAACATTAAGAAACAGCCTGATTTCAAAATGATAAGCTTCATATGCGGGTTCAAATTCGGGTGTTTTGGGGTAGTAGCAAATTTTATTTTAAATATTAGGAAAATGTTAACAAAAAATTAGAAAAAAAGAAATATGCCAATTTTGACGAAATATTTTAAAAATCAATAACCTGTAGATTCCGGGATTATATTTACTTTCTATACTAGCAATAAAAATATTTCTGACTTACCTCCTGCACATGTTTTTGGCAAATCTCACGTGACTAAAACTTCATATTTGAACATTAATATGTATTTGTATTTCATTTAGGTAAGAATTAAAAAACATTGAGAAACAGTATGATTTCAAAATGATAAGCTTCATATTCGGGTGCAAATTCGGATGTTTTTCGAAGTAGGAATTTTTTTTAAATTTGGAAAATGTTAGCCAAAAAAAATGAAATATGTCAATTTCGACGAACTATTGTAAAAAAGGCAATAACCTGTAGATATCGGGTTTAAATTACTTTGTATAATAGCACTAAAAAAATCTGGCTTACCTCCTGCACGTGTTTTGGGCAAATCTCACGTGACTAAAACTTCATATTTAAATATTAATATGTATTTGTTTTTCATTTAGGTAAAAATTAGCAAACATTAAGAAAGAGCATGAATTCAAAAAGATAAGCTTCGTATTCGGATTGAATTATTGGCCCTGCAAGGGTTATACATTTAGAAAAAAAATTCAAATGAAACCCTTTCTACTTTAGTCAAAAAAAGTAAAAGAATTTTTCCTGGAGTTTTAATTCTAAAACTGTTTGACAACTTATTTAACAATATATATCATATATTTTTCAACACACAAAAATAAAAATATTAAAAATACGTACTAACTAAAAAAATTTAAGCATATTTTTTAATTAAATAATTCGATGGGAAAAAATTGATTTCAAACTATCCGCGAGCCCCATGTGGGTCGCGACCAACAGTTTGCACCCCACTGTCTCACATATATATATATATGTATATATATATATATATATATATATATACAGGGTGATTTTTATTAAACTGACATTACTCAGAGCCACCTGTAGCGTGATGTATCAACCGGAATTCCACCAAAATTGATAGAAGGACTAAGGACGACAAAGGAAAGAGTTTTCGTGAAAAAGAAAAAGTTCCAAAAATCACCGATAGGGTAAGATATGGCGCTGTTGTCGGCACACCCGAGAATTTGCACAAAACGCAAGTAAAACATCAAAATGCAAATTCACGACTACGTAGTCGAAAGCAACGCCAATATTTCGGGCTATAAAGATAAGGGGTGAATACTGAAAAAGTTGTAATAAGCAGACAAAAGAATAACAAAAAATTTCACTGCAACACCGCTTTATGCAGCAAATTCACTTCTTCCTCCTTGAGTGTGACCACCATCCTAGTGGACTAAACATTGCATCCTGAACACTACGTTCTCAACGGCCGAGCGTAACATGTCACCAGGAATGTTCATCACAGTCCGTGACATGTTGTCCTTTGGGGCCGCCAAGTTAGAGACTCCACCAAGATACACCTTGGACTTTAATTAACCCGCAGAAAGAAGTCGCATGGGTTAGGTCCGGGGAGCGAGGTGGCCATGCAACTGGAACAAAGTCATTAATGACCCTTTTTCTGTAAAGCGATGGCGCAACAGATTCCGCACCGATCTTTTCAACCTGAAATACTGGCGCTGCTGTCGACTATTATATGTAGTCATGAATTCGCATTTTGATGTTTTATTTGCGTTTTATGCAAAGTCTCGGGTGCGTGGACAACAACAGCGCCATATCTTCCCCTACTTCCCCTATCGGCGACTTTTGGAACTAATTTTTTTTATGGAGACTCTTTCTTATGTCATCCTTAGTCCTTCTATCAATTTTGGTGGAATTCCGGCTGATAGATCGCGCTTCAGGTGACTCTGAGTAGTATCAGTTTAATAAAAATCACCCTGTTTATATATATATATATATATATATATATATATATATATATATGTGTGTGTGTGTGTGTGTGTGTGTGTGTGTATGTATGTATATATATATACACAGTGCCATTTATCTAGCTGACCATATTTTGTTCAGAACCGATTCAAGATTCCATAGAGCCAATGTTATGTAAGAAACCTCTTTTCGACAGCCACCCCTCAAAAACGGCCACTTTTTTTCGGAAGCACTACTGGCCGCCATAGCGAAGTTTCACTGTATATGTAGTTGATCCTTTTTGATTCAAACTGAAGATGGAAAACATATATAATTAAAAAGCCATACAAGGAAAGTGAAGAAAAAATTTGGGATTATTCTCCGGAGGGCTCCAGGGCCCTTAACCCCCACCCTTTGGTGCCCGCCTTGCTGACAATGCAATCCGCCTCTGGCGGGCAGAGACAAACTAGAGGTCGGCTTGCTAAAATATGTAAATGGCAGTTCCATTCAAAGTGGCATGTGCCCTTTTGCATATCAATGGCGCCCAGCGCAGGCCAACCGCCACCGGGTAATTAATATGATTGTTACGCATTAGAATTTGATATAATCATATCTGTCAATCGCTGCCGATGTGACACTTGGCCACAAATTGGTGGGTTGCCTTTAGACGGCGTCGGCAAAATGACACAGGTGCAGCAAGTTTGTATTGTTTTTGCCCGCCAAGGCCTCGCGAAAATATGACATTAGCCGTAAAAAGTTTGATTGGCTGTTTAGGTCCTTTGAATTCCATTAATTATATCTGTTTTAATTACGTATGATAATTCCATTCGGTCGCTTTTGTCGGATGCTTGAGAGTGCCCCGAAATCCGGTCGAGGTTGGATTTTTTCTGTATTAAAGCGGTTGAAAAAGTATAAAAACTAGAAAAGTGTTACATACAGGAAATATTTTTCATGAATTAATAGAATTTTTTTCGCCAAAGAGCGTTTTCTGTCGTCGGGAGAAGGTATTTAATTCAAGTTTAAGTTGAAAGAGAAAAGAAATTAGCCGTGCATTTTGAAATTTAGCAAACATATTTATCAAGGCTTGCGTAGGTATGTTTATAAACCCGGAAGGCTTGAAAGATATGTTCAAGTTTGGATTATTAATTTCCTTAATTGATTCTTCGGCTAATCGTTAAAATGCCTTGAGATTTTCAATTAGTTATTGCCTCGATTCTTAAAAACTCTTTTTAATTTAGATTTTTTTCAGAAACAATTTCGTTTTCGAAGTGATAAAAATCTATAATTTAATGTACAGCTAAGAAGTTAAAATTAATAACTAGAAATTAATAACTACCCCGATTTTTAAAAACTCTTTTTAATTTTATTTTTATACGTATGTTTTCTACGTTACGTGGGCCGCAACATAGTACAATATACCTCATCTATATATATTATTTCCAAAAGGTGTTTTTTTTATATACCTTTTTCTCCCTTCATATATAACCAAAATCGATAAATGAGGTACCATTTTAAAGATTAAGACCTCCGCTTCGGGCGAATTGTTAATTTAAAATTAAACATCTTATTATTTATTTAAAAATCGAAGTATAAACATTATAAACAATTTTTCTTCTCCTAGATGGCGCGCGCTAGTTTTTTTTTATTTTACCATTATCAATCGCACTGAAAAATATTAATTTTGTAGCGATAAAAATCCATATTTCAATGTCTTGTAAATAAGTCAAAATTAACTATTAGAAGCGTTCATATTATTAAAATATAAAAGTGTTTTTATAACCCCATGGGTGGCTTTTATCCATTATAAAGTGTTAGAAAAGGTTTTATGCTATTTTTTCGTATGGTGGTGGTATAACTTGGTTTGAGAAGCAGTCATAACAAGGAAATGAAGATCAAAAATTAATTCTATTATATGGATTCTATCCTAAATGTTTTCTATTCTTTTGGTAGCCTAATATCGGACTAGTAACTATTTTCTGTTGAATTATTAGCTATCAGCTTACCAATATGCATCCCAGTTTTGTCTGACCGGCACTCCTACAAAGTACCTCCATATAATTATGTGAAAAGTTCTTTCTCACTAAAAACATTTGCGGCACATTATAACAGAAAATTAAACTTTACTAAAATGCGTAAAACTCAGGAAAACAACTCTTAGAAAAATTAAAATTATAGAAAAACTAGTTGGCCCGTGCGACCCTTTCGCATGCGATTAATATACGATAAATTTTATAGCGATGTTGGTGGTTTGTAGTAAGAGGAAAGAAGAACCGGTTCATTTGTAGCAATTGTTTGTTTGTCAAATAACAATGGTGCTTAAGGATAATACAAAACCAATTACAAAACCCCTTTGGCAACAATATTGGAGATGAAGCATAAGACAAAACAGGGGAACATCAGATATGTACACGTCAAAACACCTTTGTAGATAATATTAAATATGACACAAACTCGTGGAAAATGGGATATTTACATTACAAAACCTCTTTGTGCAAACTATTTGACTGTGCCGTTTCGACGCATCCAGAGAAAGAACTTTAGGGCAAAAAGTCAATTTTTCACTTCGATTTTTAAACAATCAGTACAATGTGTCATTCAGAATTAACAATTCCTCAGAAGCGGATAACTTAATCTTTAAAATGGTACCTCATTTATCGATTTTGGTAAAGTATAAAGGGAGAGAATGGGAACGTCACAAAAAATCACCTTCTAGAAATAATATATATGGTTTTCCATGCAAAAAGAATAATGTACATCTACACGGATGTTGCCAATAAAGAAACTCATTAATGAAATTACAGCATGATTATAAAAGCAAACTATTTTTAAATTTAAAAGTTCAGTGATGGTAAAATTTAAAAAAAGGTAGCGCGCGCCATCTAGGTGAAGAAAATTTTTTATAATTTTTTTTTTTCAATGCGGAGGCACTTGTCGCGAAGACATTCGCCTATAATTCACCGCAATTTTGCTGGCCATTTTATTATGGGGGTGCCATATAGGCAGACCAGCATTGCCCCCTATGAAGGGACAACACAAACGGAGGCATTTTAGTGGCGCTTCGCCAGGATTCGATCTGAGCACCCTCAGCACCGAAAACCAGCGCGCTGTACCACAAGGCCGCCACGGCCCTTTTTTTATAATATTTATACTTCGATTTTTAAACAAATAATAAGATGTGTAATTCTAAATTAAAAATTCGCAAGAAGCAGAGATCTTAATCTTTAAAATGGTACCTCATTTATCGATTTTGGTTAAGTATGAAGGAAGAGAAAGGGATTAAAAAAAACACCTTTTAGAAATAATATATATAGATTTTTCAAGACTTTAAATACGCACCAAAGTGTTTGTGATTAAATTCCTTATTTGTTCTCCCACTGTTAAATGTCGGCAAGTCATTGCTAAAATGCTTGTTTTTCCTTCTATTTAAGGTCACATGTCATTATTACAGTGTTACTTTATTTTACTTTCCTTCTCTGATAAAAGTGGCCAAGGCATTGCTAAATTACTTGTTGTATTGGAAATTTTGGCAAATAAAAAAAGGCAGAAATACAAATCTCTCAAACTGATAACACAATAACACCTTAGCGCTAATAAATATCAAATAAACACTCTTCAAAATAGCGAACAATAAATATGTAAATCGACGCCTATTTATGCTTTAATGACTGCATAAGTAGATGCAACACGGGTTTACCCAAGTTTATTCGTTATCGGTCAACAATGTTTTACAAAAACACCGGATCTGCAAATTTGCATGCAAAATTTGATATCTCTCTAGTAGGCATGGAGCTAGATTTTGCCCTCATTATATTTCATGCATTTTTTTTATATTTTTGATTGATTGTAGTAGTATTTGATGAGGATCTCCAGTCAATCGTGCACTTTTATTTGGTTGTGTATTACACGTTATAAGTTTTTGTATCGATTGGAAATTAGTGACTTATCCGATTTTGATTTTTCTTAGTGGCTCTAAATGTTGCTAAATATGTTAACAGCATGTTACACTGGTACATGGTTAATTCTTAATATTACCTATTGTGTGTCTGTTTTAAAGTACTATATCTATAAAATATTCTCTAAAACTGGTTAGCTATTTTGAATTTTAGACAGTACAGTAAAACCTTGTTTATCAAGACTAAGGGCCTGTTCACATAAGAGTTCGTTGCGTTGCGTTAAGGAAAAGATGACGTTGAGACGAAAATAAACCAATCATATGTCTCCAAACGATTAGCAATAAAATTTTTAACGCCTATGATTGGTTTATTTTCGTCTCAACGTCATTTTTTCCTTAACGCAACGCAACGGACTCCTATGTGAACAGGCCCTAACTGGGACTATAGGGAATCTGGATAATCCGGGTAATATGGATAATGAATAAAACAAAATCCTTAAATAATAAGACTAACCGTTTATTACGATAAAAAAAACTATGTATTGTAACAAAATTACATAGTATTTCATACAAGACATTAAAAAATATAAAAACAACTTTTCTGAGTCAATCCACTGAGCGCCCTGTGACACTCTCGTAAAGCTTTCTTAAACTCAACAAAAAGCACTTTATTACCATAATTTGTTGTACAATCTATGCAGGAAGTGTACATTGAATAGAGAATATTTGGCGTACTTATAGTTACGTTCTTGCTATCACAGTTAAAAATTATTATCTAATGTGAACATTAAATAAAAATAATGTCTACAAATCTAATCCGGATTATATCTGATCCATAGTACTTCTAGATAAATTTTTACTACTTAACGCTATTGTTAACCCTGATAGCTTGAATAGTTTTATCAATTCTTAAACAAGATAAAATAATACGAGAACATAATATAATTTTCTCCGAATTAAAGCATGCATAGGAACGGAGAAAATACGAAATTAAAAGATAAAACTATATAAAATGTCTTCAGTAAACACGCATCTTGTTATAATCCAATGGTTTCTAAAAGTGTTTCTTTATTATTATTAATATTATGATGATTACTATTATTATTATGTGTAATCTTGAGCTACTTTCGGAGTAATTTTTACTCCTTATCAAAAGCCATTTTCAATGCTGATAGTTTAAATTATTTTATAAATCCTTAAACTAGATAATTTAATCTTCTCACTGATAAAACATACACTGGAAAGAAGAAAACAAAAAAAAATTAAATTACGAAATGACCTAAGTAAACTCACGACTTGTTAAATTCACGTTTATTAAAAAAGTATAGCTTATCGAATTATTTTGTTTGCAAGTTGAAATAGTTAGTTAAATTCCTCTATGGTACTCATTTTAAAACAATTGTTGCAGCTTAACAGACGTTATTTTGAAATCTTACTGAGTTTCATTCACCTATAATTTTTAAACATCGTTGAATAGCACAAAACATCACCTCACGTATTCAAAACAAGAAATACGGGAAAAAAAAGATAAGGTTATTGTTTTTTCGTTGCATTGTCTCTAGATGCTTATAAAAGAAAATAGTTTAAATAGCGAACCTTTATTCAAAATAAAAGGAAAATAAATTTCATCACAAAAAGATTTATTATAATTCTGTGAGAAGCTAAACACTCTACAACTATGAGTGAATTTAAAATGTTTATTCCATTGTCTCATAATTTCCCTTTTATTTAGCCGTGGGCTGCAGAAACAACGGAAACAAATTGGAAATATTGTTTAGTTTTCATCTACGCACAAAACATTTTTTTAAGGTAGATTTATTGTTAACAGGGTATTTCAGTAACATAATCATCGTAAAGACAGCTTTTATTTGACCTTAAGGATATAGTTTCGAATAGTTAAGATTTTTAAATCCAGAAGCGAAATGAAATGTTACTTATAAACGGAAATTCACCAGAGAAGTTGTTTTGTCTTCCGGCATTTTGTTTCAAGATTTATTTTGAAAATAGATAGAAATGTCCTTTGAAATTTTACATTCTAATAGCAGAATTGTAGTAAAATTAAAGGATTGATATGTGGTATGCTATATAGATTAAATTTAATATAATTACATTTTTGCCGTTATTTGTAGACACTGTACTACTATTGTTCTTCAACTTTCAAATACAGGTATAATTTTAAAAGTTATCTTAAAATCGGTGAACAAAACATATGAACTTACCATATATTTAACAGTTATTTTATTCATTTATATATATATATAGATAGATAGATATAGATATAGATATATAAATGTATAAAATAACTGTTAAATATATGATAAGTTCATATGTTTTGCTCACCGATTTTAAGATAACTTTAAAAATTATTATTATTATATATAATATTAAATAAATATGTATATATATATATATATATATATATATATATATATATATATATATATATATATATATATATACAGTAACCACCGCTTATAGTGATCAGTGGTTATAACAATCAACCGTTTATAAGAATCAATATCGCGAAAACAAAAACAAATGTATTATTTCCATGTTAAAATTTTCGTTTTAAAGAATCAATCCACCGGTTTTAAGAATCAGTTTACACTCTTCGCTTTCCTTTCATTTTTCCAAAAAAGCCACTTAAACCCTCAAAAGTTCTTTCTTTTTTTTTAAAGAAAGATTGATAAGATGGGATGGAATATAGTCGTAAAATTCATCCCTTTCTTTGTTAGGCATAACATAATAGTTTCCCCTTAAACGCTTTAGCACAACACTGTCCTATTAGCTTGACCCAGGGGCGTCTTTACCCATCCGGATCCGATTTCACTTTTCTCCACTGACAAAAAAAAATAGGGACTCGTTTTTTTCCACCACCCACATCCTGGTTGCGGCTTCCTGGACCCTGAAACACATAAATCTTCGGCGAAGTGTCGACGTCCACTATCACTTAGACAAACGTGACATTAGTAGATTCAGCACGTTATCAAACCGTGAAACGTAAGCTAGAAGGTGAATCTTCGTCTGAAACTATTAGTATTGAAAGAGGTATAAACAGCCTCCGGAAAACTTCCTTACGTCAAACTACCAAAGGAAACTTTTTCTTGCTCCCTTCCTGTAGCTGAAATGTTAAAACTGTTAAGAAGGTATGTGGTAACAAATATTGGATTTTTTCTTCTCTTACTATAATCATGTGTATCGACTTATAGGTCTAGAAATTAAGTTGTACTTTTAAAATTATAAAAAATAATTTTAATAAAAGATAATTAACGTAAATTAAAGAGTATTTTATGGTAAATTATGTAATATATGTATATATAGGTATGTTTGTGCCTGTCCAAAAACCTAAATTTCGGCTATAAGAATCAAAAACAGTAATAGCAAACGTGATTCTTATAAGCGGAAATCACTGTATATATATATATATATATATATATATATATATATATATATATATATATATATATATATATATATATATATATATATATATAATATATATATATATATATATATATAAATATATAAATATATATATATATATATATATATATATATATATATACAGTAGAGCCCCGATTATCCGCGAGCGGATTATCCGCGGTGCGGATTATCCGCGAGTGCGAGTGCCGCGAAAAAAATTTTTAATTACAAACCTCAAAAAAAAACAATTTTAATTTTTAATCCAAGCCAACTTATAAGAGAAATACAATAGACCCTGTACGGAGGTGTACGATGTTTAAGAAAATAAGCACAGGGTCTGTAAATAATATAACACAAATGTAATAGCGAGGAATTGTTTGCCATAGTAAACTCCGCTTGTTGCAGGAGCTCCGTGCTAGACCGATACAAAGTTCGTACTGGTGCATTCTTGCCGCTAAAGGGGTGACATAGACAAATGGGTGGAGACGTTACAACATACATTACGTAACAGACCCTGCAGTGCGAAGGTCGAAAATGAACGTCGAAGGTGAGAATGTCGACGAAGAGAACATAGAAGAGTGGCATGCGACGCAAGTGAGTCGGGGTTTGAAGACTGACTGACATAGAGATAACGAACAAAGCAATGGGAGTGAACGAGAATGAAGAACAAAATAAAAGTGAAGACCATGCGCCTACGCGGATGACACACGAAACTGTTTGCAGCACGTAGATGGATTGCTTCAATATTTAGAGTAACAAGACAACGATGCACATCTGTCAGAAAAAATCATGTTAAAGAAAGTACAATTTAGAATAAAGAAAAGGGTTTTTTAAAGCAAGAAGCAAAAACGAGTGACTGATTTTTTTAAAAAGGTGTAACTTAACACTTTTTGTAATTACAGTATGTATGTATTGTTTTTTGTTTACCGTTCTTTATATTAGTGATTTAGATATAGAGCAAATGTGTCTGCTGTACTGTACATATGTAAGTATTTTAAGAGTTTTATTATGTTTTTGTACAATAAAACATTGTTTTTATGTTGAAATATTTTTTTTTGTGTTTGCAACTCATTTTTAGACATTTTCGGGTTATCCGCGATTTTTGTTATCCGCGGTGCCCTTGACACCCAATTCCGCGGATAATCGGGGCTCTACTGTATATATATATATATATATATATATAAATATAAATATAAATATATATATATATATATATATATATATAAATATATATATATATATATATATATATATATATAATATATATATATATATATATATATATATATATATATAAATATATTATATATATATATATATATATAATATATAATATATATATATATATATATATATAATATATATATATAAATATATAAATATATATATATATATATATATATAAATATATATTATATATATATATATATATAAATATATATTATATATATATATATATATATATATATATATATATATTTATATATATATATATATATATATATATGCTTTTTAGTTTGATTCCTGCATAGATTGCACAATAAGTTATGGTAATAAAAGGCTTTTTGTTGAGTTTTGTTGAATTTTGTTGCAAAACATATTGTGTTATCGTAATAAACGGTAAGTCTGCTTAGTTAAGGATCTGTTTTGCTTATGACTCATATTACCCGGATTATCCGGATTTTCGATTGTCCGGATTGCCTAAGGTCCCAGTTAGTCCGGATAAACTAGGTTTTACTGCACTCATGCACAGTTACTAAATACTAAATAAATAATTAATGTTTTTCTCATTTTTTAAAATTCTATTGATTATGTCTTATTACATTCCCTACAAATTAAATTAGGTGTTCCGTTAAAATTGCAGGATTTACGAAGTTTCCCATTGCAGGAAAAGTTTGTGGAAACCTGTTCTAGAGAAAATAGAATGACAGTTTTATTTCTTTTAAAGATTAAAATTTTAAAAAAATTTTGTAAAACTACTGTATAGCTTGAGGCATTTATTGTGAGCCCAAAATTTAGACTAACTGTTCGTTTGCTTGCTTTGCATTTTTTCCGAGTTAGATTACATGCTGTAGAAAAAAAGACGGAACAGCGATCAAAGTGGCTGAATTCAATTGCAGTCATTCTTCCCTCATCATTTAACTGCTTAGTAAATGGCTAAATTATGCAGATCATGAAAAAACGAATGTATTAAATAAAGCATCTGTAAAATGTACTGCTTGAAGTTACGAGATTCTTAATGGTCACGCAATAACAATGAATTTAATCGTCTTTAAATTGCTCTCACTTTTCAAACTTCGATGAATAAGAAGTTCATTGAAAATTAGAAATATGTCTACATTTCAGGATCAACTCATCAATAAGCTAGAGCACTGGTTCTTAAGCGGGGGTGCGGGCACCCCTGGGGGTGCGAGAGAACATTTCTAGGGGTACACACAGAAGGTTCCAAATTTTTAATGGAAATTACGGCTAACCGCTTATGAGAATCATGCCATAGGGCCTGTTCACATAGGAGTCCGTTGCGTTGCGTTAAGGAAAAGATGACATTAAGACGAAAATAAACCAATCATATGCCTCCAAACGATTAGCAATGAAATTTTTAACGCCTATGATTGGTTTATTTTCGTCTCAACGTCATCTTTTCCTTAACGCAACGCAACGGACTCCTATGTGAACAGGCCCGTATTCTCTTCGAGTTGAAAATGGCAAATTTTCCTTTCCTGAATTCAATAATTTTGGAAAATGATAAAACAACAATTCTACCCGAAATTAAATTACACATCCAGCTATTGAGGGAATCATTTGATGGATACTTTTCCAAGGGAAACATGATCAAAATTAATAGATGGATACTCAATCCATTTTTGTTTGACCTAAATTCAAGGGACGACAACGTTTTATTTAAAGACGATCTTATCGCAATACGATCTAATGCTCGTATTGAAACGGAATTGGGAAAACTGGACTTAGAACAGTTCTGGTGTACGCAGTGAGAACTTTATCCAGAACTGACAAAAGCAACATCAGAGACACTTTTACCATTTACCACCACCTATCTTTGTGAAATGAGTTTTTCATCACTTTTGCACATCAAAGCAAAAACCAGAAATCGCTTAAAGGCATCTGATGACTTACGCTTGGCTCTGTCAAAAAAAAAAAAACAGCCTCGTTTGAAAAGGATAATTATGAACAAAAAATAACAACATATCCATTAAAAATGTAGGTATTGTTTTATATGTAACAAGTTGAATACCCGTACTTCGCTATGGAGTACATTCAAATTAAATACAACGGTCAATGTATGCAATTAATGCCAATATATATATATATATATATATATATATATATATAATAAATACAACGATCAATGCGAATGTACGCAATTGATGTAAAAAAATATATATATTTATAAAAAGATCTTAACGGATATTTTTATAGACAAAATAATGTAGAAGAAAATATTCAAATTAAATCTAATAGAACATACTAAAGGATATAGTACAGTTAATATAGTACAGTTTGAGGGCCATTTCTTTTACTGTATTTTAATATTTTGTTGGATAATGTCCAATCGTCTGCAGCAATAGAAAGAAAAAAAATACCTTTTTTGTCTATTTCGTTGTTATGCACGTGACGCAAAATTAGTTTAAAGTATCATAAAAAGAAAAGAAACCATGTGATCAGCATTTAATAAATTAAATTCTAAAAACCAATCTTTAAAAATTCACCAAAAATCAGAAAATAGAGGTAAAGATTCGAAAAAAATTTCATTTTAAAGGATTTTTTATGGTCTTTCTCATGATATAAATTTTATAGCCCTCAGTTTATTATTTTAAATGCAAACTTTTAAAAAATTAGAAAAACAGCTTAAAAATTTAATTTTTAAAAATCTAAAAAATTTTTTCAAAAATCTCTCTTAGTGCACCCCTACACTATAAGAAGAATCTCCATGCAAAATTTCAGGCCTTTAGGTCCAGTGGTTTGGTCTGCGTTATCTGTCAGTCAGTCAGTCAGTTAGGGAAATTTTTATACATAGAGATATATAGATATGGTATGTATTGTAAATCTATTAAATTTTTCTGCAATAAATAAATTATTTTGTTATTAATTTTCCTAAATATAAAATAGAAACACATTTTTGAGGGGGTGCGAGAGCTTATTTTCGGACTCAAGGGGGTGTTGACTATTAAAAAGGTTTAGAAGCACTGAGCTAGAGTGTGTAATGGTAGAACATAACTGAAAGTCTATATGCGCAGTCCTTAGTCGAGTTATCCTGATTTCTTTCAATATGTCATCTGACTCATAATTAAGAACATAAAATGTGTAAGAGGAGGTCATAAAGATGAAGTTCCTAACATTTCTGAAACGATTCGACCAGCGATCAAAGTGGCTACATTTAGTTTCGGTCATACATCTTTCATTATTTACGTGCGTAGTAAATGGTTAAATTATGGATTTCATGAAATGATGAATGTAACACATAAGCATCTAAATATGTACTGTTATGGAGTTACGAGATTCTTAACGATCACGCAATATAAATCAATTTAATTTCCCCTTCTTTGAATTGCTCTCTCACTCCTCAAACATCGTTAAATAAGAAGCTCCTTGAAAATTAGGAAGATGTCTACATTTCAGAATCAACTCACCAATATGCTAAAGTGCGTTCCGATAGAACGTAACTGAAAGTCTATGCGTAGTCCTCAGTCGATCCATTTTGATTCCTCTCAATATGTCATCTGACTCATAATTAAGAACATAAAATGTGTAAGAGGAGGTCATAAAGATGAAGTTCCTAACATTTCTGAAAAGAGTTGACCAGCGATCAAAGTGGCTACATTTAGTTTCGGTCATACATCTTTCATCATTTACGTGCGTAGTAAATGTCTAAATTGTGGATTTCAAGAAATTATGAATGTGTTACATAAGTATCTAAAAAATGTTCTGTTATGATGTCACGAGATTCTTAACGAACACGCAATATAAATCAATTCAATTTGAAGTGCTTCTCACTCCTCAAACATCGATAAATAAGAAGTCCCTTGATCATAAGATAGATGATCAAGGGCCATTACAGAAACAACTTAATAATTTGATATAGTGCGTACCCATTGAACACAAATGCGTATTCCTTAGCCTAGTTCTTTCAATATGTCATCTACCTCATAAATAAGAAAATAAAATGCGTAAGAGGAGGTCATAAAGGTGAAATTCCCAACATTTCTGAAACAGCTTTGACACTTTAGAGTCATTTTTGACATTATCAAGTAGATCCAATTGAATTCTTGAGATCATTTCCCTCAAATATAAGTCCCAGAATGGGATTTACTGTGCAGTCAAATACGAAGGATAAAGCTCTATAAAGACATTATGAATGTCTTTTCATATGTTTACGAGACATTTCCCATAGAAGATGTTCGGTATAAATTGCAAAGTTGATGAAATGCCATTGGACTGTCAACGGACATATTTTTAGAAAGGAATCCGATGGGTTGACAGCGTGTTTTCGGAGCGCTTTTCATCGACTTGGTGATTTGCATTAATCTACTTTGGCATAATGTTGGAGAAAAAAAAACAAAATACAAAAGATGCGATGCACTGAACTACCACGTTAGCTGAACAAAACATTAATAATGGAATTTGTAATGTAAATGCTGCCCGGCTGTTGCTTCCATTCAGTAGCACACCTCTACCAAGGTTTTAATTGGTTGTCACCCAACAGACTTAATCGATCATTGGACGATCGTCATTAACAGTGAAATTTATTGGCCGTCGCATTTAATGAACGTCCAGTAATTATACGGCCTACGTATATAGCGGCGCGGCCTACATGCCTAATGAAAGTGAACAGAGTGAAGGTGAAAGGGTGGAGATTACACCCGGGACGTCCGAAATAGCTGAAGATGTGTGCAGAGTTTTCAGCTGCTGGGCTTCAAAAGCTCTTATTTCACACTGGAAAACGGAAAAGTATGAAACATTTGAACCATCTGTTTAAACCAGTGGTTCCCAACCGGTGGTCCGCGGACCACAGGGTCCGCGAGAGACTCGGAAGTGGTCCGGCATCACATATAAAAAAATTGCCGAATAAACGGGGATTTTGAAAACAATTTTCATTAAACTATATGGGCCGAATATATCCGATGACTATCAGGTGTTGAATTAAAATTTCTTAAAAGTTTAACTTAAGGAGACTTACTATCCTTAAATCTTTAAAATATTCGATATTTTGAAAAAAATATATGTTAAAGCCTAGTCATTTCTGAACAAAATAAAGCAAACCACATGAAAATATTCCGTTTAGTTCCGGAGATTTTGATATTCTAAATATATAATTACTGTTGAAGTTTATGGTAAGAAAAATTTGAACTCATTTTTCTCAAAATGTAATTTTGCATTATTTTGCAACTGATATCTCAAAAACTATGAAACATAATTCCATGAAATTTTTATCACTGCATAATCATGTTATTTTATTGCGTCTGAAATAGAATTATTGCAATCACTGCACATTTTGTTATTTTTTCAGGGGTAAATTAATGCAAAAATTTAAGGAAATTTTAAGTATATTTTGAGCAGTTTTAAAAAATTGAAAAAATATTTTAATGTTGAATGTTTTATGATCAATTTTATTTTGAATTATTTATTTTAAATATAAAACAGGAGTTATACATTTAAGTGTAAAATTAATTTCATAGTTCTGCGCGCAAGCCAGTATACAATAAAAATACTTAAAAAACAAGGTATATCTCAAGCATTTTTAAAAAAATTATTTAAAATTATTTTGAGAGTTGAAAATTTGTTTATTAAAATAAATATATCAATTTATAATATACATAAAATTTGGAAAAATTGGGAGTAAATTAAAATAGTTACAAATAGTTAAAAAGCATGAAAATATGCCTTATTTCCTCGACTTAAGGTATCCGACTGGGTTCCCATAATATGATACGTTAGAATGTAAGTACGTTAATCCTATATCCCTTTTTCCTGAGGAATATTCTTTACTCTCATACCCTTCAAAA
>OU015499.1:15362185-15602185 GCA_907164885.2 Dolomedes plantarius
TTGTATTGTTCTAAATATATGCTTTTCATAAATTTTACGACATTTTCAAAAAGAATTCCTATGGTGCAAATGCTCGTTTTAGCCAGATATTTTTAGGATATTTTATTAGACGAGTATTTTCGTCAAATAAAGAATAATAAACTTTAAAAATTTAACTTTGCATAAAAATTTAAGATTGCATCACATTGGTTAACTGCAGCAAATACAAAATTAATAAAAAAACCTAGTTAAAATATCCTCATCTACCCAACGAGTTTACAGTAAAAAATAAAAAATGTAGTTTCAATATTTGTTAGATTCTAAAAAATGGTTCGTCGATAACTGCTCAATTTTTCAGGAATAGTAAAGGAGGTGGTTGTTAACTCCCACTTAACATACTTTCAAAATTATTACCTATTCAAAACGAACCTATGAACTTAACGATCTCTGAGCACTGAGCTCTCTATATAGAGCAGTTGCTCCCAACCGGTTGTCCGCGGACCACAGGGGGTCCTCGAGAGCTTTGGGAGTGGTCCGGCACCACATGTAAAAAAGTTGCCAAATAAATGAAGATTTTTAAAGCAATTTTCGCTGAACTAAATGGGCCGAATATATCCAATGACTATCAGGTGTTGAATTAAAATTTCTTAAAAGTTTAACATAATTATTTTATTATTAGAATATGATACTTTAGAATGCGATTACGGAAATCCTGTATCCGTTTTGCCTGAGGGATATTCTATACCCCCTTAACCCCCGGAGGGTTCCCGCCTTAAGTGAATGGGTGGTGGTGGTGGTCCGCACATGGTTCAATTTCTGGCTTAGTGGTCCGCAGACTTCTATGGGTTGGTAACCACTGATATAGAAAGTATAGCTTATACCGTCTGAGAGTATATCATTGGTTTACTTTGACGAAAAGGGTTAATAGTAAAAAAAAGCTTGTTAAAGTATCCACAACTATTCAAATAGTTTGTGGTTAGAGAATTGTAGTGCCATTTTTATTGTTAAGGGGATAAGGGACGTTCAACATCGAATTTTTTTATTTCAATTTTTTAACTCTATATACAGAATGATAATAATTAATATTTTTGTTACTATATTGACGACCCTTAGAATTAATAATAAGGATTTTTTGGCAGGATAATGAATGTTTTTCAAATTTTCTTTCAAAAATGCTACCATTTTTCAAAATGCTCCATGCGCATTCTATATCATTTAAAAACCTTAAATTTTTCAATGTAATTTAACCATGTATATAGAAATATAATTATGCATTGAATTGTTTTTGTGTGAATCTAAATTCATAAATACATATTTTTATTAATCTACCTGTTATTTGTTTATATTTTTACTTTATTCCATAGTGTATAATTTTGAAAAATATTTGTGGTTTCGATGAATGATGAACAGTATTGTTACAAACACTCCAATTAACAATCCTGAGAAATTTGGGAAAAATCAGAAGAAAATTAATGGGCATGGAGCATTGTGGAAAATTCTAGCATTTTTGAAGAATATTTTGAAGAACAGTCCTATTCTTCCACAAAATACTTATTTGTGATTCCTAAGTGTCTTCATTGTAGTAAAAAAGAATATCAATTATTCTCATTTTGTATGTAGAATAAAACATTGAAAATTAAAAAAAAAATTCAATAGGGGTTTAAGGTTCTTTGTCCCCTTAAATTGTATGAAAAGATACATCGAGTATTACTCACTAAAACTCATAAAGTATAGTAAATGAGTGTTAAGGCTGCTATGTACTAACCCCATTGGATTCGCTCTCCTCAATGTTAACCTATTGAGAAAATTTGTCCACGGATTGCCGACTTGGATTCAAGAATTTTTTTTTTAAATTGTACTCCGTCATAGAGAAAAAAATTTTACATTTCTGTACATTTTTCGTTTTTAAAAAAAATACAATTAATATTTTTTAATTTAAATTATTCGGGGGGAAATCTGGTATAGTGTGTTTTAAACGCTCATAAATTCCTTCGGTGGACGAAATTTATAAAATTAATCCTGTAGCGCTTTGCAGAAAAGTTCAGGCTATCTGGCAATACTTATTTTATTTGATAATCAGCATTTATGTAGCTGTAAATAGTTGACAAAAATATATTTGAAATAAAAAATTTGGGGGCAGCGCTTAACCCCCCCCCCCCCCCATAGAGAGAAAGCCATTACAATCCCTCAAAATGTCAATCCTAAGGGGGGATGGAATTCTCGAACTGTCAACTGGACTCCTCCCACCACAAGAGTCTGCAAGAAGAGGAAATGGGAAATACGATTTTTTTTCTTAGTACATAGCACCCTTAAATATTCGCTTATAGACCTTAAGATATTTTCAAGATTATGATCTATTCAAAACGAACCTCAGGTTCATATACAATCTTTGAGCTCTCAGAGATACTTATAGGGTAGAACTTAAGTATCACATTGGTTAACAGCGTCAGAAAAGCTGATTACAGAAAGGCGGACTAAAGTATCCATAACTGTCCGAAGCCTTTAAGGTAAAAAACGGGTGTAGTGCATATATTTGTTAGTTTCAATAAAAATACATCTCCTTTTAACACCGAAAATATAGTAGACAGCTTTTTACTTCCGCTTGATACTTTTACAGTTATAACCTACTCAAAACATACCTCAAGTGAACACAGAATCTTTGAGCATTAAAACATCAATATAAAGCTCAGAGCTACCTTGTCCTTTTCACAAATTTATGAAAAGCATCAGATGTATCAGATTTGTTTGCAGCGATGAAAAATAAGCTAATTATTGATAGACTAGTTAATATTGTCCATGGTTAAAAAAAATGTTGCTCCTATATTTTGTAATGGGTATCCTGGTCACGACAGGTATTGTTTTTGTTTGTATAAGTTGTTTATGTGCCCCAGCCAATGGAAATCTTAAAAAATGTTTTGTACTGCTCTTTTTATCCATGAAAGTATAAGAGACTACTCATAACTTCCGCTAACCTTAAGGTCTTTCCAAAATTATCTGCTCAAAACGGGCCTCGTGCTAACATAGAATCTTGAGAACTAAGCTATCCATACGGAGAATAAACCTTTCTGAATCCAATAGTAGTACAGTAAAATATCGTTTATCCAGACTAACTGGGACCATAGGCAATCCAGAGAATCAAAAATCCGGAGAATCCGGGTAATATGGGTAATAAGAAAAACAAAATCCGTAACTAAGCAGACTTACCGTTTATTACGATAAAAAAAACTATGTTTTGTAATAAAATTACATAGTATTGTTTACAAGACATTAAAAAATATAAAAATATTTTTTCACATCATTTCTTAACAAAGAATTGGTAACTGTTAAAGCTTTCTTAATCTCAACAAAAAGTATTTTATTACCATAATTTATTGTACAATCTAAGCAGGAACTGAACATTGAATCCAAACTACAAAGCGAATATTTGGCGTACTTGTTTTTACGTTCTTGCTATCATAGTTAAAAATTATTATCTAATGTGAACATTAAATAAAAATAATGTCTACAAATCTGATCCGGATAAACGGGGTTTCACTGTACTTTCGAAAGAAATGAGCAGCTAGCCAATAACTTATTTGATTTTTACTTTTCAATCTGTTTTAACACCGAGCTAATAGCTGCATTCAGACGGACCGACACTAAGTTTGTGAAGCAAACTGAATCCGTATTAGTATCGAATGCGGGCCCCGTATCATTGTCAAATTCTGATTATAACCAGTGATCTACTGTGAACCATCGTTTGATAGCGAGGTGCACTTTTTCGGCTTGGGTCTTCCGCTGAGGCAAGTCACTGAAGTCACCGCCTCTAACAACATCCTACAAACGCCGCCGGCCGAAAAACAACTTTCTTATTTAGAAAAACAAAAACGAGGATGCAATTTATTTACGGCTGCTCGTGCGAGGGAGATCGCACAACTGTTATAAAAAAAATGTATCAGATATCTTCCAACTGAAGAAAAAAAAATCAAAACTTATTTATGCTCCTAAAATAGACACAACTTAAAATAGACTAGAAAAAGGGTTAAACAGCTGTCACTTTTCTCATTGTACGCAATGTCACTAATAGGTTAAATGTCGTGGGAAACGGCAAAATTTGTAATGGAAGCGTATTGTTTCGTACGGTCTTGATTTTTAAACACTGCAAAATAGATATGGTAATGTATCAGTAACACTCTTACGCTAGGACCCTAGATGATGCAAGCTTATTTAAAAGTACGTGGTCTCACATTGCATGCCTCGTCAAAGATATTAAATATCGTATTTTTCGGACCATAAGACGCACCTTTTTATATAAAAAAATTTACTTAAAATTGGGGTATGTCTTAGGGTCCGAAGGTAACGTTAAAATAATATGAATATTTTATTATATATATATATATATATATATATATATATATATATATATATATATATACACAAACAGGGTGTCCGAGCTAAAGGTATCCAAAAGTCATGACTTATTTTTCACGGAACTACCCATTAGAATTTTAAAAAACATATTTAAATAGAAAGAACATCCCACCAAGTTTTAATACCAATCATAGATTTCGATCATAGTATCATAGATTTCGATGTGTGCACTTTTTGTAGCACGACTAATATCTAAATGGTAATCCAGTTCTCTCCAAGTGTTTCGTAGCATATCAGGAGTTATGGATTTTTTGCTTGGGGATTCAATAAATCCGCTGTGTAAAATAAACTTTCTTTGAATAAACTTTGAAAAGGAACTTTGAATAAACTTTCTCATTTCGATTAAATTTTCTTTGTTTTGTTAAAAATACTTTTCATACTACTTTATTCAAAGTGCATGGTCACATACTAAAATGTTTAAAATTTTGAATTTCTTTCGATTCTATGATAGAAAATATACTCTGGACTAAGTACTGTCTCGGGCAGTTCAATCATTTCTTATTCCTTGACCACCGATATATGAGTGCAACTGTTTTCACCTTTTTTAAGAGCACGCAATCGAACAATTAAAAACTGCAATTGACAATAAAAGTCAAAAACGTCGAGTATCGAATGGAGCATGTAAAATGAAAAAAAACCAGATGCTCGTGAACGTTTTGAAATGTATTTTGTATGACATTAAACATAGTTCTAATCTATGAAAATAAAATTTACAGAAAAACGTCAAAAGCGTCGAGAATCGAACGGAGCATGTAAAATAAAAAAACCAGATGCTCGTGAACGTTTTGAAATGTACTTTGTATGACATTAAACATAGTTCTAATCTATGAAAATAAAATTTACAGAAAAACGTCAAAAGCGTCGAGAATCGAACGGAGCATATAAAATAAAAAAAACCAGATGCTCGTGAACGTTTTGAAATGTACTTTGTATGACATTAAACATAGTTCTAATCTATAAAAATAAAATTTTCAAAAAAACGTCAAAACGTCGAGTATCGAACGGAGCATATAAAATGAATAAACCAGATGCTCGTGAACGTTTTGAAATGTACTTTGTATGACATTAAACATAGTTCTAATCTATGAAAATAAAATTTACAGAAAAACGTCAAAAGCGTCGAGAATCGAACGGAGCATATAAAATAAAAAAAAACCAGATGCTCGTAAACGCTTTGAAATGTACTTTGCGTTCATTAAACATAGTTCTAATCTATGAAAATAATTTTTTTAAACGTTAAAAACGTCGAGTATCGAACGGAGCATGTGAAATAAATAAGCCAGATGCTCGTGAACGCTTTGAATCACTTTGTATGACATTAAACATAGTTTTAATCTATGAAAATAAAATTTTCAAAAATGTCAAAAACTTCGAGTATCGAACGGAGCATGTAAAATGAATAAATCAGATGTTCGTGAGCACTTTGAAATACTTTGTATGACATTAAACATAGTTCTAATCTATGAAAATAAAATTTTCAAAAACGTCGAATATCGAACGGAGCATGTGAAATGAATAAATCAGATGCTCGTGAACGCTTTGTATGACATTAAACTTAGTTCTAATCTATGAAAATAAAAGATTTAAAAACGTCAAAAACGTAGAGTATCGAACGGAGCATGTAAAGTGAATAAATCAGATGCTCGTGAACGTTTTGAAATATACTTTGCATGACACTGAACATAGTTCTAATCTTTGAAAATATTTTTTTTAAACGTCAAAAACGTCGAGTATTGAACGGAGCATGTAGAAGGAATAAATCTGATGCTCGTGAACGCTTTTATATACTTTATATATATGACATTAAACATAGTTCTAATCTATGAAAATAAAATTTACAGAAAAACGTCAAAAACATCGAGAATCGAACGGAGTATGTAACATGAAAAAAAAAGATGGTCATGAACGTTTTGAAGTACTTTGTATGACATGAAACATAGTTCTTATCTATGAAAATAAAATTTACAGAAAAACGTCAAAAACATCGAGAATCGAACGGAGCATGTAATATGAAAAAAAAAGATGGTCATGAACGTTTTGAAATACTTTGTATGACATTAAACATAGTTCTAATCTATGAAAATAAAATTTACTGAACTTAGAAGAAACTGAATTCATATAAGAAACAAGCAAGCAACAGACAAGTCCAATCGCTTTTTTTTCTATTAGTAGAATTAACCTATATCAGCAGATGAAAGGTTTGCGTATCAATGATATGGTCTATTAGATGAACAAATTTTGGGAACTCACCTATCTTTAAATGATATAAATTAGTTGAAGGTGGATTACAAAATAATATCCCGTCATTTTAATATTTTGCTATAACGGTAAAATTAAGCGTAACTGACTACATTTTAAATTCTTGTTTTTCAGTTGCTTTTATGGTTTTCGAAGTCACATTCATCATCAAATATTTTGTGTATAAGGATGTAGCTTGTATTAGCCCAATATCGAGGACATTAAAGGAAAAATTATGGCCTTTTCTCTGCTTAATTGACATCAAGTCTCTTTCATCTACATATTTTCCTCCCACTTAATTCAAAATACAAGGATCATGTCATTTATAAAATTCGATAACGATTATAGTAATTCATTAATGTCTCAAGAAAAATCAATAGCTGAAATCCAAGTATTTGTCAAGATATTTCTTATATGAAAGGGATTCTCTAGCTATCAAAGTTTTGAACTATTAGTCTCGAGATAAAGAAATTCTTGGTTTATGAATATAGGATTTATGGTTTATGAATATAGAGAATTAATTATAATTATCTAGCTCTGTTGGATTATTTATTTTTCGTTATACTTGTCCATTTTCAATATAAGGATATGAAGCAACTGCGCAATCGTTTATTGAAAAGTTTTATGTTTTCATTGCTAGGTTAGGTTTTAAGTTAACTTGTCTGGCAGTCTATGCTCGCTTTTTAATTTTTTTTGTTAGTTTGTTTTGTTTATTTTATTTTTACATTTATGAATATAGGATAACACAATGCGAAGTTAGATGACACGGGAATACATAAATAAATTTACATGAATCTTAAAAATCTAATGTTTTGAGTTCAATTTATCATACGATTAATCTACATTAAGTCGTTGAGTTTTAAAATTCATCCAGAATTTTTTTTCAGAAATCCACAATAAAATCCCAATTATTCATGTCAGGCATGCGTGCGGAAAATTCGAGACACAAATTATCCGAAATTCGTCCTGTATACCATTAAAGTTTCCATTGGTTGGTATGCCGTTGTTAGTTGTATACCAAGGACCCGAAGTAGCATATCGGTAGCGCGTCGGATTTTGGTCCCGAGAGAGCTCGGGTCGAATCCCGATAAGCGCCGTTAAATACCTCCGTGTCTAGGCCGGATATGGGCACGTTAAATCCGTATACTGGAAAGTACTTCTATGAGGTCAGTGGGTGGGGAAGGTACGATCCCTCCAGATGTCGCCCCTGGGGATGCTTGGTCAAAATTGTGGTGGTAACTAGCCAAGTCGGACTCCGACCCTTGTGGTGCTATTATAAACCGGAGTTTCACTACTCAGTGAAGCGTATATGGATCTGATTCGGAACTTCCAGCTAGAGAGCATTAGGAACAACACCAACAAGTTGTATGCCATTAAGTTTCGTGAAGTTTTAAAGGATCTACAGATAATCGGGTTTGATTGAAATAGTAATAAATCCCATCTAGAATTTAATTTTTCCTTCTGAAAAATGTCTGTTATACTCCTTAATTTACGATCTATGTTTTAATTTTTTTCAACAGAGCAATTGTTTTAAGGGTACTCACTACCTTTAAATCTTTAAAAGATTCGATTTTTTGAAAAAAAAAAATATATGTTAAGGCCTGATCATTTCTGAACAAAATAAAGTAAACCGCATGAAAATATTCCACTTAGTTCCGGAGATTTTGATATTCTAAATATATAATTACTGATCAAGTTTATGGTAAGAAAAATTTTAAACTCATTTTTCTCAAAATGTAATTTTGCATCATTCAGCAACTGATATCTCAAAAACTACGAAACATAATTCCATGAATTTTTTATCACTGCATAATCATGTTATTTTATTGCGTCTGAACTAGAATTATTGCAATCACTGCACATTTTGTTATTTTTTCAGGGGTAAATTATTGCAAAAATTTAAGGAAATTTTAAGTATATTTTGAGCAATTTTAAAAAATTGAAAAAATATTTTAATGTTGAATGTTTTATGTTCAATTTTATTTTGAATTATTTATTTTAAATATAAAACAGGAGTTATACATTTAAGTGTAAAATTAATTTCCTAGTTCTGCGCGCAAGCCAGTATACAATAAAAATACTTAAAAAACAAGGTATATCTAAAGCATTTTAAAAAAAATTATTTAAAATTATTTTGAGAATTGAAAATTTTTTTATTAAAATAAATATATCAATTTATAATATACATAAAATTTGAAAAAATTGGGAGTAAATTAAAATAGTTACAAAGAATCAAAAAGTATGAAAATATGCCTTATTTCCTCGAGTCGTGAGTCCCCTTAATTCTAGAGAATTAAAACAATTTGCATTTAATTCTCTAGAATTTTTGCTTTAGCAATGTATGAGTAAACACGAAAAAGCTGATAAAACGCTCACGGATTATTGGAACTTTTAATGAGAAAACGCAGATGAAAAATGTTTTCTGTTTACCATTAAAAGTGAAATATTCTGAGGTTTTAAATGAATTACTGATAATATTTTTATAATTATAGTATTTGATGAAAATGATTATAAAAACTTATCTAGATTTTTAGTTTTTTAATCTGGTGAAATTTATGTTATATTTCTTAATTTATGGGCTATGTTGTAATTTTTTCAGGCAGTTAGTTCTATTTGATTTCTTGTATTATCCATTTGTGCGTATGCGCAAAATGGATAATGCACTCACGGATAAATCCGGGAATGTATCATGCGTTTTGAGAATCATTCATAAATCACAGAAGCAAAAAAAAAAGAGAATGAATCACGAATAGCCTGCAAAAATTTATAACTTGGCGGTAAATACACACAATATCGCATTTGTGATTTCTAATCGCAAAATTGATAATACACTCACGGATAAATCCGAAAATCCATTTGGAGAATTATTCATGAATTTCAAGAGCAAAAACTGTAGAAACGAAATACGTATTACCTGAAAAAATTTACAGCTTGGCCTGTAAATACGCACAATATCGCATAGGTGATTTCTCATTAAATCTAGAAAAGTTTTAATGGGAAATCACAAACTGTATAAAAATATGATCCCGTGTACCATAAAAAATACCGTTAGAGATTTACTCATTATGCTTTATGAATTGCCAAATGAATTACTTATTATGATTTAAACAGCATTTAATATAAAATTATAATATAACTTAAAGTTGCAGTTTTTCCTATGCGAAAACGCAGATGAAAGTGTTTCTTGTCTATTATTAAAAGTGAAATATTCTGAGGTTTTAAATGAATTACTTATAATATTTTTATAAATATAGTATTTTATAAAAATAATAATAGAACTTATCTAGATTATTAGTTTTTAATCTGGTAAAATTTCTGTTATATTCTTTAATTTATGGAGTATGTTGTTATTTTTTTCGGCATTTCGTATTTGATTTCTTCTAATCGCAAAATGGATAACACAATCATTGATAAATCGGGAAATGTATTATCCATTTTGAGAATTATCCATGAATCATAAAAACAAAAAATCTAGAAATGAAGTACGTATTACCTGAAAATATTTACAGCTTGACCTTAAATACGCATAATATCGGATACATGATTTCTCATTAAATCTAGAAAAGTTTTAATGAGAAATCAGAAACTGTATAAAAATATGACCCTGTGTACCATAAAAAATTCCGTATACTGAGATTTACTCATTATGCTTTATGAATTGCCAGATGAATTACTTATTATGATTTAAACAGGATTTAATAAAAATTATAATAAAACTTACAGTTGCAGTTTTTCTTATGGGAAAACGCAGATGAAAGTGTTTCTTGTTTACTATTAAAAGCGAAATTTCTGAGGTTTTAAATGAATAACTGATAATATTTCTATAAATATATTATTTGATATAAATAATAATAAAACTTATCTAGATTTTCAGATTTTAATCTGGTAAAATTTATGTCATATTCCTTAATTTATGGCGTATGTTGTAATTTTTTCAGGCAATTCTTTTTGATTTCTTCCATTTGCAAAATGGATAAAGCAATCCCGGATAAATCCAGGATTGTATTATCCATTTTGAGAATTATCCATGAATCACAAAAGCAAAAAATATAGAAATGAAAAAATTTCCTGAAAAAATTTACAACTTGGCCGGTAAATACGCAGAATGTCGCATTTGGGATTTCTCATTAAATCTAAATAAGTTTTACTGAGAAATCACAAATTGTCTAAATTTATTATTAAAAAATGCGGTATACTGAGATTTACTCATTATGATTTATGAATTGCGAAATTAATTACCCATTATGTTTTAAACAGGATTCAATAAAAATGATAATAAAACTTACAGTTGCAGTTTTTCTTATAAGAAAATGCGTCTAATATTCCGTGGTTTACTTGCAAAGTTGACATTCTAATACGTAATTCGCATTCCAGTGCTAAATTTTGCTTTTGAGATGCATAAAAAATCTTTAAAATGGGTAATATAATCACGTTTAACCGCAATTTTTAGTGAGTCAGTACGTGAAAACAAAGTCAAAACCACTCTGGACTAAGTAGTCTCACTACGATATCTTATACAGGTCAATCACCTCTTACTCTTTAGCCACCCCCAACAGCACTTATATACAATTGCTGTTGTTTTTACCTTTTTTAATTCATATACATTCGAAAATTTAAAAATGCAAGCTACAGATAAACACCGAAAACATCGATCACCGAACAGGGCATTAAAAAAACTGATATTTCATAAATGTCTTGAAATATTTTGACTGTAAGACTTTTAACAGAGTTCTACCTAATTTTAAAACCATATACTGGTCTTTGAAGAAATTTAATTCTTATATAAAAAAGGAGAGAAGGTGACAAGTTTGATCGCATTTTTCTATCGTTGAAGTCAACCATTATCATCAGATGAAAGATTTGTGTGACATTAATTTGGACTGACAAACTTTGAAAACCCACATACCCTTAAAATTGTTTAAAACAGCTGATAATGGAAATTATGTTCACATCATCTTAACGTTTTTCGTCTAGCGGTTAATTTTAGCTTATCTGACTAATTTTTAAACAATTGTCCGTTGTTTTTTCGTCGTTTTTTAATTTGTTTTTCAAATTTTAATGGACAAAATACTTAATGATAATCAAATTTTAACATGAACTAATAAGCATTCTATCATTAAGACATTAATATACCGAAGTTTTATACTTTTTATAGCTCATTTATTAATGTAACTCATGAAATTGCAAAATGTTAGTGTCTTAGGAAAAGATCATCATTCACCATCAAGATATCAATGTCGCTAAAGAGTATTATAACTGATAGCGTTCAAATGTTTTGTTCGTATTTCCATCTGTATACCTATAATGATAATACTATTCAGAAATAAACCTTATCTTCTAGCGTTTTTGTAGATACTATTGACAGAGGAGTACACTGAACTCCCGATTATCCTTACTAATTATTTATCAGCTGTACATAGAAAATCGGAAAACTGCTAGAATTCAAAATTGCATAGAATTGGCTTAGAATTCAAAATTATGGTTTATTTAAAGTATTAAGAAAAGCCACTTAATTTTTCCTCTGTAAAAGTCTATCCTCTGTTTGTAAGTCATTTAGACTTTACACTAAATTATTTCCACTTTATATATAACCTTTTTCTTGTGATGTTCGGATAATCCGGTAGTTCTTTGTATTTGCCATTCGATGTTCTAATACTCTTTGCCTTATGCATAAAATTTTTTTTCTTGGTTAATAAGTCAATTAATACGGGCATACACCTCATATGTTTACAATAAAAATCTCTTGTATCGTTTGATTGTAAATGTATCTACCTCCAAGAATTATGCATCTAATTTTGTTTCTTGGTCAATAAGTCAATTAATACAGGTTTACACTACATATGTTTACTATAATCATCTCTTGTATCTTTTCAATGAAAATATGTCTATCTCCAAGAATTATGCATCAATTTTTGTTTCTTGGTTAATAAGTCAATTAATGCAGGTTTACAATACATATGTTTACAATAATCATCTCTTGTATCTTTTGATTGAAAATGTATTTACCTCCAAGAATTATGCGTGTTTCAAAGTTTCAAGAAAAATAATTATCAAAATTTGGATACAACCTCTTATTGGGTCAATCTCACTAAAATGTCAGAAATTGGGAATCATATCATGAGGTATAATTCACGTTACCATGCGTTATAATTCATAATATAACTGTGAAAGGTGGTATTTATATTTTTAAGTGGTCGTTATAACATGTGTCGTTATAATATGTGAATTTATTTTAAATCATAATACATAAGCCTAACATTTATCCCTTTTTTATATAAATCATCATTTATAGTTCTTATCTTTTTACAGATGTTCAGTCTTAAAATTTTCCAAACCAAATTATATATTACAAACAAATTGACAAAATATTTCCATCACTAAAGATAAAATTTTCCATCACTTTGGAAAAAGATAAACACTGCAAGGGGACACTACAAAATAAACATATATCTGCATGTATATTTATAAATGATGATAATTATACTTACTTGCATACAAAATTTGGGGTGTAATGTATTTCAACGAAGCATAAAAGGTGAGAACTTCCTTCTACCTGAAATTTACTTCCTTCCTATAACAAATCATTAAATGGACCTTAATTGTCTTTGTTCCCACCCTTAATGAAACTGCCTCTTTACTAATGCACTCCTTCATGATTTTATTTATATAGATATCTATCAATCAAAATATAATTAAATATATAAATGATTTTAATTTCGCAGTGAGTATAGTAGCGGGGTATAATTTAAAGTATTAATAGTGTTTTCATGCAATAAATTTTAGAGTATATAAATATTTAGAGTAATAAAAGTAGGACGGAGTCCTACAGAACTTTTAATTAAAATTATATTAAATGAAATACAATCAAATAACTTAATTATTTCAGATAAACCAATAGAAGTTATTCCAGACCTATAGATATTATAACTAGAGCTACGTAAATTTCGCCTTTATTCGCAAAAAAATGTAAATTTAAAATTTTCGCATTTATTTAAAAAAAATTACAATTTTACTTACTTCGATAGGTTAAGTATCAAAATTCTTAGTTAAAAGCTAACATTGTAGTAGTCACCACATTATGTTCCTTAAGTATTTGCCGTCTGTCATTAATTACTATGTTGTAAATACTAAAATATCTCAGCATCTACTCTGTCAACGGGACTATAGAAGCTTTGTATAGCTAGCTGCCTTTGCAAAGTTAAGGTAACAGCATTTCGTTGCAATTAAAATCTGTATAACATCAACTGGAGTCTCTTGGCTGACTACTGTAAGTAGCTGAAATACCCTTGACTTTGGCGCTCAAGAGAGATTCTTAAATCTGCTAAATTGTTCCAAAAAACTTGATGGTTGTTTTTTACATTTAGATTTTTAGGTTCGACTCCGGTATGGACGAACTGTCCGGGTGAAATTCGAAGCAAATCCGAAGGAGAGTGAGATTTCTCAGTTAAAGACCGCGGACGGTCTTCATTAAGCAATTATGTTAATAAATTATTACTATTAACTAATTTCGCTTAAAAAGCCGTTTATCACCGAGTTAAAGCCGAAAAGTAGTAAAATAATTTTCGCATTTATTCGCTCATATCGGCAAATTTCGCATTTATTCGCTCATATAGACAAATTTCACATTTATTCGCTCATATCGGTAAATTTCGCATTTATTCGCTCATATAGGCAAATTTCACATTTATTCGCTCATATCGGCAATTTTCACATTTATTCGCTCATATAGGCAAATTTCACATTTATTGGCTCATATCGGCAAATTTCACATTTATTCGCTCATATCGGCAAATTTCACATTTATTCGCTCATACAGGCAATTTTCACATTTATTCGTTCATATCGGCAAATTTCGCATGTATTCGCATCTATTTCGTAAATACGAAAATTACGTATCCTTAATTATAACCTATAGCTATTATTCCGAAAATAAATGTTTGGTTACTTAGACTCACCGAATTAGGTTCACGGCTTTGTTCACTGCCACAGATAAACCCCAGACATCCTGTTACCCAACAGTTTGAGAAAAGGCAAACTAACACTGCATACTAATTAAAGTAATAACATTCACTCACCTTCTATCACGCTATAATCCCATGTCGACAAAAGGCACACAGGCCTTTCCCTTACGAACACGTGTTGTGTGTTTGCATCATAACATCGCACTAACCCGCGCGAGATGGGGGCCAGCGCGTATTTTTGCCAGGTCAACGACATGGCATAATATGTCACTGGAAAAAAGACGAAAAAAAGGAAAAGAAGAAAATAAAAAATCAGAAATTATTTCACATCTTCCTACAAGGGGTGGGAATTCTGCTCCCTCGAACTTCCTGGACATTTCTTCGCCTGCTGTAGAGTTCACTGCTCCCTAAAATGGGCTTTTTTTAAACCTCTCTCTTACAGCCGGGTCCGCGAAGGTGTGGGAGGCAGAATGGGTTAAGTCGTGGGATCGGGGGGTCTCAAGGGTTGCGAAGGCATTTTATTGAGGTTTAGGGGGAATTGTGGGTGAAATTGCTGACGGGTGAAGAGGAGTTGATTACGAAACGAGGATTTTTGCAGTGGGGTGGTAGTTTGTGTGGGATATGTCGTTTTCTAACAAGCACATACAACTTCTTAACCTTTACCTTACGGGGACCATTTATTCCGATTCCTTCTTTATACATATACATATATATATATATATATATATATATATATATATATATATATATATATATATATATATATAAGAAATAGATGAAAGAGAATACCAGTAATAGCCCTAGAGGTACTTGCAGCCAGGAACAAATAACATGAAAAGAAAAGTATGAAAGAGGTTTTAGACAGCATCTCTTCATCAGCGGTGTCAATATTGTCTAAAAACCAATGGATTGTTTCCGATGAGTATGATCTATACAATAAACACACTCAGACACCGTACAATCTATGAAAAGCAGAAGAATTGATTAATAATTGAAATAAGAGTTACTTAAACAATGAACACCAAGCCTGGCACTAGACAGAGTGGAAGTTAAGAACATGTAACCGCAAGATGACTGACGTCACAAAACTTGCAACCATGGAGATACTCAGTTACTGACTTACTATGGTTACTGTATTTTAGGACTATTAATCCATTATTATTTTAGTTTTTAATTATTATTACTAAGAGTTATTTTTATTATTATTTTTATTTTTACTTATGCTATATATATACAACTTGACAAAAACAAACAAATAGCATTCGTGGCCATGCGCTAAAGCAGCCATTAACCACAAAGCACGAATACATCACCTGTCAAAATTTGCAAATTCTACAGCCATATGCATGATGCAGCCTAGCCACTACCAATTAACATAGGTGAATTAACATTAAAAAAACTATAGATGAGTTAACACCCAAAAAACAAAACTAAAAACACAGGTGAATTATCACCCAAAAGATAAAAACATAGGTGAATCAACACCCAAAAGAAAACATGTTAAGCAAATAGACATATATATATATATATATATATATACAGTGGAATCTCGATCGATCGCTTTCCGAATCTTCGTTTTCCCGTATGTGTCGTTTATTTCACCCAGTCCCGACGATCATATTGCTTTGTTATGTTCCCGGATCTATCGTTTTCCCGCATTTATCGTTCAGTTCAGTCGGTCCCTTGAAAAACGATAGATCGAGATTCCAATATATATATATATATATATATATATATATATATATATATATTCATTCTTGGGCCCGTATTCTTGGGATACGTGCTATCCCACCCCGTAAGGAAAAGGTTAATATCTACAATGAAAACAAAAATAGGGAAGATGTATAGTTCTGTACTAAATAATAGAGTTAAGTAGCATTACGTCTTATTGTCTTTATGAAAAATTCACAAACCCTGCCTTTGGGAATAGAGACAATCCCACCTAATTCTCCACACCCTGTTGATATATTAATTTCCTATGTATGTGAAATAATGTTGTGAAAGTCGATTTTGAAAATGCAATTACGGTAAAACCTCGTTTATCCGACCCTCGTTGATCCAGATCTCCGGATAATCCAGATCGGATTTGTAGACTTTATTTTTATTTAATGTTCACATTATATAATAATTTTTAATTATGAAAGAAAGAACGTAACTACAAGTACGCCAAATATTCGCTTTTTAGTTTAATTCAATGTACAGTTCAAAATTTATTGTACAATGCATAGATTGTACAATAAATTTTGGTAATAAAATGCTTTTTGTTGAATTTAAGAAAGCTTTACTAGACTTACCAATTCTTCGTTAAGAAATGATGTGAAAAGTTATTTTTATATATTTTAATGTCTTGTAAACAATACTATGTAATTTTTTTAGAAAACATAGTTTTTTATCGTAATAAACGGTAGGTCTGCTTAGTTAGCGATTTTGTTTTGCTTATTACCCATATTACCGGATTATTCGGATTTTCGATTGTCCGGATTGCCTATTGTTCCAGTTAATCCGGATAAACGAGGTTTTACTGTACTTTTACTTGTATTACATCTTGTAAAAAGGCCTACCGCAGAAATACTAAAAGCCATAATCCCATCTGAGAGAGTTTAAACTAAATTTAACATTTATCTATCTTACCTGTAGTAAATATTCTATTTTAAATTATGTTTTCAGTTCTTTAGCAGCCTTTAAGTTCGTTGAGGTTTGAGAAAAATCTAATGCAAACCTGCGTGAAACATTTTACAAAAATCTGATGGCGTCACTATTCCAATGATGTCTCCGTAACACTTGAGGCTTAATATAATCTGAAGAAGACATCATAATAAACATTTTTCATAAATTATTGATCCTGCATCGGCGGTTATCTAATATTCCGTGCATTCTGCATTATTTAAAAAATATAGTTTTATTTTTTATCCATTCATATGAGACATTTATCCTATTTATAAAATATAAATGTAGAAAAATTAGCTATATACCTACTGAAACATATAAGTTTTATTTCTTATTATTTCTTTCTTCATTTACTTGTAAATTTCCTAACATTCTAAATAAAAGAATATCTGTAAGCTATCACAGAATTTATTAGGTAATAAAATACGAGTAAAAAGGTTCTTCCACCCTCTAGTTTTTAAATTAAAACTTTTTATTTCGTTAAACAGGTCTTTACTCTATAAATTTTATTTGCAGATATAATTTACAGAACAATGTTTAATTCCTTTTTACTTCAGTATAAATTCATTGCTTTCAATTTAAGTTCATTCGGTACCACAGTTCGCATGTATTACAACGTCACGAATATGTACGTAATTTTTTCCTGAGAATTATTAAAAAGCTTAAGCGCTTTTAGATAAAAAGCGAAACAATTAAGCTACAAGCACGATTTGTTAAATCTTTTAAAATAGCAAAAATTATGTAGAAATATTACTGACTAATTTTGAAGTGAGACTATTCTACTTCCCTGATTCATTATAGCTTTGATTATTTATTTCTTTGTGATAAAGCATTTATTGTTTTCTACACTATGAGAGAGCAGTCAGTTCCTTTGAAAATAATAGTTGATTTTTTTATGTGATTAATGTGTATTAAAAGACTTTTTCATTTTCAACATTCATGTACTATATTGTGGTTAATAACATATATATAAATAACCCTGTTATTTTTCGTAATTTGGTTTTTGTCATTTTTATAAAATATATTGTTTGAAAATATGCTAACATCACTTTGCTATGTAATTAGTTTAAAATAAAATAATTTATAATTTTTTCTTGTTTTTACAGGTAAGCCCTTCTTTCATCGTTTTTTAGAAAGTCGGTTTTTTTGGTGAGTATAGATATTGCTTTATAATCACCAGAATCTAAAATCAAACTCCAATTTGTGAGCAAAGTGTTGGAATTTTTTAATACGCACAACTCTACACATAATTTTCACAAAAATATTTTTTCAATTTTTTTAAACATGTTACAATATAATTCAGATAAGATAACATGAGAATTTGTTATTTTCTCTCTGAGAAGTATTACAAGTTGCTTTTCTAAACTGGCTGCATGATACAACGAAATGTAAACATAATTACGTAAAATTTTAGAGCAATTATAGCAACAATATTCTTTTCTAGAATACTAAAATAAAAAAATTATTGTTTACCTCAAAATATAAACTAATTTCAAAAAAGTTAGAGGTTCTTTTAAATTACTCAAATTCTTGTTTGTTTATTGTAAAAATATTATTGTAAAAAATTCTTGTTTGTTGCTCTTTCATTTATCATATATCTTTCTATACTTCGATGATTTCTAGATATCAATTTCTCATTCAGTCTGCATTAAAAACCGTTAAATATTATGAAACCATCAGACTCATTTCAATTTTCTTTTGCTAATCTAATTGTCAGATTTTTTAATTGATGTTGAGATTTCAGTTCATGTCATGTGTGATTCTATTTATATCTAGACATAACATTCTCTTCCATACAACTCGAAAATAATGAATAATTCAAATCATTTGACCTTTTCGTTTATTTCTTAATATTATCTCTGATTTTTACTTTTTTCAATCGTTGTTGAAAATCTTGATCTTTTTGTCTTCGCTGCTTTCTCTTTCGCTGGTATTTTATTTTATTAATCATTTATATTCAGCTTCGCACAGTATTAAATAAGCTTTATCATGCAAGATATGTAGATTCGCTTTCTCGTGATCATAAATTAGAAACCCACGCATAAAATCCGTTAGAATTTGAGCGAGAAAAATATGACAAAAGAAGCGTGTTTATTTCCTGATTTGCATATTTACTTTCCCATCGGAAAGACAAAAATGTATGACCATTGCATACTTTGTTTTTCATTTTGCAGTAAGCTCAAGGTTCGGTATAATTATGAAGATTTGAAGGGGAATTTTCTTTTTACCTATATTTCGAATGTTATTTTCGAATGTTTCGAATGTTAAGGTTCAGTACAATCATGAAGATTCGAAGATGAGGAATTTTCTATTTACCTATATTTCGAATGTTAAGGTTTAGTATAATTATGAAGATTTGAAGAGGCAAGAATTTTCTTTTACCTATATTTCGAATGTTATTTTCGAATGCTTCGAATGTTAAGGTTCGATATAATTATGAAGATTTGAAGAAGGGGAATTTTCTTTTTACCTATATTTCGAATGTTATTTTCGGATGTTAAGGTTCAGTATAATTATGAAGATTTGAAGAAGGGAAATTTTCTTTTTGCCTATATTTCGAATGTTATATAAGTGAAAAAAAAGTAAAGCTGTGAACTTTAGTTTAAAGCTTTTAGGGGAAGGAAGCGGTAAATTTCAGAACAGAAAACACAAGAAAAAATATTTAAAGAATGTTAAAAAATGTTCAGGTTTTTTATTAAATCTTCATTTATAATGACATGTTATACAAACGTGAAATAATTATTAAAAAATTTGAATTTTAGGAATAAATGAATAAATTGTATTATCATGTGTTAACCTTTATATAAATAAATATGTGATATTATTTGATATTTTATCCTCTACTTCAAGGTTTCCCAACATTTTTCTGAGATTGAACACTTCGTAATTCCTGAAATTTTAACGGAACACTTTATTTATTTGTAGTGTATGTAGTAACACATAATCAATAAAATTGGCATGATAAAGCTTGAATACTTAATTTTTAAGACATTTTAGAGCATTAATTAGTCAAACATGTTTGAATTTCTTGTAGCCGTTGCAGGATATAAAACATTTCCAGGTTTTCGAGGAACACCTTTTAACTTTCCGTTGAACACCAGTGTTCCACGGAACATAGTTTGGGAAACCCTGCTGTACTTCATCAAAATATAGACTTTATCGTTACAAATACCCATTGATATGAGAATGTGCATTTAGAAAATTTTTCTCTCTAAAAACCATCACAATTATACGTAATGAACACTTGCACAGTGATCATTGTCCATCTGCCTGATGATGAGATATCAAACAGTTCAAAACATGTAGCCAACCCCCTTTTTTTAATTTATTGTGGAATTGAAGAATTGTTCATTGCGTATTTATCATCCACAAGTTTACTGTAAGTCATAAAATCACAAATATAATTTCAGACATATCCGCACTTCATCTATTTGGAAGGAGAAAGAATGTTTTAAATACAATAACTAACGATCGAACGATAGCTGATTAGACCCCTCAGCAGACACATTTAAATGCATTTCATGTATCAGCTTGCTGTATATAAACGGTTCAAACGCAATAAATGTGCAAAAAAATTATTAATCATAGAATGGCATTGGGTAGATTCTTAGTTGCAAGACAACCGAATTTCTCAGATGTGAGAATAATGCTGAAAGGATAAGTTTGTAGAATACATGCTTGAAATAACTACAATGGCATCGTGAGAAAACGTGATTTCAAATTCTTGGTGTAGGTCAGTATGGAAAGTATATCAATCAAATGAAGTAATTTTAAGCATGAAACGGATATGTAATAATTAAGATATAGCTTAATTTTTTTCTTTAATTCGACTTAAAATGTCATTTCTTATCCTGTAGTCTATAATATATTATTACATTAAACATAAAAGATACATTTGAATAATTATTATACGCAAATTATACAACTTCGCAAATATACAAATTACTCGCAAAAGCTACTCGCTTTGAAATCTTAAGTCAGTTTTGCATCATTATTTGCGTCATTTTTTTGACTTAATGATTGCATATTTATCGATGTTGTCTTTGACTTCTTGTGATAACATAACGACGTTCGACGTACATCTTTTTATGATATATCTTTCCAAAAATTAAACCCTGTTCAAAATAAAAACTTTTGATGGAAAAATTACTATTTTCTTACTTTTTTGGATTACGGAACTGAAAAATTAGTCTACCTATCCCGGAACGACGAAAAAAATTTAAAAAAACAGTAAAAAAAATGTGCCTATTTGAATAAATTACGTTCTTTGACTTACAAAAGTTTGTATAACATTTATTAGGGAAAACCAACTTCAAAAACAACTTTCTGAAAAGTTTATTTACTTAATAGTCATTATGTAAATCAACGTCCCTCTGAAAAGTTGATTTATGAACTACAGAATATAACTTAGCTTTTTAGTTAGCTTTACACTCGCTTATAACTGCTTCTCACAATTTAAAAGCGTTTAAATATAGCACTGTAGGAAAAATATTCTTAAAATCTGTAGGCTATATTAAGGAATTATTGTATTTTTTAATATAGAAAATTAAACTTGTAAATTTGTTTACAGAATTTTGAATCCTACTTGTTCTGTTTAAATAACATATTTTGCCATATTTTTCTCCTTTAATATTTTCACAGATCATTACAAAAAAATATTTCAGGTAGTCTCTACTTAACGAAACTACCGCGGGTTATTAACGTAGGGTTACTTATCGTTGTTTACCGCTTTTTTTTTTTACGCATTTTGGTACTTTTCTGTTTAACCGTTTACTGCTACTGGGTTTAGCACGCTGCCAAAATTTTAACTCGCTACGCAGGACACTTTTTATCTTTCCGAAGGACCGTTATTGAGGAACGTAATCCTACGTTAAAAAAAATACTCCTTTTCCCTTAGTATTTATGACCAGATATCGTTTTTCTCTTTCATTCATTATATATCTTTCTATACTTCGATGATTCCTAGATATCAATTTCTCATTCAATCTGCAATTCAACCTTCGCATTCAACTGGCTGCATGATACAATGATATGTAAACATAATTTAGTATAATTTTAGAGCAATTATAGCAACAATATTCTTTTTCTAGACTACCTAAGTTAAAAAAAAATATTGTTTACTGGAAAATATAACTAATTTAAAAGTTAGACGTTCTTCTAAATTACTCAAATTCTTGTTTGTTTATTGTAAAAATATTATTGTAACATTAAAATACATCTACAGCATTAAGGCTGCTGTGTACTAACCCTACTGGATTAGCTCACCTCAGTGCTCACCTCATTGTATTCGTGTTTGTTGCTCTTTCATTCATCATATATCTATCTATACTTCGATGATTCCTATATACCATTTCTCATTCAATCTGCAATTCAACCTTCGCATTCAACTGGCTGCATGATACAATGATATGTAAACATAATTCAGTATAATTTTAGTGCAATTATAGCAACAATATTCTTTTTCTAGACTACCTAAGTAAAAAAAAGTATTGTTTATTGGAAAATATAACTAATTTAAAAGTTAGAGGTTCTTCTAAATTACTAAAATTCTGGTTTGTTTATTGTAAAAATATTGTAAAAAATTGTATTTTAGTAAAAAAAATCTTGTTTGTTGCTCTTTCATTCACCATATATCTTTCTATACTTCGAAGATTCCTAGATATGAATTTCTCATTCAATCTGCAATTCAACTTTCTTTTCAACTAGATGCATGATACAATGATATGTAAACATAATTAAATATAATTTTAGAGCAATTATAGCAACAATATTCTTTTCTAGAATACCTAATTAAAAAAAATTATTGTTTAGTGGAAAATATAAACTAATTTTAAAAAGTTAGAGGTTCTTCTAAATCACTCGAAAAATTCTTGTTTGTTTATCGTAAAAATATTATTGTAAAAAATTGTATTATTGTAGATATCAATTTCTCATTCAATCTGCGTTAAAAGCCCGTTAATATTATAAGAACCATCACATTCTCTTCAATTTTCTTTTATTTTTCTAATTGTCAGATTTTTTAATTGATGCTGAGTGATTCTATTTGTCATGTGTTATTCTATTTATATCTAGACATAACACTCTCCTTCATACAACTCGATAATAATGAATAATTCAAATAATTTGACCTTTTCATTTTATTTCTGAAGATTATCACTAATTTTTACTTTTTCAACCTGTGTTGAAATTCTTGATCTTTTTTGTCTTCACTGCTCTCTCTTGTGCTGATATTTTATTTTATTAAGTTAAGTGCTAAAATGTTAAAAGCACTAAAGTTAATTTTTTTTCGATGTAAGCTGTTTAGTTTGAAACATATTTACCTCTCTTTAAGGCCGTCTGCACACGGGGCAACTCAAAAGAAACTGATAACTGACTCAAATCACGACGGGTTTGTAACCAGTTGCGTCGTGTGCGTGGCTCCATTCAATTACATAGGTTGCGACTCATAACGGACTGGTTTGTGATTTGAGTCAATTATCAGTTTCTTTTGAGTTGCTCCGTGTGCAGACGGCCTTAAAGTGCATTTTTTTTTAAATTTGCCTGGTCATAAATATTTTTTTCGTTGCATGAATAAAATTGTTCAAAACTTCGTGCTTCTGACTATGTGATATTTTATAGCTGTTCAACCAAACACTTGGCTGCTCGTGTATGATTATTATTTTTAAAACATATATTTCTTATTTAAAACAACTTAGAACTTCAAATACACATTTCTTAAGGCTGCTGTGTACTAACCCTATTGGATTCGCTCGCTGCAATGTTTACCTATGGAGAAAATGTGTCCAAGGATTGCCGACTTGGATTAAAAGATTTTTTTTTAATTATTCTCCGCAATAGAGAAAGAAATTTTACACCTTGGGAAATTTTTGGTTTTTTCTTTTAAATACAAATAATATTTTTAATTTTAAATTATTCAGGGAAAAAATCTGTTATAGTATGATTTAAACGCTCATAAATTCCTTTGGTGGACGAAATTTATAAAATGCCCTTTACAAGGTGCAGAAAAGTCGAGGCTATCTCAAAATACCATTTTTAATAGATTATCAGCATTTATGTAGCTGTAAATAGTAGACACATTTTCTCCATAGATTAACATTGAGGTGTGCGAAGAGTTAGTACACAGCAGGCTTAATGCTGTAGATGTATTTAATACATGCCCGGTCAATTCTTTTCAGTTATGTTTTGCTTGAGTTCTGGAAAACCTTTCATAACTGAATTATAGAAACTGAATTATAGAATGGTAATTAAAAATAGAATTCCATACTATACTTAATACCATCAGTAAATTCTGACATCAAATGAACTGAAGTTAATCATAATTGTATTTCTTCCAATCATCAACCTCAATTTTAATGCTGAATTTTTCATATATTGGCCTACATACTGGTTTGCACGTATTGGTCGAAGCTAAGGCAAAGGGTATTGCTGATCCATTTTTTAGGGTTTATTACTTGTCCTGTACCAGCATTTTTTTAAGTGAATACTCAAAACATGAGTTAAGCCAGTAGATGTTTTATTTATTATAAATATTGGTAATCAAGATATTGACTAACCAATGTTAAGGTATTTATAGAAACCGTTATTACTTTGTAAACAAACACCATTAATTTGATTGGAATATTTTTGAATCGTAATAAAGAGGGCTTTTCTGCTAAGACATAACAGTTATCAGTTAAACCATACGGTTGATGATTTCTAGTATATTGGTGAAGCATTGTGTTTATTTCAATCATTGTTAAAAATGTCAAAAGTTAGTAGTGAATGATAGTTTTAAATCGCAGAATAATGGTGTTTTTATTTGAATGTTTAACTCAAAATATGAGTTAAGCTAGTAGATTTTTCATTTATTTTTCATTTATATATATTGGCAATCAAGGTATTGACTAGCTAATGTGAAGGCATTTAGAGAAACCCTTTATACTTTGTATACAAACACCATTAATTAGATTAAAATAATTTTGAATCGCCATGAAGAGGCCATATCTGATAAGACATCAATTTAGCCATACGGTTGATTATTTCTAGTATATTGGAAAAGCATTGCTAAAAATGTCAAAAGTTAGTAGTCAATGGTAGTTTTAAATCGTAGAGTAGTGGTGCTTTTATTTGAATGTTTAACTCAAAGTATCAGTTTTACCGTAGGATTTTTCATTTAATTTAGATTATATATTGACTAACCAGCATTAACAAGTGCCAAGGCAAATGACATTTACCGTTTCAAACTAATTTTGAATCATGATACATTTACATATTTTTAAAGTATTATTCAGAATCGTCACTAAAAGAACGAATAACACATTCAACAACTTCAAATGTGCTCCAATTTAGACAATTCCCTAACAGTAAACGTGGCTTCAAGTCTCAGAAACTTCCGGGGGTGCTTTTCCTTGTACCACTGGTCACATAACGGTTTGGTTCATGACCTCAGTTACACTTTCACCTCTGAACCCGACTTGCGCCACTGTTCCTCCCTCCCCAGGTTTATATGTTCTATATATTTATACCCTTTCTCCCACGACATCAGATTTCTTTTAACATTTCCGTTGTTATTTTTTTTCCTTGGATGCTCTGGAGCCCCCTAGGTTTCCGGTGCCGGAGAATTTATCCCTTTCGCTCCCTCTCGACTCCCACGCTCACAGAACGCCAAACGAAAAAAAGTACGGCAACCCCTTTCGGGCACCCCTTCTCCATCCCTGCTCTCGGGGTTCCCTCCAAGCATTTGAGGTTATACCTGTGGGGTGCTTGGCCGAAAGAGTTGGGAGTTTTGTGTCTTTTGTTTTGTGTGCGTGTTACTCAAGATGGATCACCTTTAGGAGATAATTCAGTTTCGAGGTAAAAGTCATTTTTTCCCTGATGATTGAATTTTCGGCATTTTATAAAGTGTTTTGCATTGAATTTTGAGTAATTTGCATTGTGATATTGATTAGAGAAATGTTTTTGAGAGCTAATGTATTTTGAGACAAATGTTTTTGAGAGCTAATGTATTTTGAGACAAATGTTTTTGAGAGCTAATGTATTTTGAGACAAATGTTTTTGAGAGCTAATGTATTTTGAGAGAAATGTTTTTGAGAACTAAATGTTTTAGAGAGCATATCGCATATAGTTTTGTATGCATGACAGGAAAGAAATAATTAAAATTAATATCATATTTTGCATTTAATTTCCTGTTGCTTGCAATATGACATTGATTAGAAAAGTTTTTCGAAGGAAAGACTTAATTCATAGAGTTTGCAATCAAATTTCTAATTATAAAATTAGTTTAATGAGGGATAAATTTGTAAAAAAATTTCAGGGTATGAAATTATAAATATATATTTTGGGTTATTAAGAAAATTAAAATTTAGAGTGTTATATTTTGTATTTGATATCAAGTTATGTATATTGTAATAATATTTCAAAGAGATGATTTTGTGCGAACTGGAAATTCTACATAGAGATTTATTTTTTGTAATATTATTTTTATTTAGAGAAAAGAAATTTAACCTGAAAAATATATTTAACAAGTTTTGCGTAATGTATTACATTTGATTATTTGTTTACCCTCAACATGATGAGAACTTCATTTCTGACGTTCTATAAAACGTAACATTTAAGAGACAGTTTTTCTTGTATCACAAATTTAATATAAAATCCTGTATTAAACTTATTGTCTTATACGGATTTTTTTCAACTAATTCATAACTTTCCTTTAGGGGCAGTGTTATTTTACATATTGTAAGAAAATCCAAAATCCGATAGGCTTTAGTATCTGAAATGTTTACAAGATGATGTCACAAACGAAAAATTCCAAACCTTACACAACTAGTTATTAATTTATCACGCAATTAATGGTACTTAATACTACTTACATGTAATTAATCTTATACAATTAAGTTCTCACACATGAATAAATGTATGATAAAAATCTAGGGCTCATTGCGGGCATGTAAACTGAGTCATGAATGATGGAGGTTCTAAAAAACCACGGGTTGTCCACTTCTAAGAGCTCATCTCACTGATAGTTCAATGCACTCAAACTTTGTCCCGTGTCCAGTATTTATGAAGAAATGCAGAAATGTCGTTTAAGTTATGTGTCTACAATGTACACGAAAGCTTAATAGTTTCTGTGATTAAATTTGACCCCATATAGATCAAATATCAGTTTGCGTATTTCCAAATGTTCCAAAATTCGAAAAAAAATCTCAATATGTATTTAATCTCAGGCCCAAGAATGCTATTAGTATAAGTTCCGCATTTAGCATTGTATTTCCTGCCTGGATTTTCTCCGACAAGTTGCTTATGAAAACATTCTTCCTACGAGAAAGAGAAGATATTGTTTAAAAAGACATTTTCTTTAAATTTTTAATACCTACGTGGCAGCAAATAGCATACAAATGCGAAAAAAATCTTATTTCATCATCATTACATTGTATTCAATATTTTATTGATTTTACCTACGAAATAAGTTTTTCTGTAGAGCAATATTTTCGCATATGGAGTTTGCTATTAAATAAAGAGGGTCATGTACCATTCTTTTGAAAAGAAAATTTTGCATTTAGCAATGAACTTTGCGTTTCACATTTCATTCTTCGCAATATACACTGAAGTTTTTACAGGAACTTTCAATACTGTTACAGTTAAGTTAATGTTTTAGTAAATCCTATAAGGATTTTCAGTTTCTGCTCAGGAAACCGTCTTATAATCCTTTATTTGCGATTTATATTGACATTCTTTCTAACATTTTTTAAAATTTTATTTTTACTTTTTTTTTCACAGGGCTCGGATAATACATTGTCTGATAATTCAGTATTTAGTCTACTAATAACAAAATTCTCTTCAAACTATTAAGTTTGTTAAATAATTTTCGTTAAGGTTTTCAATATGAATTTTGCATATTCAAACAAACCCTCTTTCATTTCAAAATATTCTCATGTTGTTACGTAAAAGGTTAAGTTCGAATAAGCCAGAAATAAGCGTAAAGCAAAAGTTTAACTACTTCCTTAAATGCTCAAGGAAAGCTTCTGCTTTAGAGTTTGTAACCGTTAGATAATAATTATTAGGTATTTAAATACTTCCTTATACAGAGTTCAGGCTTGCGTTAAGTAGAGTTCTAACGATGTAAAATTTTTGCATTTTCTTAAATGACCTTCATGGCATAGAATAATTATACTTTTAGCTTTTAAAACGATCACGTACCAAAATGTGGCAACGCAATTTCATTTACTTTCAAATTTTTCCACGTAAATCCTCTTAAACGTTATAACACTCAATTATCACCTTTTTAAGGAAGAGTTACGTTTGGACAAAGGTAGTTTTTTGGGGGGAAAAAACTTTCTCGTATTTATACTTTCAAATTTACCATATGTATGGGAATATATTCAAGCCTATATACGTACTGTATATATATATATATATATATATATATATATGTGTGTGTGTGTGTGTGTGTGTGTGTGTATCTGTACCTTTGAACAAAAATGGCCAAAGTCCATTGTAATCAAATGTCAGTTCATCAATGTCAGAACATCAATGTCAGTTTAACGATTTTTACAAATCTTTGGACATGGCCCTATGACATTGGCCCCTTGAGAGGACATTGGCAATTTTGACAATTAATGTATATCCTACCCTGATTTCACTCGTGCAGTTCACTCAAATCTCAAAGTTTTGGACATTGGCCTTTTTTGTTACAAGGTACACACACACATACACACACACACACACATATATATATATATATGTGTGTGTGTGTGTGTGTGTATAAAAAATGCATACATACAAATTGAATATCACTTCTCAATTCATCTTTCAATTGTATGAATTTTACTGGGCTTCAGTACTCGATGCATTCGCTCGAATTGATACCATTAATTTTTCTTTTTCATACAAATTGTCAATTATTTGTTTTCATCTGTTTTATACATTATATAAACAAATTAATACTGACATTGTCCAATGTCCTTAATGTTTACTGTATACTCATACATTATCCTAAAGTCCTAACAAAGCTTTTGATAAGTGTATTACTCTGTTACTCTTATGGTTGCATGTATATGTTAAAATACATGCCATTCATAACAGTCATTCGATATGGTGTTGTTGTTGTTTTGGCTCATTCCTCAAGGTCTGGCCAAAGGCTAGACCAAGTCCAAGAGATCGTGGACTCTCAAAAAATTCATACACGAGAAGAGGCGCAGTAAATAGGTCCTCATGCAGCAGTTCAATAGGTGGGCAGGTCATTCGATATGTACGCTACATATGTGTATATTCTAACAATTTAAAGATTAGAGTACCTAATCAGAGTCCCCGCTTCAAGAAATGTGACGTAACTAATAAAGTACAAACGTCAGGTGAGAACTAGGAGTGGTGTGGCAATGCCCTTTTCCTCCCCTCTCACTAAAGAATAGAAGATACTAGAGAAGATCTTTACTCCGTTTTCTCCTCTAGCCACGCAGTTAAAACAACTAACCAAAGTTCAACGGCCGGGACGTAGCGATTTTCCAAAAATAATTACGTGGTTACTAACTCTGTATGATACATGTGTGAACAAATATGACCCCAGTATACAATTACATTAGATATTAAACAGTTTGTAAAAGGGAAGAAAATGACTGTCAAGTCGGTATTAAAATTCTGGAGCACGCGAGCAAACATGAACATAACAATTAAATATTACAACGATATACAATTTGCTTATGTTTATAAGATTAAAACAACCTTACTCAAAGCAGTTGACAATCGCAGTGATTTTTAGGTTGTTATTAAAAATTATAGATGAAATATACTTATATGAAATTCACGTATTAAATAATAGCCATATATGACTGTAACGTTAATAAAATTTATATTTTAATATTTATTTAATAAATCGATAGATAGACAGACTCATAAAGAGGGAAAGAATTATGATAGCATATAATATCGATTATACTTCGATATTATTATGCAGATTAACAATAATTGCTTTTGAAATTTAATAATATATGAATACAACATTAATAAAATTTATATTTTGATATTCAATTAATAAATCGATAGATAGACATACTCATAAAGAGGGAAAGAATTATGATAACATATAATATCAATTAGACTTCGATATTATGATGCAGATTAACAATAATTGCTTTTGAAATTTAACAATATAAGACTACAACATTAATAAAATTTATATTTTGGTATTCAATTAATATATTGATAGACTCATAAACAGAGAAAGAATTGTGATTATTTATAATATCAATTAGACATCAATATTATTATGCGGATTAACAATAATTCTTTTGAAATTTAACAATACATGACTACAACATTAATAAAATTTATATTTTATTATTTAATTAATAAATCGATAGATAGACAGACTCATAAAGAGGGAAAGAGTTATGATAATGTATAATATCAATTAGACATCAATATTATTATGCGGATTAACAATAACTGCTTTTTAAATTTAACAATACATGACTACAACATTAATAAAATTTATATTTTATTATTTAATTAATAAATCGATAGATAGACAGACTCATAAAGAGGGAAAGAGTTATGATAATGTATAATATCAATTAGACATCAATATTATTATGCGGATTAACAATAACTGCTTTTCAAATTTAACAATACATGACTACAACATTAATAAAATTTATATTTTATTATTTAATTAATTAATCGATAGATAAACAGACTCATAAAGAGGGAAAGAGTTAGGATAATATATAATATCAGTTAGACTTAGATACTGTTAAGCAGATTAACAATAATTGTTTTTAAAATGTAATTAATAAAGCTTAATTTATCTTCAAAAAATAAATTCTGACTTTTATAATGTATAATAACTTATTATTAAAAATTTCATATAATTCTATAATATTAAACCAAATGTAATCTAATATTTTTTATTATATTTGAAGTCAAATAAATTTATAATTTGCAGAATGTAGTACAAGTTTTACTACAAAACACAAGCTTAAAATCTTTTATTCCAAGCTTTTATTAAAAATGGGTTCAAAACAATTTTGGACCTTTTCCGTACTATCATACAAAAATATAGCTGTAATGCGATCAAAAATTTCTCTGTTGGTTTATATACGGGAAAGGATAATCCACGTCATTATATCTTTATATTTATGTCTTTTGGACTACAGAGGAGGTCGTATGATACAAAACTAAATTGTTCTAGGTGATAAACCCTTTTTGTTCCCAGGTTTTCCTTCCTTTAAAAACTGTTAGTATACATAGATAAGACACTTTTTACTCTCGTGTATTAAAAAAACAAATCATTCCATTAACAAGTAAAATTTTATAGAAACACAAGCTGTCATTTTAGGAAAAAAAAACTGTTGAAATTTAGTTCGATTAATTCTGTTCATGTAATTATTGTCTAAGAAAGGAAATGTCTAAGACAGGAAAAAATGTCTGTGAATATTCTTGAACTTGAAAAATGTCTTTTCCAAAATGTCTGCTTCCGGACTTCATATTTTCAATTACCAATATAATTCACAATTACGTCATTTTTGCTGGCTTTGAGACTTGTTTTCGTGCTAAAAGAATCTTTAAAAAATATTTTCATAAAAATGTTTCAGGTATTTTTTCATCTTTTTTAATGATATCTCTTCAGAAAGATTTTGTTCCTGAAAGAAAAACTTTTTAAATGAAGAAAAAAAGATTTGGAACTCAACAAAGTTGTGAAATTCTTTTTCTTTACTTCATTTCAAGTATCGATAATGAAAACTAAAGTCTGATGTCCTATAAATATGTTTCAGCTCCTATGTGCTTATTTCGATACTTGGCAATTCGCCATTCTATTTCAAAATTTATGCAGAATTTCATCCCCTCCTCCAACTTTAAAAGTCACCTTTTATCTTAAAGCTGTATATTTGTCACCTAACATTGAACAATGCTGAAAAGAAAAATTCCATTTTTTTTTCTTTCAATCCCAAGAACACGTTTTATAACCACTTATCAACCCGCAAGCTACAAATAAACAAATCTAAAAAAATCGCCGATTCCTGATTTGACATCACCATTATATAAACCACGGTCTCTCCAGACTTCTTTCCCATCAAAGCTACCTTTGTTTTCCGAAAAACAACGAGCAACACTCTGCTTAAAAAAAAAGGGTTCTAGCAACAGGGAAAAGAATCCTTTTGTGCGGCGCCGACTGGTGGATCTGCATTTATCAAAAGATGCAGCTGGCACGAGCTTTTCAACTTTTAGAATAAACAGAAAACTAATTTGGATTTGATCACTTCCTCCGGTATTGGCCACATTGTTCGCTTGAAACGCGCCCATTGTGCTGATCTTTCATCGTGTACCTGTTGATGTAATTTTAACAATCGGGCCTCTGTGGGGAAGAGTTTTGTTTCTTACGTAACAGCATTTGCAAGTGGTGTTCCGAGTGCATATGAAGCGTTTAAAGGTCGACTGAATAACTAATGAGCTAATGTTTCTAATGAGCTAACTAATGTTTCATTGAAGGAGAATACTTAAGGTTATGTGCCTCAACACAAGCACGCACTCAGATATATATATATATATATATATATATATATATATATATATATATATATACTAGCTGAAAACCCGTACTTCGCTACGGACTACATTCAAATTAAATACAATGGTCAATATATGCAATTAATGCCAATAAAAAGGATATATGTATATATTTATAATAAATTCAACGATCAATGTATGCAATTGATGTAAAGAAAAAAACGAAAAAATATATTTATAAAAAAAATTGTAACGGATATTTTTATAGACAAAATAATGAAGAAGAAAATACTAAAATTAAATCTAATAGAACTTATTAAAGAATATAGTTCAGTTAATATAGTACAGTTTGAGGAACATTTCTTTTACTGTATTTCAATATTTTTTTGGATTATGTCCAATCGTCTGCCGCTTTTTTTTTGTCTATTTCGTTGTTATGCACGTGACGCAAAATTAATTTAAAGTATCACAAAAAGGAAAGAAACCACGTGATCAGCATTTCATAAATTGAATTATAAAAATTCCTCTTTAATAGAGGTAAAGATTCGAAAAAGATTTCATTTTAAAGGAATTTTTATGATATTTCGCGTGATATAAATTTTATAATCCTCGGATTATTATTTTAAATGCAAACTTTAAAGAATGTTACAAAAACAGCTTAAAAATTTAATTTAAAATATCTAAGAAGAATTTTTCAAAAATCTCTCTTAGTGCATCCCTACACTATAAGAAGAATCGTCATGCAAAATTTCAGCCCTTTAGGTCCAGCGGTTTGGTCTGTGCCTAATATGTCAGTCAGTCAGTCAGTCAGTCAGTTACAGAACTGTTTTATATATATAGATATAGAAGGTGCGCCCATAAAGTAACCGGACAATTTTTTATAAATAAGAAAAATATTTTACCAAAGAACGAAATTTCTCCACATTTTCCTTATTCTTTGAAATTTGGAGGGCGTTCTGACTTTGGTTCTTCTTCAATGCTTTCTCGCCCACATTGAAAAAGGTTGTGCCACTTATACGCTTGTGTTCTTGATAACGATGCATCACTATATACTGTTCAAATCATCTCTAAAGTTTCGGTAGCAGATTTACCTAATTTAGTAACAAAATTTAATGTTACGACATTGTTCCATTCCGAAGCAAATTTTTTTGTACAATGCCTTCTCATTAAATGAAAATTACTACGGCGTTTTGATATGCAGATGACTAAATAACCAGTTTAAACTGGCTTTAACAAGAGTTGAGATGTCACTCTTTCTAGCCAGACAATTATTCTTTCACTTTTTTTATTTTATCGTTTGATCTTTTAATTTGTCCGGTAACTTTATGAGCGGACCTGATATATATATATATATATATATATATATATATATATATATATATATATATATATATATATATAAATATATATATATATATATATATAAATATATATATATATTATAAATATATATATATATATATATATATATATATATATATATATGTAATATATCCATTACATCCTTAAATTATAATCTGAAAAGGAAAAAAAAGCTCATATTTACATGGCTGGAGCTAGACTCAGCCTGAAAGGAATAAAATTTTGATATAGTCTGGCCGAATCGTTTATTACAGCGACAAAAGTACATCCGTCCATTACACAAGACGGCTCGGAAGCGACTATCACCTGTCAACTTTACGCGCGAGAGGCGAGGTACATGTGGCTATTATTTTGTAGGGTCAGCAGAATATCGGGGTTCGCGATGCGAACCCACGCCTTTCTCCAGACGTATACACGTGTAGAAATGCATAGGCATGCGATTCAAGGGAAGTTCTATTGCTAAGGGTTTGGTAGCGACAAATTGAGATTACTGCGGATTGGATTTAGGAAAGGGAATTTAAATGCTAAAATGGAGGGCCTAATATTTAATTTATTACATATATATATATATATATATATATATATATATATATATATATATATATATATATATATAGAGAGAGAGAGAGAGAGAGAGAGAGAGACGGATTTACCAAATTAACAACGAATATATAAGACACACACATATATTCCTTGGACAACGAGAAGCGAAATTGCAAGATAGCATAAAATTAGGGAAGAGCATGGTCTTTTGTTGCGTCCAAAATTTTACAAGAAGCGAAAGAGTCCTCCGTCCAAGCTTGTATGAAATGGACTTTTCCTTATTTCACCACCAGGGTTGGAATTATTTAGTTGGTTAGAATAAATCACATGGCCTGTATGCTTGTATTGCTCGTGTGATATACCCTTGTATTTCTCATGTGATTTTCAATTTATAAAGAAATACTCCAGATTAAGTCATGAGCGAGTTCTGCGTTCAGTTAGTGAGTAGGAATTTGAAAACACGCCTTACTTATTAAATACAAACTTTATTAACGCCTACGGTTCGGACTATAGATGGTAATGCTATTTGGACTTTAAGGTCAATTTTAGTGTTATTGGGATATCAAATAAATTATTCCTAGATTGCAATTTGAAAGAGGGGTCATATATTGTTCGAAAAGAGAATTTGGAATGCGTGTTTAATTATAACTAGGAGCAGACAGGGTTTCGTTACACACACACATTTATATGCATTTATGTTAAAATCAATATGAATTTAAACAGAAGATTAAAACAAAAGGATGGAAACGTCTAACTACTCTTTTTTCATCATCAGCGCCAACTCTAATGGTAGACCAAAATGAAGGAGATTTCATGTGTTTCTGAATAATTATATATTTAAAATAAATAAATAACACAACAGAAAAGTGGACGATAACCAATTTTTTTTTAAACCCGTAAAATAAAACAGGAAACAGTTTATACACGTATATGCGAATCATACTTCAATCACATTTATAATAAATTAAGTTTATGCCTTTGAATCGCTCAAAGAAATAAATTAAGGTGCTGTTAAATATTAATTCCTTTGCAACGCTATATCTTCGTATTTTAAATGTGATTATAAAATTTGAATTAACCAATTTCTAAGTGTAGACGCGAGAAAAAACAGAGTGAACCACACAGTTTCATTTACACATGGTCGTAAATAGCCTCAACGTTTTAACATGTAAAACAAGTATACATATATATACAGTGCTAGATTTCTAGAAATAGAGGTGCCGGAACGGTAACATTCCGGGGTGTGCGGGGGGGTATTCCAAATTATTGATAAAGAGAGGTACCGGAACGCCGTTCCTGCGCGTTCCGCCTCAAATCTAGCCTATATATATATATATATATATATATATATATATATATATATATATATATATATATATATATATATATATATATATATATATATATATACAGTAACCACCGCTTATAGTGATCACTGGTTATAAGTATCAATCGTTTATAAGAATCAATATCGCGAAAACAAAAACAAATGAATTATTTCCATGTTAAAATTTTCGCTTTAAAGAATCAATCCACCGGTTTAAGAATAAGTTAACACTCTTCGCTTTCCTTTCATTTTTTCTTTCAGTTCTTTCTTTTTTTTTTAAAGAAAGATTGATAAGATGGGATGGAATATAGTCGTAAAATTCACCCCTTTCTTTATTAGACATAACATAATAGTTTCCCCTTAAACGCTTTACCACAACACTGTCCTATTAGCTTGACCCGGGGGCAACTTTACCCGTCCGAGTAAATCTTCGTCTGAGACTATAAGTATTGAAAGAGGTATAAACAGCCTTCTGAAAACTTTGTTACGTCAAACTACCGTAGAAAACTTTTTCTTGTTCCCTTCCTGTAGTTGAAATGTTAAAACTGTTAAGCAGGTATGTTGTAACTTGTAACAAATATTGTATTTTTTTCTTCTCTTACTATAATCATGTGTATCTACTTATAGGTCTAAAAATTAAGTTTTATTTTTAAAACTATAAAAAATAATTTTAATAAAAGATAGTTAATGTAAATTAAAGAGTATTTTATGGTAAATTATCTAATATATGTATATATAAGTGTGTGTGTTCCTGTTCAAAAACCTAAATTTCGGTTATAAGAATCAAAAACAGTAATAACAAACGTGATTCTTATAAGCGGAAATCACTATATATATATATATATATATATATATATATATATATATATATATATATATATATATATATATATATATATATATATATATATATATATATATATATATATATATATATATATATATATATATATATATATATATATATATATATATATATGCAAACCCCGTGGCGTAGTGGCTAAAAGCTTCAAGCTGCCACACAACAGGTCCAGGGTTCGGCCCTGCGACTCGGCAGACCTTAGACTTTCATCCTTTGAGCGGGTCAATAAAATGAGGGCCAAGCATGCTTGGGAACTATCTGTGGGGGTCCCGCGTCAGGTTGACCACATGACCGAGACATATGCTATATGGCACCCACGGTCAAGAAAGATGGGCACCACCGGTCTTGGTCCACGTTCGGACTGTTGGACCATGAGTTTAATGTTTAATTTTATATTAGAGTCTACTTTTATTATTGTTTTTATAATTATATATATATGCATTAAATTACTCATAGATCTAATGAAAATGAAAAGTTTTAGTTCTTTAAAAAATACTGAATTAAATTGCAAGGAAGTCGTCTGGATAATCTACTTTTTTGGTTAAATAAAGCAAATTATCTGGAACATTTTTGGAAATTTTTTCTATTCATTTTGTCATCGTACAAGTGAAAATCTACTTATATTTCAAACTATAATATTTAAATTAAAACGTATGTTGATGTGTTATTGTGTGCTTAAGTAAAGCTATCAAATTATTTTAAGAGAATAAAGCATCATTTTTAGATTTTTTTAATCAAATTTATATTGCAAAGAATTGAAATATAAGTATATTTATAGTTTAACAAAATGTAAATAAGATAAGAAATGTAATATGTTTGGAATTATAAACAGTCTAAATCAGAAAACATATTTGATAAGTAAAACTGTTCAATTATTTAAAGTGAATATGTAACACTTATGGAGATTTTTCCAATTTGATTTTGTTACCCAAGATTAAAATGTTGTTAAATAATTCTAACTATAACGATTGAAATAAGAAATTATTTTCATATTTGAGTCGTTTATCAGTTAAACTGCTGTTGTTTAAATCCACTAAATTAATTCAATTTTTTTATTCCTTCCTGTAAAATTCATCTATCTATGAACTGAAAATTAATATATTTTTTACACTCCAGTAGAACATAAATCAGAAATAACTTCAGACTCGATAAATTGATTAAGTGAATTCGTAAAAGTCATTAAATTAATTAAAGACAATTAAGAATATTTTAGATGTTAAATAAACTATCATTAAATTGTCGAAAATAAGTTACAAAAATTTAAGAGTTTTAAATTAAATTCATTGGACCAAAAAAAAGTACTGCTGTTGTTATGTGTCCCCATGTAAAACTGTTAAATATTTGAAAGAGAATGACGTATACGTTTTACAAATCTCTCCAATAAAATTTATTTACTTAGCTCTTAAAATTAGCGCACATTATTTTCATGTTATAACAAAATGTAGAAAAATAAATATTTATACAATCACTAATGTTTTAATGCATGCTTGTTTTAAAAGTATTAATCTCTATAAAAAAAAGATTTAACCTTTTCAAAGATTAATATCAATTTAATTCATTCTATAGCGAAATGTAAATAAAAAATTTATTTATATGGTAGCTAATTTGTTAAGGTAAACTGAGAAAAACAATTATCTATAAGCGAATGTTTTAACATTTTTTTAAACCTATCCAGTGAAATTTATTCCCATAGAAATAAAAATTTACTTGCATTTACTTAACACGGTAACAAAATGCTTATAAGAAAAATGTAAATTATTTTATCTGGTTATGATTGTTAAACAGTGTTCATCTAAAATCATCAATAGTGTTCATTTGAAAAGCTAATTTGTTAAAGTAAACGGAGTGAAACAATTATTATGTATAAGCGAATGTTTTAACATTTTTTTAAACCTTTCCAGTGAAATTTATTCCAACAACTAAAATTAAAACAAACTAAAATTAAGAAAACTAAAATTAATATACATTTATGAAACATTTTAGCATAAGGCTTATAAGAAAAAAATTAAATATTTCATCTCGTTATAATTCATTAAATAATGCTCATCTAAAATCCCTAAACTATATTAAGAGATGCAACATTTAAAAAAAATTCTTACATTTTGTTTATAAATCTGAAATATATTATAATTTGTTAAATTGTCTTTATCTAAAAGCCCTAAACTATACTAAGAGATGTAACATTTATTTAAAATTCTTACCTTGTGTTTATGAATCTTAAATATAATATAATTCGCTAAATTGTGCTCATCTAAAAGCCCATCTCTAAACTATATTAAGAGATGCAACATTTTTAAAAATTCTTACATTATTTTTTTAAATCTGAAATATATTATAATTCGTTATATTGTGCTAAAACCCCTAAACTATAATAAGAGATGCAACTTTTTTTTTTAATTCTTACATTATATTTATAAATCTGAAACGTATTATAATTCGTTGAATTGTGTTTATCTAAAAGCCCTAAACTATATTAAGCGATGCAACATTTTTTAATTCTTTCATTATGTTTATAAATCTGAAATGTATTATAATTCATTAAATTGTGTTCATCTAACAGCCCTAAACTATATTAAGAGATGCAACATTTTTTAATTCTTTCATTGTGTTTATAAATCTGAAATGTATTATAATTCACTAAATTGTGTTCATCTAAAAGCCCTGCAACATTTTTAAAAAATTCTTACATTATATTTTTAAATCTGAAATATATTATAATTCGTTATATTGTGCTAAAAGCCCTAAACTATATTAAGAAATGCAACATTTAATTTTTTTTTTACTTTATGTTTAAATTTTTACTTCATGTAAAATTCTGAAAATTAAAATTTATTGTTCTTCCCGTGGCAACAAAATACGGATAAGGGACGAAGAATTCTTATTTAAAAGAATTATAATGTGTTACATTGTGCTTCCATAAAACCCACTAAACTTTTAAAGGGGATGATAAGATTTTGCTTTATTCATAGAACATTTTATTCTTATCCTGGGTTAATGATATTCTCTTTCTTCACATTCCCAAAATATAATTAATCACCCATCAAGATAACAAAGCCGTGTCTAGAAACTGAAGGCACCGTCTAACAGGGCCCAAATTGCATTCCACCCTCTTGACACCTGGATGAACAAAAACCCGGCGAAAACAATATCCCACCTCCCCTTCCTATAGAAAGACATGGAGGTCTCGAATGCGACTCCATTTTGATTTCCCCCCTTCTATTCATGTGCTCTGCTCCGAAATAAATAAATGTGGAATAAAAGAAAGACAAAAATGTGTCTCAAACCTTGTTGCGGGTCTAAAAATATTTATCTCTGCTGGAATAGTCGCAAGAAACCGAGACGGGCACTTGGCAGAGGCCGAATCAACTCTCGCATTCCTGAATTTTCCCCTTAACCCCTTCTTGCCGCTTTTCCGGATTGGCGGGAAGCGGCATCCTCCTCCCGCCGCTCCATTGGCCGGCATCCTCTGGGCATGCGCAGTGCGCTTGCTCTCCATCCTCCGCCGCTTGGATCGCATTCAAGATCCCTGGGCTGTATGCTAATACAGCGCGCGGCATAATCACCTTTTTGTAGCTGTCATTGTGTTCAAGAATAGAATCGCGCCCGTTGTGTTTATTTCTATAGATAGTTCCAATCGTGGGCGATCGCAGCTATAGCGTTTCCCAGCCTATTGTTTCGCAAACCAAGTGGGGTACACGGCGGTATGAGGCTTTTTCTTGGGACTGGGCGATAGCGCGGATGAAAGACAAAAGGTTCGGAGAAAGGTCCCTGAGTTCATCATTGTAAACTGGGTTCTGCTATTCTCTCTTGCAGGTACCTGCAGCGGGGGAAAATCACAGTTCAATGGGGATAAATTTTATGCTACTCTGTGTTGTTGGATTTATTTATATACGAAATTAATTATATATAAATTATATTTTTTAAGTATTGTTCCTCTTTGAGAAAATTCAGTCGGAAAGTTTGTCCGACTGTTTTCTCCCTCAAAATTGCCTAGAAAAATTTAAATCTCAGCTAAATGGAGAGAAATTTTAAACGGTTTATAAATCTGAGATACATTTATCTATAACAAAAGTACTGGGACTGGGTGAGAGCGCGAATGAAAGACAAAAAGTTTAGAGAAAGCTCCCTGAGTTCATTATGGTAAACTGGGTTCTACTATTGTCACTTACAGGTACCTGCAGCATGAGAAAATCACAGTTCATTTGGGACAAACGACGTGTTGGGACCCTACGTTGTGTTGTCAGATTTATTTATCTACGAAATTAAGTATATATAAATTATATTTTTCAAGTATTGTTCCTCTTTGAGAAAATTCAGTCGGAAAGTTTGTCCGACTGTTTTCTCCTTCAAAATTATCTAGCAAAATTAAAATCTCAGCTAAATGGAGAGAAACTTTAAACGGTTTATAAATTTGAGATACATTTATCTATAACAAAAGTACTGTGATTGGGTAAGAACGCGAATGAAAGACCCTACGTTGGTTCGAAGAAAGGTCCCTGAGTTCGTCGTGGTAAACTGGGTTCTACTATTGTCTCTTACATGTACCTGCAACGTGAGAAAATCACAGTTCATTTGGGACAAACGACGTGTTGGGTATAAACCATTTGGTTATGTATAAACCAAAAATTAATTATGTATAAATAATATTTTTTAAATATTCTTCCTCTTCGTAAAAATTCAGTCGAAAAGTTTGTCCGACTGTTTTCTCCCACAAAATTGCCTAGCAAAATTACAATCTCAGCTAAATAGAGATAAACTTTAAACGGTTTATAAATCTGGGATACATTTATCTATAACAAAAGTACTAGGACTGGGTGATAGCACGAATGAAAGACAAGTGGTTCGGAGAAAGGTTTCTGAGTTCATCGTGGTAAACTGGATTCTTCAATTGTCTCTTGCAGGTACCTGCAGCGAAAGAAAATCCCAGTTCATTTGGGACAAATTTTATGCTACGTTGTGTTGTCAGATTTATTTATCTATAAATTATAATTATATATATATTATAATTTTTAAGTGTTCTTCAAAGAAAATTAAGTGTTCAAGAAAATTCAGGGGAAAGTTTGTCTTACTGTTTTCTCCCTCAAAATTGCCAACCAAAATTAAAATCTCGGTTAAATGGGAAAAAACTTCAGATAGCTTATAAATTTGGGATACGTTTATCTACAACAAAAATACTGGGACAAAAATACTGTGATAGGGCGAATGAAAAACAAAAAGGTTCGGAGAAAGGTCCCTGAGTTCATGGTAAAATTGGTTCTGCTGTTCTATCTCGCAGGTACCTGCGGTGGAAAAAAATCCCAGTTCAATTGGGATAAATTTTATGCTACGCGCTGTTGTTGGATTTATTTATCTATGAAAAAATTATAAATAAATTATATTTTTTAAATATTGTTTCTTTCGAAGAAAATTCAGAGGATTGTTTGTCCTACTATTTCCAACTTGAAGTTTGCCTAGCAAAATTAAAATCTCAGCTATATGGGGAGAAACTTTAGACGGTTTACAAATCTGGGATACTTTTATCTACAACAAACATACTGAAACTGGGCGATAGCGCAAATGAAAGACAATAAGTTCGGAGAAAGGTCCCTGAGTTAATCATGAAAAACTTGCTATTCGCTCTTGCAGGTAATTGTAGGAGAAAATCACAATTCGATTGGGAAAAATTTTACGCTACGCTTTGTTGTTAGAATTATTTATCTACGAAATTAATTATATGTAAACTATATTTTTTAACAATTGTTCCTCTCCGAAAAATTCAGGGGAAAGTTTGTCTTTCTGTTTTCAACCTCAAAATTGCCTAGCAATATTAAAATCTCAGCTATATGGGGAAAACTTTAGATGGTTTATAAATTTGGGATACATTTATCTATAGCAAAAATAGTAAATTAAAAATTTCTGTGAAGCAGTTTTTTTTTTGAAAATCGGTGGAGATAATGCCCAAGTAAATCTCAAAAATTTCTAAAAACCTCCTGCTGATAAAGTTTTGCTGGTGCATCCCACAAGTTTCTGGTGCAACATAGAACCACAGGATAACAACATAGAACCACAACAACATAGAACAACATAGAACCACAGATAAAAATATTAATTCCCTATTTAGCGTCTTTATAGTCATTTATATATAGAATATTAATTATTTTCTTTTTTTAAAACTTATTATGCAAAGTGAAATTCCGTTGTAGGAAAGTGCAAATGAAGAAGTTTGGAGATAGGTCCTAGGATTCGTGGTTAGATTTTAACTTTTCTGATGGAATCTAGCAAAAACTAGGTAATTTTGTGTTGTTAGATTTATTTATAAATAAAATGCATAATTAAAGCGATATTTTTAGTTGCAAGTTCCTACGATACCAAATTTTAGAAAATAGCTATAAATTAAGCGTTATCACTCAAATATTTTGACCACCTATAACTTTGTTTTAGACAACTGTTATCACAAAACTTATTTTTTGAAGAATATGTTTTCTCATTTAAATACTTACAATGAAGTACGGAAAACTCTCAAAAATTTTATCTGTAACTTTCTCTGTTAAAAGGATTTAGACAGAGGAAAAAACATCAGACCAAATTGTTCATAAGCTATGAGTAAGAGCAACGAAACGGCAGTAGAAATTTACAGATTTCCGAAGAAGCTCAAATTCTATCTAAAAGTATACATTATCTCAAATTAATGATAGTTTGTCTCAGTATATATACTTTTCTTTTTCCTTTTTGTGTCCATTAAAGGTGAAAGCTGCAACATGGTACCTTGAATAAAATAATCTCATTCATAAAATTTAGGATTAGTGTCCTTGAAAACTTTTGTTAGAAAAAGCAGGAAAAAAAACCTTTATATACGCAATTTAATACGCGATCTATCCTAGATATTTTTTTTCTATGAACATAACTCCAATTCTGGTTTGAATTGTCTTCGGAATTCCAAATATCTTTCGAAAAGATTTTAAATATTCTGAGACATGTGATTGTAATGCATGTTATTTAAAAGAACATAAATCTTAGTGAGGTTTAAAAACTTGTACTGGTGCCTGGTCATTTTTTACAGTTGATTGTATTTCGAACTTTTCAGTTAATTTCAACGACATTTCTGTATATGAAGACTTTGCTTCGAAAGCTCTTTAACATTATTCTATGATGTAAAATATTCAGTCAGTGTGTGAATACACGATATGATAACATGAACTCTTCGATTATTGTATAAGTGTCAGTTTTTAATTCCAAGTAGCTTTAAGGTATATTTTGAACTTCTATATTTCTATGTATTAATTAATCAGAGCAACGGTCTAACAGTATTTTTTTATGGTTTGAGATAATTTGTTGTCAGATAAAATCAAAAAGTGCGGAAGAAGTTTAAATTTTTAGAAGGAATTAAAGTTTTTAACTTTTAATAATTTATTTCTCCAGTTTTTTATCTTCAAAATACTTTCTATACTCTATCATTTAAACACAATTACACTCTGACTAGTCTGCAGCCAACTCATAAAAATTCAAGCTATGATCGAATATCTATCACTAAGAACGCAAAAGAATTGTTGAAATATATTTAATGATATGAACACTTGTTCTTCTTTAGGATCTCTGGAGTTAATTTTGTACTAAACTGTCAACATTGACTTTTGACCATTTCTGGAATTATCTTGTTTCGTATGTTTACAGTGCAAAGTAACTAAAACAGAAATTAGGTTTTAAGAAGCGATCAGTAAACTTGAAACTATCTGCTCGCTCCACCAGGAGAGAGAGAGTAAAGTAAATTGCTAAGTAAGTTTTGTAAATTTCAAAGAATAGTATATTTTTCTTCCTGGATAAATATTTACGAAAAAAAAATTTTTGTTTTTTCTCTCTGAGAGAAGTAAGTTTCTGATATAAAACTTGCGACAGAAAATTTCAATAGATACTTAAACATGAATATTTATATTCGTCTATAAATTATAATTTTGGTTTCAGAATTAGCTAATAATCGTCCCCCGAAATTTAGCAGCTTCAAAAAGAGATACATTATGTGAATTTTTTTATTAAGGAATAAATTGATTTGATAGCATTACTTAGGTTTGAGGTTCCTTTATTCTAAATACTAAGTTGCGCGTTGATAGTCCTTTATTAATATAATGAAAAGCTGAAGCCATTTCTGAAGCCAATGAAGGTTTATTTGATTTATCGCGTGGATATCGAAACTATTGCAACAAGCAGTTTTATTATTGCGTCATAAATTTTTGCAGTATTGCAGAATATCGCATCATATTTTTTAATAATTATGTATTACATATAGGTATGTACTGCACATTCGAGGAAAAAAAAATTTAATTTAAAATTTCGGTCGAGCGGTCGTAAGTCGAGCAGTCGTTAGTCGAATACCTGTATAACCTTTGTCAAATATTAAACGATAATTTTTAAGAAATTAAGGGGGCACAGGACCTTGAAGCTCGACGAAAAGACTAAAATTATGGTCTAATTCTAACCACAAAAATTCAAATAATATTGGAAAAGAAATTTTCTTTCTTTAAACATATAAAGTACATATCTTTAAATATGGCCATATATAAATTTGGAAATTATAAAACTATAAATAATTTTCAAATTAGCAGTTTAGAATTTTATATGATTAACTGGTGATTAAAAATCATAAAGTGCTGCGCGCAATAAAAATGAGATATATGCTTACAGATAATAATCAATGGTCAGAATACATTTGTAATATATTTACCTGTAGTGTAAAACCAAATAAAGTGTAATAAATATTTAAATTTGAGCATAAAATTGGAAAACTTATCACAATTTTTTGCAGAATTTTCCCACATAAAAAAAGTATTCCAGAATTGCACATTTTCCTGGTTTCGAAATTTAGAGTACCATGAAATATACATATGAGTGTAATTTTATCAGTTTCCTATTGATAGTTTAAAAGCAATGTTGCACACAAACTTAGAATTAGCAGTTAATCATATAAAATTCTAAACTGCTAATTTGAAAATTATTTATAGATTTATAATTTCCATTTTTATGCATGACATATTCAAAGATACGTACTTTATATGTATAAAGAACGAAAATTTCTTTTTCTAATATTGTTTGAGTTTTTGTGGTTAGAATTAGACTATTTTTATAGTCATTTCATCGAGCTTCAAGGTTCTGTTCCCCCTTAATTATCGTTCAATAATTTAAACGATTCAGGCATCAGCGTTGACAATCTGTTGACATTAATATTATCATTTTTTTATTCCTGAATCATTTATATAATGTGTTATATAAAAATATATGCTATTTTATTATTTTTACGATTATGTTGTTGTTGTTTCTAATGCCGGAATGTATTCAAGACCAGGCCCATATAGGCTAGCGGACTGAGGGCTGCGACTCCGGTTTATATTTGCACAACAAGGGTCGGAGTCCGATTTAGCCAGGGGCCACCGCAATTTGATCGATCGACCCCAGGGACGGCCTCTGGGGGAACCGTAACCTCTCCCACCATTTCTGACCTCATAGAGGGACTTTCGGGTCTACCAATTTCACGTGCCCACATCCGGCCTAGACACGGAGGTATTTAACCCTTCAGTGGGCGTGCCCGTGTACAAAGCGCAACATTTTCGTAATTCTGAATGCTTTCTTTTTACAAAGTTTGAATGTTTGAAGCAGTATCTAATTTATAGCTACACCCTTTCTAATGCAGGTCTTATTTTCTCACCTTTCTACTCCTTTCCCTTCATTGTAAGTCGCAATTTAACCGTGGAAAACCAGCGATTATACTGGATTACAATACGACAAAAGCAGGAGTTGATGTAGTCGATCCAATCTGCAACTATTACACGGTATCCCGCATATCACGAATATGGACAATCTCATTGTTTTTTAGGTTTTGGAACATAATAGGAATGAATTCGCAAGTTGTCCTTAGATCCAATAAACCGGACAGTTTTGAAATAAGGCGATTGTATCTGCATTCTTTGGCATTTAATTATAGATATATCTCAATATTATCAACATTTTATATCTTGTCATAAAACACAGAATTATTATTTTGAATTTGAAAACAAAAAGTTCATTACAAAAGGAATAATCAAGGTTGAGAGAGACGCTGCAGTTTGCGCCACGCGCGCCTGCTGGTGTTCCAAAAATTGTCGCGCCGGCTGAAAGGTTAATAGCGCTTGTCGGGATTCGATCCGAGCACCCTCAGCACCGAGAGCCATCGTGCTTCCACTAGGCTACCTCGAGCCCACTATTATTATTAGAAATGCCTTTGGCTTTTTGGAAATGAGACTGCTGATGTTCTTGCTAAAGATGGAGCCTTTCTTCCTATTTCTTCGCGAGATACTTTGACCTATCTTGAAATTTACTCAAGAAGAAAACTTATAAATCGGTATTCATGAAAGACCCCCTCCGACACAGGACTGGTATGACCGAAAATCTGGAGGTGCCCTTACTGTCAAGGGCGACAGAAGGATTCAGACCACCATTAGCAGATATGCTAGAGGACACCTAATGTGTCTTGCTTACAATCAGGGGCAAAAATCTTACCCTTATTGCTCCAAATGCAATACTTCAGAAGCCTCTCCTGACCATCTTTTAAACTTCCTGGGGCTTGCCAAGAAAGATATTTATAGAGACTGTAAGGACTTTGCCTTAAATAAAAGATTGCCAGCCTTTTTGTATTTAATGCTTTAATTGCATTACTCGACTAAATACAGGCTATTTGCAATATTATAAAAAGATTAAATTCGTGGGTTCACGGCATCGACGAGGAAGGTGAGACTTGAGTTGTCGCTGCTCTCATTCAAGTCTATCTAGGCCCGACAGTATCTCCTTGTCTTCGGCTCCAGCGTCACTCTGAATAACTTAGTGTAAGAAATCGAGTACCTCCCGGTACCACCGAAATGGGCACTCGTTGACTCAGACACTAAACTAAGTCTACCCGACTTTAGCCGATCTGGGCAGGAACTTATATGACTAAATAAAGGATGCAGTGGGTCTACTTATTGCTTACTGTATAATCTTCTGCACTGTATTAAAATACTGGTGATGAGTAATGAGATCTTCTTACCTAATAATGAATGCAGAACACAATAAATACAACCGCTTTCTTGACAATCCAAAAGGCTTTTATTCCACTTTCTTGACTTGAAACATATAACTTAACGCATAAACATTATGCTGGAACAAATTGTGGCACTAAAGATATTACAAAACTTATTCAATACTGCTCCACACTCTCACCAGCTGTCACATAAACATTACACGGAAACGCCTCCTTTTAAGATAGTTGGTTCAAATGCCAGATGCATTTTGAGTCACCTTCTTCCGCACGATGCAAAAATATCCCCGGCGTGCGCGTGTGACGTCATAGAGAGCGTGAAGCAACATTCTCACTTATTCCTTAATCGGAAGGAAACCGTATGATGCAACACCCGTCATCTAGTTCCAAAACTTAGTCTCTGAATCACTGACATGAAATTAACTCGCGTCCGGCGACTTTATATACATTCGCTGGACGTTCTCGAAATTTCTGGAAAACGCCACCTTTCTTTATTCAGTTATTGTTCCCAGACGACTAGGCGACTCTGGTTAGCAACTTCCTTTTTGCAGCTGACGAACTGTTCCGCGAGCTGTCGGTAGCACTTCGGGTCTTTATGTCGCCAGGACTGTCTGTCTCCAGCCATCTAAATCAATTATGTGCACAAACCGCGAGTTGATTGGTCTTCCCGGAATTTCCCTGCGCAAAAAATTCGCTATTGTACGGGAGTCGTTACAAGACCCTTTGTTTGTTTCTGATTTTATTGTAACTTTTGGCCTCTTGGACCTTGTACAGCCTACGGCTAGAGCGTGTGGAATAAGTCACACACACTCACATATAAATGCCTTTCTTTTCCTCCCAGTGAGTCTTTGAACCGCAAAACAAAATATTGTAACCCTGGTTATTTCTTGATATTTAAATCACGCAATTCAATTCATCACCGTTCATCCACAATTTAATTCATTAACTTGCATCGTGCACTCAATTACTTTTATCAAAATAAATCACTAGAATTAACATATCTTTCTCGTGACAAGCATTTAAAGCCTAAATTATTTTTACATATTAATCTAAAACCATAACAACGTATCTCATCTTCCTCTTGTTACTGCAATGCACATATTCCTTGCTTATAATAGATATTTTATCAGAATTAATCAGCAACTTTAATCACATTGTGTTACTCGCATTAATTTAATGTCTCATTGCGGGTCTATCTTCTTATCTTCCAACTTCGGCGTATGCTGCATCTCTATATAAATCTTTAATTTGCCAGCTCTTCCCACTGTCTCTTTATACTAAATTATGTTTCTCGGAGTGTTTAGTTATTAATTTCAAAAGCCTTTTATTTTCTGGCAACTAAATAGGATTGCTAATATTTCAACTCTAGTTAATTTCTGGATGTAAATGAGCCACCATCTCATTTCATTTTTCCAAATTTCTATTTTTCTGGATGAAAATCTAGATTTTCTTCTAACAGGAATCGAATTATTAAAGACCCTTTTACATTTATCAAAAAGTAGCTATTTCATTAATAGCCAACTAAGGGAACTTCATAAACGAAGCATTTACGGAAGAGTGGCTATTCTCAAGCCACTTGTAATAGATGCCAATACAAAATATCGCCCACAATGGTGCCCCGAACACAAAACCTGGTCGAGTAATATGTAGAAAAATGGCATTTGGTCTGACGAATCATTGTTCACATTGTTCCTCGCATGTCCAGGATGTGCGTATGTCTGGAGAACACCTACACAAACGTAAGATTCTGGCTGTCTCATATCAACTGTCAATCATGGAGGTACATCTATCAGGGTTTGGGATGACATCTCGTGGTTTTCTTCAGGCCCTATTGTAACCCTAAAAGGGAGATAGAATGGGATGGACAATGTCGAAATTTTAGCCAACCGGATCCATCTTATGGTGCAAACACTGTTTCTTGCAGGAGATGGCTTTCTCCAGGATGATAATTCCCCTATACATACAGCTAAATCTATTAAGTATTGGTTTGAAGAGCATGAAAAAGAAGTAAAATAGCTTTTCTTGCCCTGTACAATTTTCAGGAAGAACTAAAGAAGAAATGAAATGGCTCTTCCTGAAAATATGGCTATTTTGAGATTTAACACTCTTCTAGCAGAAGTGATATATATATATATATATATATATATATATATATATATATATATATATATATATATATATATATATATATATATATATTACCTCTGTTTGGGTTCTGGGCATATACTGGTTTTTCACTTTCAACTGTGTCTTTTATATATATATATATATATATATATATATAGCACCTCTGCTTGGGTTCTGGGCATATACTGGTTTTTCACTTTCGACTGTGTCTTTTATATATATATATATATATATATATAGATATATATATATATATATATATATATGTAAAAGAATTGTATGACCTTGTTGTAGATTTATGATTTATCAGATACACAGACCAAGTAGTTGCAGCTACCAGTGAATAACACGAAAATTAAAAAATCATTTTTCAACTAGACCTCGGAGATCTCGAACGTAAATGACACTCGCAGCAAATCTGTTTACCGGGATCGCTTATTTACAGGTCATTATTTCGCGACTGTGCTCCGCATCTGCTTTTGGCCGCAATTAAACGAGGAGAGCTCCGAGTCGTTATCTTATCATAGATACAGCACCCCGCGCTCATTATCACCTTGACCCTCAAAATTCTACGTTTCAGGAGTTTCAGGTCATTCGCAGCCATCATTCCTCTTTCCCTCCCCCTGCCACTTTTCCACGTTTTAGAATTCATATAAATGATGTATGAGGTGTAACAAAACCACTGACTAATAGATTTAGTCACGAGAATCGGTGCTCCGGGGAACAGAAGTTAGAATATATCGGAAAAAAATTAATCATTAGGGAACAATCGTCTGCGTCCGAGGATGAAAAACGATTGCCGGGGAAAATAATTTTGTTGCGGTAATTGTTAACACATGAATACGATGAAGGAATTGTTTTACTTTAATTATGCACAACCCAAAAAGGAAGAGAAAGAAAAGGGCGAGTAGTTAGTGCCTTAACTTAGCAATTATTGATTTCTAATCTGTTTTCATTACACCTCTCTGGTCCGCTGGACTTTTTCATTCAGCGAGCCAGATGTTTTCGTGATTAATGACTCGTGAGCCCATGATTTGATTTTCGGGCTTAAATACTTTGTTTCAGTATATTAATACTCGGTGGATAACTAAAGGTCGCGCTGTGTAGTTAATATTAAGTAATGATTAGTTGCTTTCGTAAGGTTTGTCAGCCGAGATGATTTAAAATGCAGTAATCGATCTAGCTTCGTGCTTAAGAGGGTACTCCGAACCTTTTGGTTTATGTATTGTGATGTTAAATGAAGCACCCACATTTTGTACAGGTCTCTCCTGTCCTGTCCTGATTAAAATATGGTCGTTTAGAGAGGTGGCCGGCTAGAGGAGATTCTCTTTCTCTATACATATATATATATATATCGCACCTCTGCTAAACGAGTGTTACACCTCCGAAATTTTCGATTTTGAGTTAATTGCACCACAATGCTATATAAGAAGTGCTTTTCATTCTCGAATAATCTTATAAGCCTAGTACCAACACAATCTCCTAGATGGCGCTTATTACTCTCCTCCACAACTAGGAGGGGGAACTTGCTCATGCGAAGAATGAAAATAAAATTCTGTCAGTGCCTAATGTTGTTGTATTAAAATGTTCCTATTATAAAAATGCTCATTAAGTTTTACTTGGAAAATAAATGTTTTTATTTAGAAAATAAATTTGTATTTTTTTCTAACCAGCTGTTCATGATATCAAGGTTGTTTCTTTGTACTGTGAAAAGTTTAGGTAGATTGTGCATTAGCATAGAGATATGACAGTATTCCCTCAAGCTTTTCAGTTCATGTTGACAAAATGAAGTTACTAGAAGAGGGTTATATCTTGTAATTAAAATTCAGAATCATGCTTTAAAAATTGAAAACAACTTTAATAGTATATTTCTGCCTTCTGAAGTGATTCGAACAATAAGTTTCCCAAAATTATCATAGGCATTCATGAAACAAGAAATGAAATTTCGACATACAGTGATTTCCGCTTATAAGAATCACGTTTGTTATTACTGTTTTTGATTCTTATAAGCGGTTGATTCTTATAACCGAAATTTAGGTTTTTGGACTGGAACACACACCTATATATACATATATTAGATAATTTACCATAAAATACTCTTTAATTTACATTAACTATCTTTTATTAAAATGTATTTTTTATAGTTTTAAAAATAAAAATTAATTTTTAGACCTATAAGTAGTTACACATGATTATAGTAAGAGAAGAAAAAAATACAATATTTGTTACAAGTTACAACATACCTGCTTAACAGTTTTAACATTTCAACTACAGGAAGGGAGCAAGAAAAAGTTTTCTGCGGTAGTTTGACGTAATGAAGTTTTCAGAAGGCTGTTTATACCTCTTTCAATACTTACAGTCTCAGACGAAGATTTACTCGAACGGGTAAAGTTGCCCCCGGGTCAAGCTGATAGGACAGTGTTGTGGTAAAGCGTTTAAGGGGATACTTTTATGTTATGTCTAATAAAGAAAGGGGTGAATTTTACGACTATATTCCATCCCATCTTATCAATCCTTCTTAAAAAAAAAAAAGAAAAGAAAGAACTTCATGTCTTTTGATGGTTTAAGTAGCTTTTTTGGAAAAATGAAAGGAAAGCGAAGAGTGTAAACTGATTCTTAAAACCGGTGGATTGATTCTTTAAAGCGGAAATTTTAACATGGAAATAATACATTTGTTTTTGTTTTCGCGGTATTGATTCTTATAAACGGTTGATTCTTATAACCAGTGATCACTATAAGCGGTGGTTACTGTATATCTTCTTTAGCTCTTCCTGAAAATATGGCTATTTTGAGATGTAAAACTCTTCTAGCAGAGGTGCGATTATATATATATATATATATATATATATATATATATATATATATATATATATATATATATATATATATATATATATATATATATAAATGCAATTGCACCATATTCATATGCATGCATGCTGTAAATTTAGCTAATAGGTGTCAAAAAGCCTTTAGCCGACTCGTTTCCTTAAAGTCCTATCAAATACCGCCAAGCTTTGTTCACTGAGGGCACACAAAAAAAAAGAGAACTGATGAGTTAATTTTTAAAGAACAAATGTTCCAAGTGTGAATTTCCTTACGCCAGCATTATTGTCTACGCTCTTCTGTAACAAAAACGGCGGCAGGGTTAATGGATTGTCAACAATTTAGTCTGCAACCTCTTGTATAAATACATTCCTGTCTTTTGCCTTATCATCGCATTGTCTCTCGGTTTATAACAGATGAATGAATTAAGTCTGCGTTTTCGTAATTCATAGCAATCTATCTACTTCGGCATTCCTGCCTGAAGGCCGGCTGAAAACGTGAAGCAGAATCCTCTTCGTTTGTCTTTTAAGCGAAAAGCATTTTAAATACTGAAATTAGAATTTAACAGTATGGAAATGACGAGTATATAATTAATTTAGCACTAGCATTGCTTTTGCTCCAGGAAAGTACTCGGTAAATTAAATTTATCTATTGATTTTTACTGAATTTTAATCGTTTTTTCAGGGGTTTGGGGGGCGGGATTTGTTTCACAGTATTTTTATACTATAAATTACTCATCCGTATGCTCAAAATTTCGATGTTTTTTCGGAATGGCTGAAACCACCTAAGAGAACTGGGGTGGTCAACACTTTTATGGTACTGCGTTGGACAGAAAATAAATGCCATTCATTATACATGTCACTGATATATGTATAATTATATACATAGATCTAACCATGCACATATATATATATATATATATATATATATATATATATATATATATATATATATATATATATATATATGCTTAGCCATATAAGTTTTTGCCATATAAAGATACTGGGTATTCCAACCTTTTTTTTAAGTGTTATTTTGGCTTAACTTAATCGAAATTTTATGAAACTTACAAATCAGTTGTAATATATAACAAAAAGTATTTTTTTTAATTGCGAGTTTTTTGTTCCCCTGTGACGTGACGTGTGAAAACACGGTACTGAAAATACGCATCTTTATTTCAGAAAACACAGTATACCCACCTATTTTTTTAGAAAAAAGCACTGTATGTATATATATATATAGTTTTAGCCAGAAGTGATTGTAAAATCGGTCACTAGTATACACTTTTATTGTTTTTAAAAAATCCAAAACTTCAGGATCTACGGCCTGAGATTTTAATGCTATAATTTCAATTTTCGAATAAAAGTTTTCGATTTCTATCTAATTACGAATTGAAATTTATTCAGAAATTTTATAATTTTATCAGTTTGCTTACATCCTAAACCTAATAACTTTATTTAATTCTTAAAGTTATCCTTTTTCGTTAAAATACTTGAATTCCGTATTCACGGACTGTTGATCAGTTACTTATAAACAATCAAATTAAGTCATAGAGTATTTTTTCAATCAAAACGTTATGAAGAATCAATCAAAATTATGAAGAATCTAGATGTAAGTCAATTTATAAACGTTTTAGTCATAGAAAGTGAATATAAATTAAACTGAAAGTGTAATATCTGAGTTGGTGTGATCGATCACAAAATCTAACGAATTCACAAAAATAAATTGTTTAAATATTTTTCTTTTAATTACTGAAATAACACTAAATCTTAGAAAACTGCGATAAAGAAAATACCTTTCTTTCAACTAACAATTAATTCAAACTCGTTAATCTAAATATGAAATCACAGCAATAACACTAAATCATAGTATTTTACAAAATATATGCAGCCTTTCTTTCAACCTACAATTAATCAAACTTGGTAAGTCTCAGTACAAAAATCGGTGAAAAAAATGACTAAAATCAATTAAATATCCCTAAATAACACTATATCAGGATGAATAAATCACCTTTCCTTCAAACAAACAATTAACTGAGACTTTTTAGTTCTGAATATAAAATCACTGAACCAACACTAAATCATAATGTATTATGACAGACAAATCACCTCCATTTTCAACCTACAATTAATGCAAACTTTGTAAGTGAAATATAAAGTTCGTAAATGGCAAATAATCACCTCACATTAATTACAGGATAATTGGCCTGCTGCTCAAAAATGTGTTTGTTTATCACTGCCCATATTTTGAATATTAGAATTTAAAACGTTTAACAGAAACCAGTTTCAAAGAGAGAGAGAGGTTGTTAAGCACGGCCAAGGACGAAGTGGTCACCACAATGAACCATTGCTGTCATTAAAATGCTTTTTAAAAATTCACTCTCTGAAGAATATTTCATGTTTTTCTGCTTGAAATCACAGTCCCTTGTCGCGTGCACTTTAAACTTGTGAAGGTTCCTCGCTAACAAGGTCGTTTATCTACCGCAATCGTTTAATAGTTTTCGAATAGCTAAGTTCAGTAATTCGTTCTAAACACAAAGAATAGGGGAACTACTTAGGTGCTATGAAATTTCACTTATTTAACTCGGTCAGTGGTGGTAGACATTTGTGGTAAAAGGAATTTCACGTTTCAGGAATCAACAACCACTTTTAAAAAAATTTTGTCAAATTTTGCAATTTGTAATATTTATTTCTTGATACGGTGGTCTCATAGCGGCGATAACTAAAAACATATTCTTTTTGTAAATGTATTAACTGTTACATGACAGTAAATACCTTTGATTTCCTGTCAAAAAGGGTTATTAAAGTAATATTGCATAAAATAAATTATTACAAATTACTGCAAATATGCAAAAACAGTTATGTAAAAAAAAAAATACAAAATCACAACAAAAGTTTTCAAGATTTTCTAGATTCGTTTTGATGTATTGCTATCAACCCTCAGACACATGCTGATAATAAATATACAGTAACCACCGCTTATAGTGATCAGTGGTTATAAGAATCAACCGTTTATAAGAATCAATGTCGCAAAAACAAAAGCAAATTTATTATTTCCATGTTAAAATTTTCGCTTTAAAGAATCAATCGACCGGTTTTAAGAATCAGCTTACACTCTTCGCTATCCTTTCATTTTTCCAAAAAAGCCACTTAAACCCTCAAAAGGCACGAAATTCTTTCTTTATTTTCTTAAAAGAAAGACTGATAAGATGGGATGGAATCCAGTCGTAAAATGCATCCTTTTCTTTGTTAGACATAATATAATAGTTTCCCCTTAAACGCTTTAGCTAAACACTGTCTTATTAGCTTGACCCAGGAGCATCTTTACTCGTCCGGATCCGATTTCACTTTTCTCCTCTGACAAACAAAGACAGGGACTCTTTTTTCCCACCTCCCACATCCTGGTTGCGGCTTCCTGGACCCTGAAACACAAATCTTCGGCGAAGTGTCCACTATCACTTAGGCAAACGTGACAATAGTAGATTCAGAACGTTATCAAGCCATGAAACGTAAACTAGAAGGTGAATCTTCGTCTGAGACTATTGATATTGAAAGACGCATAAACAGCCTCCTGAAAACTTCATTACGTCAAACTACCATAGAAAACTTTTTCTTGCACCCTTCCTGTAGTTGAAATGTTAAAACTGTTAAGCAGGTATATTGAAACAAATACTGGATTTTTTTCTTCACTCACTATAATCGTGTGTATCTACTTATAGGTCTAGAAATTAAGTTGCATTTTTAAAATTAAATAAATAATTTTAATAAAAGATAATTAATGTAAATTAAATAGTATTTTATGGTAAATTATCTCATATGTATATATAGGTGTGTGTATGCTTGTCAAAAACCTAAATTTCGGCTATAAGAATCAACCGCTTATAAGAATCAAAAACAGTAATAACAAACGTGATTTTTATAAGCGGAAATCACTGTGTATATATATATATATATATGTGTGTGTGTGTGTGTGTGTGTGTAATAGTGCTGCACATAGCTATATGCCAGTGCTATTACATATATATATAAAGTTTTAGCCTGAAGTGATAGTAAAACATAAATGATTAACGGCAAATTTTAAATAATTTTAGAGTCATCTGTTCAATGGATAAAAGTATACCTTTAGGTACTAAGTGTACATAAGGGTAAACTCTCACCTTTACCTTCACGTGTTATGAACACCTGTCTTTGCCTGTTGTTTATCGCGAAATATTTCCACCCTGACTTTCCAGTCATCTTGTGAACCGAATCCACACCAAGCAAATGGAAATGTACATAGGGATTCGTCCCTTTGATCCTTTAATGGCGACTGAGTGTTTTAGTTGTAGTTCCAACAATAGATGACAGAAAACCATATCCCCCGCTGAGCTGCAACAATCCTTCCTGTTACCTTCCCGTTTCCAGCTGGCAAGACTGAATGCCATCCGAGATTAAAATTCCCAACGTCACTAAAGGAGAATTCCTCTCCATGATCTTTCACCCATTGTTAACGTCTCTCAAGTGTCTTTCGGCGGCCATTTCGCGGAGGCTTAAGACGCCTGTCGGAATGCGTTATTATTTTAACCATGTGTTAGAATTAGATAGATTCGTAGAGTATGCCATAATCTGTGACACAAATGGCGCGGTTCTTTACTGGTTGCTTCCCTGCAGTGACATGCTGTCACTTCAGCTCGTGTTGGAGAGGAACCCTGAGCAATATCGCACGAATGTGTGTTATTTGTGAGTTTTATGACTGGCTAGGAAAGTGTGGTTCGCGGACTCCTCTAGTCCGTTTTATGACAGTCAGGGAACGAAAAGTGTTTATATTGTCCCTCAACCAGAATGAGTCCCTCATTTAGTAAGGGTTCATTTTTAAAGTATGTACGCATTCATTCAGTAAGGGTCATTTAGTAAGGACTTTTGATTTATCTGTATATATAAAACAGTTCCGTACCTGACTGACTCACTCACATACAACGCACAGACCAAACCGCTGGACCTAAAGGGCTGAAATTTTGCATGGCGAGTCTTCTTATAGTGTAGGGGTGCACTAAGAAAGATTTTTGAAAAATTCTTCTTAGATTTTTTTAAATTAAATTTTTAATCTGTTTTCGTAACTTTTTTTAAGTTTGCATTTAAAATAATAATTTGAAGGTTATAAAATTTATATCGCGGGAAATATCATAACAATTCCTTTAAAATGAAATCTTTTTCGAATCTTTACCTCCATTTTCTGATTTTTGGTGAATTTTTAAAGATTAATTTTTAGAATTTAATTTATTAGATGCTGATCACGTGATTTCTTTTTCCGGTACTTTAAATAAATTTATCGTCACGTGCATAACAACTATATAGAAAAACAATATTTTTTTTTCTTGCTAATGCGGCAGACGATTGGACATTATCCAAAAAAATATTAAAATACAGTAAAAGATATGTTCCTCAAACTGTACAATATTCTTTAGTATGTCCTATTAGATTTAATTTGAATACTTTCTTCTACATTATTTTGTCTATAAAAATATCCCTTACGATTTTTTTATAAATATATATATATATATATATATATATATATATATATATATATGTATGTATATTTATTTTTTTAGGCATTAATTCCATACATTGACAGTTGTATTTAATTTGAATGTACTCCGTAGCGAAGTGCGGGTTTTCAGGTAGTTATTTTATAATTGCAATTAGATAGTGATGTAAACAGCACAGACCCGCTTTATTGCTTACTGCTAACGTACGCTTATTTCATGGTTGGTTGGTTGAGGTTTAAGTGTGCAAGGTCTAAAATAGGACATAAAGCACCAAACACAAGACTAGAGCCAAAACAACAACAAAAAAGTATATGTAAAAGCGTCAGGCTCGAACCAACAGCGGAAATCAACACTTATCGATAATAATAAGACGTGCAAACGTGAAAAAAATTATATAAAAGGGTGATAAAAATGATGTGTAAACGTGATAAAAAAGATGATATACAGGGTGTTCCCAAAAATCTTGACACTATCTATGTACTGCTTGATCGCAACTGCGGTGCCGCAACGACACCGGATCGCTGGTGTGCACCGAGCCTTAATGCTGAGTTCAAAACTGTGTCTTTTGAATACCAAATTGGATAATGTAATGATTCGTGAGAAACACTTTTTCCAGCTGGAAAAAAAAGCGACAGGAAAATAAGTCTCAAACGCTTAGAGCGTTAAACTTATTCAAAATTCCTAGAAGATATTGCATATTGTTTAGCCGCTCAAAAAAAGCTGAAAGGGTTGTTAGCGGAAGGTTGTTTTCAGTCGTTAATGGTGTTCAAGGTTAATTTAGCAGTTAAAGCTTTAATTATCTGTAAAATATGGATCTATTTTAAATAATTTGAGAATAACTAAAAATGCCAAAGTGTTTTTGTATATGTTTACGACACTAGAAATTATGAATTGTCGAAACCAAATGATTCATGACTCGAAAATAAATTATATCATTCATTTGCTTATTTTATTGTGTGTACCAGTTAAGTAAAATGCATGGGAAGCTTACAATAACTGTACAAAAGATAAACAGAGCTACAGAATGACAGATTTTTAAGAATTAATTTCCCATAAAAGTCTCTCTGACTTTTGGTGATTAAAAATCAGTAATACAGAATCATATGGAAAAGATATCATATTTACTTTTTTTATGCTACTTATCTTTATAAGCGAATTCTTCCTATGTAGCTAAACATAAAAGCTATTCAAAACGACCAACTGTATGCGGAACTGGTTACAAACCCGTCGACCGGGTTTGTAACCAGTTGCGCCATGTGCGTGGCTCCATTCAATTACATAGGTTACGACTCAACACGGACTGGTTTGTGATTCGAGTCAGTTATCAGTTTCTTTTGAGTTGCTCCGTGTGCAGACGGCCTAAAGGTTAGCATATTAGTCGCTACGCAATTTCTTTTATAGGCCAATTTTAAATTGAACAAAGCATTGGCATTTTTTAAGATATTAAATATTAACTAGTTATAAATAAAAAGTTTACATTAAATTAATCGCAAATTAAGTGATATCTCATTTTTTAAAATAAAATGGACTTACGCAACTTTCAAAATAAACGGTCCATATATTAGTGTTTACAACACGTTTTCACTGAAAATTTAAAAAAAAAAAAAAGGACTAAATGTTCCTTGTCTACAGTTTTTTCTCTTCTACTGATAATTAACTGGAATTTTGTTTTTGTCTTTTTTATTTCTAGCAGTAGCATATAAAATCATTCTCCAGTGTGTACGAACCCACAGCAGAAACAACATAAAGAATAAAATACATAAAAATTATCACGTCTAAAACTGTCAGTGGGGGGGCACAAAGGATAATTCATAATCACTACTACGGCCGCCTCAACTTTCGCGTATCAGCCAAACATTACAGGTGACCAGCCTTGCGACAGCAATTCTTCCAGTCCACTTTGGACCCGCAAGGCCAACGCACAATTAAATAAAGCAAAATCCCGAAAAGAGCAATAAAATATTAACAAATTTTAGTTAGTCAAAGCCGAATTTGCAAATAAACCCTTCCTGGTTCCACTTGACCTTAAGTCCTTCTATTTTAACAATTTATCTATACATATAAAACAGTTCCGTAACTGACTCACTGACATACAACGCACAGACCAAACCGCTGGACCTAAAGGGCTTACATTTTGCATGGTGATTCTTCTTATAGTGTAGGGGTGCACAAAGAAAGATTTTTGAAAAATTCTTTATTAAATTTTTAAGCTGTTTTTGTAACTTTTTTTAAGTTTGCATTTAAAATAATAATTTGAGGGTTATAAAATTTATATCACGAGAAAGATCATAAAAATTCCTTTAAAATGAGATATTTTTCGAATCTTTACCTCCATTTTCTGATTTTTGGTGAATTTTTAAAGATTAATTTTTAGAATTTAATTTATTAAATGCTGATCACGTGATTTCTTTTTCTGGTACTTTAAATGAATTTATCGTCACGTGCAGAACAACTAAATAGACAAAAAAAAAATTTTCTTTCTAATGCGGCAGACGATTGGACATTATCCAAAAAAATATTAATATACAATAAAAGATATGTTCCTAAAACTGTACTATATCAACTGTACTATATTCTTTAGTATGTTCTATTACATTTAATTTGAATATTTTCTTCTACGTTATTTTGTCTATAAAAATATCCTTTACGATTTATATATATATATATATATATATATATATATATATATATATATATATATATATATTTGGCATTAATTGCATACATTGACCGTTGTATTTAATTTGAATGTACTCCGTAGCGAAGTGCGGGTTTTCAGCTAGTTATTACATAACAATCAACTACAATTTATGAATGAAAAGACATAAATCCTTAAAACACAACATAAATATAATTAGTTCGTCACTAACACACACATAAGTCAAAACAGGTAGTTTTAAACACGCACACAATTACAAGTATATCAACAATCTTTTTACAAGTCCATTTCAAGAAACAGTTACAAGTACTCTGAAGTATAAATTTTACCATAATAAAGGCACAAAGGATAAATTAAATAAATAAAATAAAATAAAAAAATTAAAAATTGGAAGAGTCAAACTAAAAGAGTCAATCAGTATGAATGGCCAAGAATCGATCCCTAGCTTGTCAGTATCTATCATAGATATTCTCTGACACTGCTGGGCATTTCTTGATGTGTACAGCATCCATCATACTGCCAGACTTACACAAAACCTCGTGCGCTGCGCTTGTTACTCATTCAGCGCTGCCCAGGGGGGCACGTGTAGCTTAAAGTCTGTTACGGTCGCGAGTAACATTAACCCCCGCTGGAATTGTTATTAACAGAAAATTAATGCTAATATTAGCGATTAATCAAAATATTTTCTGTGACTAGGCTATATTCTCTGCATTATTGGATGTTTCGTATCTTGGTCTATTGATTGAGAGTACAGGCGGAATCAAAAATTTACCTTTCTGTGCTATTGAGAAATATCGTAAGGAATTTTTATGTAACATGCAACCCAGATACAGCTATTTTTCTTAAGGCTGCTGTGTACTAACTCTATTGGATTCGCTCACCTCAATGTTAACCTATGGAGAAAATTTGTCTACTATTTGCAGCTACCTAAATGCTGATAATCAAATAAAAATGGTATTTTCAGACAGCCTGAACTTTTCTGCACCTTGCAACACGATTTATTGTATAAATTTCGTCCACCAAAGGAATTTAGGAGCGTTTAAAACATACTATAGCAGATTTTTTCCCCCGAATAATTAAAATTCTAAAATATTTGCTTTTTTTTTTTAAACGGAGAATGACTCAAGGTGTAAAATTTATTTCCCTATTGCAAAGTACAAGCCCCCCCCCCCCCAAAAAAAAAAAGAAAGAAGAAAAAAAATCTTTAAATCCACGTCGGCAATCCTTGGACAAATTTTTCCCATAGGTTAACATTGAGGTGAGAGAATACAATGTGGTTAGTTCACAGCAGCCTTAATACATTGTTGACCGGTACCTAACTATAGTAACTACAGGGTGTCCGGAATAAGAGTATCCAAAAATTATGGTTTATTTTTGAAGAACTATCCATTAAAATTTTTAAAAAAATTATTTAAATAGAATGAAAATCTCACCAAATTTTAATACCAATCATATATTTCGATCATAGTATCATAGATTTCGACGTGTGTCCCTTTTGTAGCACGACAAACGTCTAAATGGTAATCCAGTTCTCTGCAAGTGTTTCGTAGCATATCATAAGTTATTACACGAACTGCTTGAATGATACGCTTTTTCTACTCATCCATAGTTTCAATTTTTTGTTTATACACAGCGGATTTATTGAATCCCCAAGCAAAAAATCTACAACTCCTGATATGCTACGAAACACTTGGAGAGAACTGGAATACCATTTAGACGTTTGTCGTGCTACAAAGCTGCACACATCGAAATCTATGATACTATGATCGAAATATATGATTGGTATTAAAACTTCGTGAGATGTTCTTTCTATTTAAATAATTTTTTTTTTAATTCTAATGGGTAGTTCCGTGAAAATAAATCGTAACTTTTGGATACTTTTAGCCCGGACACCCTGTATTGTTAACCGGTAAATTCGTGTTTTTACAGGCAAATGTTGAAGACAATTTATGATATAGGAAAGTCATATTGGAAGAATTTCCGATCATCTTAACATTGCTTTGCTTGGAAACTACCTTTACTATTACCTGAGTGAGTTTCAAGCAAATCCTCACCTTTTATCATTTAATCTGAGACCCCCCCCCCTCCCCCAATATAAAGAAAACAGTTTTCAGAAAATTAAAATGCCATACTTTATTACAAAATTTCAGTCTTTGTCAGTGACTCGCAAATACATTTAAATAAAATTTCCAGTCAACAATGTGTTTATATAGAATTACATTTAGAAACAGTATGAAATTGTCCTAATAGCATGCCTGCTAGATCTTTAACTCTAGAAAGACCGGAATTTTTTTTTCTTACTTAAAAGACTGAACACCGTCATTTTGACTGTTAAAAATAAAATCAAGAATTTAAAATATTTAATGTTCTTTTAAAAAGGTTAAATACTTTAAATTTTGAACTATTTCATACAAATATATAATAAATTAGTATATATTTAGATGTATTTTTATGCAGGTCTGACAACCTGATATGGTTTATCCGTAAAAATATATGCATGGTTAGTGCAGTCCTTATTTTTCAACAATCCTTATAGTGCAGTCCTTATTTTTTCGAAGAGCCAATATTTCCGTTATTTGCAAAAGGGGGAAGAGACGAAAAGTAACTAACATTTTTCCGGTATTATTTTAAAGATTTCTGCCTGTTTTCTATATTTCCGTCAAATTGCCGGCTTTCAGTCTTAGTAAATATACAACATATTTTCTCCCCCTCTTTACTATCGAATATAATTTTTTAAATGTGTATGCATATTTCGCGTAAAATTAGAAAAAGTCATAAAATTTCAGAAGCCTGAGGACATAAATACAGACTTAGCGCTCAATAGTATGTCATAAAATTTCAGAAGCCTGAGGACATAAATACAGACATAGCGCTGTATGTCATAAAATTTCAGAAGCCTGAGGACATAAATACAGACATAGCGCTCAATAGTATGTCCGAAACCGTCAAAATAACGGCAGCCGTCTTTCTAGTGTTAAAAAATTACCTTCAAAAAAACACGCGGCGAATAAGTTCAATTTTTGAAACAAAATCAGGAACAAAGAAACTGAAACTTTAACATAAAATCGCTTCGCAGTTAGTTTGCCAACCATTGCAAAACACGAAGTGAAACCGCTTTTTGCAGTAACTGATATTTTATTGTCACCAGAGGCTAAAAACCTTTCATATCATGTTGAGCACCCTCTTTTCCTCAATATTCTCTTGAGGAGAGAGCAACGATATTTGAAGATCAAAATCTCTTGACAAGTGTGTCAAGCGATATTTTTTTCTTCCCCCTTTGCTAGGATTAGACTCTGGTTCGCGAGTCATATTATCTTCCAGTTTTAAGAGGAGAAAAGGATTTGACAGGAGCATTTCCCAGTGTTGTTCAGGATTTGAGGAAGTCACAAATGGTTGCAAATGTAGGTATCAAGTGTCTCCATTCTCTTGCTTTGCGTCGAGGCAGAGCTCCTGTATAACTCGCGTATTACCTGCGTAAAAATATTCGTGTTTTTCAGGGTGAAAATAAATACCGGGCTTCAGGCAGATTGTTGTGGTTTTTTCGTGTCTAAGGCACATCCTGAACGTGTCTGAGACACATTATTTTGCTTATGTGAGGTTGATTTTTTTTTCCTTTCATAAAAACTCTAAAACTATTTGTGAGGCAGATTGTTTTTCTAATTTAGATAAATTTAGAATTAACTAGATCAGATTTGCCGTTAACCTTATTTCATGACGAATTCAAGTCAATTTCAATATTTTACAATTGGAAGGTTAATTTTTAGCTAATTAATACAGATATTTCAAACATATGGCTTCAATTCATAACTTTAAATAATAACTTTTAAATATAAAAATGTTCAAATCGCTACATTTTTGAAAACTGAGGTTTGTTAGGTTTAGTAACTTTATTAGGTACTTAAAAATATTTATACACACACACAATTCATATCAATATGTATTACTTGTTAAGAAAATTTTAATAAAGATATTTATCTTAATTATAAAAATATAATAGCGTGTTTTTTTAATTTTTGGAACCTAACTCCCCTTTTCGTACTAGTTCTTTGTTTCGTATAACACGGATTCACATAACACGGCAATTTTTTGGAACGTAACTCCTGTGTTATACGGGGTTTACCTGTGTATATATATATATATATCTTTATATATATATATATATATATATATATATATATATATATATATATATATATTTTTTCTGTCCGTGTGTATGTCACTGAACTCCTCCTAAACGGCTGGACTGATTTTAAAGAAATTTTGTGTGTGCGATTAAGTTGATTTGAGAATGGGTTTAGATTCACAATTTAATCCGATAGAAAATGTTTTTTAAATTCATTTACTTATTTATGTGTTGTTTTTGATCTTTGGTTAGTTTAGGTACACAATTGGATCCGGTAGGCAGCGCTGCAATCGCGTTTCAGAATTTTTTATTATTTTTTATTTTCATGAATTTTAATGCTGTATACACGTGCATTGAATAACAATTAACTTAACCTATAAATTTAAATTGCCAATTCTGATTTGATTCTATGCAATTTATGAAGTATTGAACAGCTCACTGATTAGTATGACTAATCAATGACTAAATCAATTTAGCCATATGAATGAAATTTCGTCCACATTCTTGCTAAGTTTAAGATAGGTCGAGTTGTGATAACTGTACGCGTGGTGGTGTAAGGTTTTTTAAAAATAGTTTTTTTTAACATATTTTTTCATCAAAACGGTCCAAACAATTTATAGTTTATTAAAATAATTTTATGATTTTTGGATTTACAACGTTTGAACAGCACAACGTCTATCGGGTCCGCTAGTATATATATATACAGTGGAATCTCGATGGATCGTTTTCGGATCCATCGTTTTTCCGTATGTGTCGTTCATTTTATCCAGTCCCAACGATCATATTGCTTTGTTAGGTTTCCGCATGTATCGTTTTCCCGCATTTATCGTTCATTTTAATCGGTCCCTTGAAAAACGATAAATCGAGATTCCACTGTATATATATACAGTCGAACCTCCATATATCGAAGTAGCAATTTGCCGGAAAAAAATTCGATATATAGAAATTTCGATATATAGAATTGAGCTTAGCTTTATCATGATTATCCTAAGAAAAAAAATTAAAGCTAATTTTCGTATACGAAACTCCATTTCTAATTTATATGCGAATCCCATTAAATGAAAGTGAATAATTAAAAAATGAATTAATATGAAAGATTTATTGAGTACTACATAAATTTAAAAAAACAATAATCCAGACAGTGGTTACAATGATCACAGTTAAATTCTTATAAAAAAAACTACGAATATCTTGCTGAACAGACAGCTTTGCGGAAAATTCAAAGAAAGGTTCGTATTTATTCAGTCCACTAAAAACTTAATCAGGGACATTTTCCGCGAATTGAAGTCCACTACATATTGTTTCAAATGCCAAAAAATGGGAGATTTTATTCTAAAGAGGAATAAAATCTCCCAATTTGTCTTGAAAACATTTCGATATATAGAGTCTTTTTCGATATATAGAAACAATTTTTCTATGTAATGAACATGGAGATTTGCTAAGAGTTCGATATATAGAAAATTTCGATATGTGGAAGTTCGATATATGGAGGTTCGACTGTATGTGTATATATATATATATATATATATATATATATATATATATATATATATATATATATAAAAGATAGGTGGGTTTTTTTTTTTTTTTTTTTTTAGATGCCGTCTGGATTTATTACAATTTTCTCGCTTCGAGGCCTGAGTACAGTATTTAATAACCCGTCCTCGGGACAAGTGCCTGCCTCATTGGGGAAAAGAAAAAGTATTAAACATCCTAGTAATAAAGGATAACTGTTTGAGTACCATACCTTTACTAGTCAGAAATCATATTAACTACCCTTTTACGTTCGCACCGTCTAATTCTAAGGATTCAATTACCCCGCAAGCACCCCTAACCGTATCAGTCTCCAAATTACGTACGCTGTTATTACCACCTAGTTCCAGACAAAAACATTGTTAGAAGATCCTTCCGTTACAAGGCGTCTCTACCACAGGGCGTATTTCTCGGAGAACAATGGAGGCATTTTGTCGGCACCCCGGGGTGGTCGAATTTTCGGATGCCGGTGGCTTTTGTTCTTCGGAGTACCCGCTTCTGTTGTGTTCTTACTTTCTGTGGGATGGCTGAAGGTCATTTAGAATATTGCTTTGTTGGGATGTGATGGGATCTGTAATAGCCGGTAGTGGGTTCGTAGCCGCATGGTACCTTGAATGGAAACGAAAATTTAGCAGTCAGTGTTCTTGTTTTGAGGCATTTTCACAGGAGGAAATCTACAGATTTAAGTTGCTAAGCTGACTTTTTGGGCAGTCCGTGAGAGAAAACTACTGCATCAATTTACTTCATTTTGGTCTTAAACGAAAGATTGTAATCTGTAGATTTGTCAAATTTGGTTTTTGTAACCGTAATTTCTATTAATTAGCGATAATTTAGAATTAAAAATTGTTTTCTGCGCATGCTCAGTGGTATGTTTAGTCTTTCTAGATCTCACTCTGCTATTTTTATTTTTATGATAATTATGTTTCTGAAATTTAAGATTAAACCTCATAGAAATTGTTTATTTCGTGCTGTTTAATTGGCGATAATTTACAATTTAAAAAATTGCTTTCTACGCATGCTCAGTGACATTTTTAAATCTGGCTTTAGATACTCACTAAGCACGAGGCCGCTTAAGCACATTAATTTGTTTCTGCGAATTATTATGATTTTTAACATTTGGCAATAATATGTTGAGTATAATTTGTGTATTAGTGCATTTATTTACTATCTAGCCGTCATGTTTTGACGGGTATCAACTAGTATAAATTAAGTTCGACTTCAAGCGGTAGATTTAGAAATCTTAGCTCTGCTACATGTTTTGAGGAATTAATGTAGAATTATACAGAGAACTCATACGTCTTTGTTTAGATAAATCGAAAAACATCTTAATGCAGTAAATTTTGCTTCTCATTTGACGAGATTATTTTCCCACAGAATGCAAAAGAAGCCCAAAACTATCCTATGTAATGGACGATTTTGAATTCTATAAAGCATAGGTTTTGAGAAATTGAATTGAAATTAATTAAACAATCAATAAGTAAATGCCAAGTAAATTTAACATCATATATATTAGTTATATCTAATACCTTCCTAAAGAGTTGAGAATATATCTTCCCAACTTTCCTTTGGGAAGAGAAAACTTTCCAAAGTTTTCTCTTCCCAACCATTTAATATAATAAGCTTGAAACCCATTCAATATAATAAGCTCGAATGTTTTGGATGGCTCTGTATTCCAATGTTTCGTTGTATTTAGATCAAGGTTTTAACGTTCACATTATGTATTAATTTTTGAATATGTGTCTTTGATAATGTAAGGACTTTACCTTAAATAAAAGATTGCCAGCCTCTTCGTATTTTATGCTTTAATTGCATTTCTCGACTAAATACAGGCTATTTGCAATATATTAAATTCGCAAAAATTAAATTCGTGGGTTCACGGCATCGACGAGGAAGGTCAGACTTGAGTTGCCGCTGCGCTCATCCAAGTCTTTCTAGGCCCGGCAATATCTCCTTGTCTCCGACTCCAGTGTCACACTGACTAACTTCGTCTCTGAATCATCTGAATCACTGAACTCTCGCTCGGCGACTTTATATACATCCGCTGAACGTTCTCGAAAGGTCTGGAAAACGCCTTCTTTCTTTATTCAGTTACATTCCCAGTACACTAAGCACTTCAGTTACATTCCCAGACGACTAGGCGCTTCCGGTCGGCAAGTCCTCTTTTGTAGCTAACGAACTTTTCCACGGGCGGTCGTTAGCACTCCCGGCATTTATATCGCCAGGCGACTGTGCAGAACGGCGCTTTGGTTGGTCTTCTCGGAATTTCCACGCACAATATATTCGCTATTGTACAGGAAGTGTTAGAATACGGATCAGATTATATCAGTGATATCTAAAACCTTCCTAAAGAGTCGAGAATATCTCTTCCGAAGTTTCGAAATCCATTTAATATACTTTTTATTAGCTCATATAATAAGATCGGATGTTTTGGGTGTCTCTATCTTCCGATGTTTCGTTGTATCTAGATCAAGGTTTTAACAGTCACTTTTTGTATTAATTTTTGAATACGTGTCTTTGATAGGTCTGAAATGACGAAGAACCCAAATCAAGGAAAACAAAATTGAGATGGGCGTAACTGAATCCTGCTAAGCTATACTGTTACGGATGATTTTTAAAAAAAGTATCAAAACTAAAAACATATTCAGAAGATGCGAAGTCTGGGTTAAATTAGTCTGTTGGCGGTGTTTCCAGAATTTTACAATTATTCGCGAACAGAAGTTATTGGAGTAATTAACCCTTCAGCGGTCGTATCCGTTCAGCGGTATAGAGTGCAATATTTTCGTAATTTTGAACGGTATAAGTTTGTTTTTACATCTAAGGGTTGAATGCTCTAAGCAGTTTCTATTCCTAGTTACACCCTATCTAATGCAGGTCTGATTTTCTGATCCTTCTATTCCTTTTCCTTCATTGTTAGTCGTGATTTAACCGTGGTAAACCAGCGATTATACTGGATTACAATACGACAAAAGCAGGAGTTGATAAAGTCGATCAAATGTGCAGCGATTACACGGTATCCCGCATATCACGAAGATGGACAATCTCATTGTTTTTCAGGTTTTTAGACATAATAGGAATCGATTCGCAAGTTGTCCTTAAATCCAATAAAACCGGGCAGTTTTGAAATATGGCAATTGTATCTGCATTCTTTGGCCTTTAATTATAAATATATCTCAATATTATAACCATCTTATATCTTGTCATAAAACTCAGAATTATTATTTTCAATTTAAAAAAAAAGTTTATTACAAAAGGAATAATCAAGGTTGAAAGAGACGTTGCACATTGTGCCACACGCGCCTGCTGGTGTTAAAAAAAATTGGAGCGCCTGCTGAAGGGTTAAACACGTTTCCAAATGGGGAGAATGCAATGAAGAAGATATAGGGTTGTTAAATTGTGATGTAGACTATTCAGAATTTCAAATTTTAAATGACGGCAAAATAATGGAATTTATATCGAAGGTAATGGAAGTACAGGCAAAGGATTAACCCTTCAGCGGGAGCACCAATTTTTGGAACACCAGCAGGCGCGCGTGGCACAAAGTGCAACGTCTCTTTCAACCTTGATTATTCCTTTTGTAATAAACTTTTTATTTTTCAAATTGAAAATAATAATTCTGCGTTTTGTGACAAGATATAAAATGTTGATAATATTGAGATTATTTATAATTAAAGGCCAAAGAATGCAGATACAATAGCCTTATTTCAAAACTCCCTGGTTTAATGCATTTAAGGGCAGCTTGCGAATCGATTCATATTATGTCCAAAAACCTAAAAAACAATGAGATTGCCCATCTTCGTGATATGCGGGATAGCGTGTAATAGCTGCACATTTTATTAATTACATCAACTCCTGCTTTTGTCGTATTGCAATCGAGTATAATCGCTGGTTTACCACGGTTAAATCACGACTAACAATGAATGGACAGAAATACAAGGGTCAGAAAATCAGACCTGCATTAGATAGGGTGTAGCTATGAATAGAAACTTCTTAGAGCATTCAATCCTTAGATGTAAAAACAAACTTATACCGTTCAAAATTACGAAAATATTGCACTCTATACCCGGGAGCGACCGCTGAAGGGTTAATTACTCCAATAACTTCTGTTCGCGAATAATTGTAAAATTCTGGAAACACCACCAACAGACTACAGCAACAGACTACAGAACAACTATAGCAACAAAAACAACATTCATACAATTTACTATTATAGACTCTTTAAAAGGACAGTAATGGGATTTATTACGCTCTTGTTATCATAAGTAAGAAATTATTGAAATAAATTAGTAATTATGTAACTAAACTAACGAATTTATCCAGAATTTTCGTTATCTGGACCATTCCCATCCCTGCTTCATTCGGATACATCAGTTTCTACTGAAGATTGTTTTTTCTCATGTTTGGTTGGTAATGTTTACGCCATTCACATACCGAAACTGCAGTGGCTCAATATATTGCTGTCGTTGACAGAATCAAATAAATCGACAACAGAATACTTTTGCAGAAAACTGCAGTAAACAACAAGACATCCTAGGGAATGGTCAGGCCTGTGCTCTTGTTTTGTTCACGTTTCTTCTGGGATGTTTATGGCAGATTTGGCGCCATGAAATCCAGTCTGCTAACTTAGCCTAAACTACAGCGGCCGCAGATATTACAAATTCATGCACAGCGAAGCCAAAATCAAAATACATTAAACCAAACTTTATTCGATAAAATTTGCAGAAAACCGAAACAAAGGAAGCTGAGGGAATGAGCACTTTGAATTTAGTAAAGGGTATCCATCATGAAAATACAATAGAGCCTCGATAATCCGAAATGATTGGGACCAGACCCTTTTCGGATTAACGAATTTTTCGGATTAAGCGAGATCATTCTTAAAGTAAACTTAAACTACATAATAATGTGTGATTACATAAATATTATAAATTACGTGTGATTACACAGTTTGTTTTATAAGGTCTGTCTGAACATAACCAAATCTAGGGATGAAATAGGTGATAAGAGAGCGGAACGCTGCATAGCACAGTACAGTGGAGTGCAATTTGTTCTAGCAATACGTCACAGTGCTCGACAGTTGGAGAGCAGCGTCGTTACTGTTAGTGTCAGTTTAGCATAAGCATAAACACGTGTTGTTTATTCTACTGTGTCCTACTTTAATACACTACTGTTGTCTAACTTTGAATTTTCTTGTAATTTTCAGAAATATACTTTATATTACTTAGCATCACTGTGGTTTTATTTTAACCTTAGTTCTTTTTGACTTCTGGTTTCGGATTAAGAGGACTTTCGGATTACCGAAGTTCGGATTATCGGTACTCCACTGTAGTCAAAACTGAAGTTTGCCCTTCCGTATGTTTGGACTAGTATATTAATAGCAGGCTGCGCACCATAAAAAGTTAGCTAACCAGCACGTAGTCAGGGTGGTGGGTTGGTTGGTTTGGGTTTTATGGCGCAAGGTCCGGATAGGACAAGCTACGCCAAACGCATGGTAAGACCAGTAAAAGACATTAAAAAAAGGTACCTTTTAGGGATGTGACATCGATGTCGATGTTTTCAAAACATCGAAGTTTCGATAAAAACATCGATGTTCTAAACATCGATTTATTGAAGCCGATTTTTTTTAACATCGATGTTTTATGCTCGGTGTTTTTTTAAAGGAAAAAACACCATAATAATAAAAAAAACCACCTAGTATAATTTTCACACTCAGTAAATGTAAACTCAAAAATTCTTTTAAATGATTTTGTGTTATACTCTATTGATATGAAACCAATCCTTTTGTCTTGTGTTACAGTCATGAACTTCAGAATCTTTTTTTACAAAATTATTTAAGCCTCCTGGAAGTAAATTATTCTCCAACTTGTAAATAAATATCACTAGATATTTACAATAATTTGTCACATTCAACCAATTTAAATTAGAAAACATCGAGGATTTTTCTTTAAGGCTTTGGTCCTATCAATTGTTTTTATAGCAATAATTTCTTCCTCAATTTTCTGGTAAAATTACGAGTAATAAAATGTATCATGGAAATTATGTGATATGCGCTGACTCTATCAACCAAGTTTTGGTCATTTGTGTCAGCCCAATCAAAGAATAAAATTAAATCACCCCTCTTCCCCCGCACGACTATCGGAAGTAACAATAATGTTCAGTGGCGTAGCGAGGAGTGGGCAAGGGGGTCTATCATGCCCCGGGCGCCATTCTCACAGGGGCGCCAAATGGTCCTTTTCACTAATTCTATATATTATTTACTATGTGTTTTTCGGAAAGGGAGGCGCCAAAAAGGTATCGTGCCCCGGGCGCCAGTTATGCTCACTACGTCACTGATAATGTTAGAGGTTACTAAACCAGTTTTAAAAAATGGATGTTCAAAAACATCGATGTTTAAAAACATTGATGGCTTTTGGGCGATGTTTAATTAGCATCGATGTTTTAATATTGAATATCGATGTTTCCAAACATCGATGCTTTGCTGTCGATGTCGCATTCCTAGTACCTTGGCACTTCATGGACGTGTAAAGGATATAAAAACCATGATAAGTCGGGGGTAGATAAAAACAATGTCATATTTGGTTGGTTGGTTGGGCACGTAGTCAGGAAAAATTTCTGAGGGGTTTGGAACCTTATTTTCTAACGGTTAAATAATGAGTGACCATTTTGGTTTATATTTTAGGTAATAGAAGATTAACCTAAATTTCTGGGGAGATGATCCTCTCTGGCGCAAATATAATCATCTTTAGTTGCTCAAGATTAAAATTTTAAACTATGTAAAATTTTAAACTAAAAGAACACACTAACGATGTTTTCAATGAACACTTGTTGATTAATGAATATAAAGGCTGGTGTGTACTAACCCTATTGGATTCGCTCACCTCAATGTTAACCAATGGAGAAAATTCGTCCGAGGTTTGCCGACTTGGATTTAAAGATTTTTTTTTAATTGTACTCCGTAATAAAGAAAGAAATTTGACACCTTGGGTCATTTTTCGTTTTTTTAATGCATATAATATTTTAAAATTTAAATTATTCTTTCAAAAAATCTGATATAGTGCGTTTTAAACGCTCATAATTTCTTTTGGTAGACGAAATTTATAAAATGAATCGTGTTGCAAGGGGCAAAAAAGTTCAGGCTGTCTGGAAATATCATTTTTACCATGTTTTTATTTATTAACTCACTTTCTTGTTTGTGTGTTTGTCCAGTACAAATCTTGCAATCGATTTTTAACTAATTTCCCGACTAGCTAGACATTTGAAACTTTTAGAATAGCTCAGAACACGATGACAATGCATTTTTTTAATACTTTTAGCCATCTTTAAGCAGAATTGAATTCGTTTCCAGTTAATTTTGTTGTTTGAAAATTTCTTATAATTGCTCTCTTTGTTACGCATTTGATCATTTTCTTTCAAGTTGATGGGATAATTCATAAAAAAAATTTTAAAAAAGTATTTATTAATACATGGAATTGTCAAGTTTATATGATTCAACAGAAAATTTAAAAACGTGGTTTATAGAAAGTTCTTTTTATCTTGTAATTATTATTGGATTATCAGCATTTATGTAGCTGTCAATAATAGACACATTTTCTCCACAGGTTAACATTGAGGTGAGCAATTCCAATAGGGTTAGTACACAGCAGCCTTAAGTGAAGAAACTTAACGTAATAAAAGTTATTTAAAAATTAAAATTTTAAATTTTAAAATTATTAAAAATTCCCATTATTAAAAATAATTACCAACGTGTATAATAATTTCTATGGTGCCTGGTATAAAGGGCTTAAGTCAAAAGAAGTGATTTTTAGATGTTTGTTAGTATTGATTTTAAGAAAAAAAATCTTTTGACTTGTATAAAAGGTTTAAGTCTATCAATTTTGTATACAAATGTACATTTCTTTGTACAAAAGACCGAAGTTATTGTTCTGTGATTGGTATAAAAGCCAATAACTCCGTATATTGAAATCACTGTTTTTGACTTAAGCCTTTAATACCGGGCATCGTAGATTTGTTTCTTCTTTTGGTTTTTTAAATTCTTGCTTCACTACAATTTTTGTTAAAAGAAAATTCACTAAAACGGCGTTTAGTTATAATTTTTCCCTCCTCAACAATGCAAATCTAATAATATAATGACACAGTAACAGACACGCAAATTTTTCATTTTTCCGTCCGCATGTATCAGGAGGGAATGACACTGTACTCAAGGACACTTGCATGGTCATCTGCATACACGAGTTAAGTACAGTAAGTAGTCGCGATACGCATGCGGTGAATATATTAACTCTAAGATGTAGGCTTCTCCCAGTTCATTTAATGTCGGCCACCCACGGATATATCTTTTCATGCTAATCACCCCTTCAAACATTTAGAGAAAAAAGTAGACGACAATAACGAGGCCAATTACGGACATTACTTTAGAACAAATACGGGTAGCCCTCCTACAGCACGGTATCTTACAACACGGTAAGATAAATTGCAGGAACCCTCGTACAACACTGCAACCTGTAACACGGTTTCGCCCTAACGCGATAAAAAAATTGCGAAAACCTTTGTACAAAACTGTACTTCTATAGCACTAGATAACATGATTTTTGTTTAACACATTTAAAAACTAAACTACCTTAAAATAATGACGGGAAGGAATAATGAACTATAGTGGCTTTACATGAAAATGGATAAGCAAATTATAATTTATTCATTTATAACTCTATAAAATTACATGAAAGCCTAAGCTTAGCTGAAAATCTTGAATCTTTTTTCCTGAATGCAGACCCTTCCGCTGAAAAAAGCCGAAAATTCAAAAAGGAGCTTAAAAATTGTCTATCTCCATACCGTGAATTTCGGATTAACGAATTTTTCGGATTAAGCGAAATCTTTCTTAAAATAAACTTAAATTACATAATAGCGTGTGATTACATAAATATTACTTATCACGTGTGATTCCACGGTTTATTTTATATGGTCTGTCTAAACTATTTTATAAGGTAGTCTGTACTGTAAGAACAGTATCGTACAGAACAGTAGATTGTAAGTTGTTCTAACAATACGACACAGTGCTCGACATTTGGATTTTAGACGGTAAGCAGATTGCTGAAATTGTTTTTGAAAGAACTTGTCAACGTCTCAGGCGAGAGTGAAGGTGAAGCAGACGGTGACAGCGAGTAGAGTGTATCCCACTCAGACGCCGCGACTGCATTTGATGTAGCGCAACACTCCACCGCGATCCATGCGGACACCATTTTCTGACGTGTTGGCGTAATTTGGCTTCAAGGGAGAGGTATTCTTCCCCTCGACAAAAAAATTTAACAGATTTTTCAAACCAATAAAGTTCAGTAATAGTTAGTTCAGTACATTATCTAACTTTGAATTTTCTTGTAATTTTCAGGAATATACTTTATATTAATTAGTATCACTGTAGTTTTATTGTAAGCATAGTTCTTTATGACTTTTATTTCGGATTACCGAAGTTCGGATTATTGGAATCCATTGTAATAATTTATTAACATAATTGCTTATCGAAGACCATCGGCGGTCTTTAACTGAGAGATCTCACTCTTGAAATTTGCTTATTGCTAAGGATACGTAATTTTCGTATTTACGAAATGGATGCGAATAAATGCGAGAATTATTTTTTTACTACTTTTCGGCGAAAACTCGGTGATAAACGACTTTTTAAGTGAAATTAGGTAATAATAATAATAATAATTTATTAACATAATTGCTTAACTAAGATCATCCGCGGTCTTTAACTAAGAGATCTCACTCTCCTTCGGATTTACTCCGAATTTCACCCTGACAGTTTGTCCGAACTGGAGTCGAACCTAAAAATCTAACTGTAAAAATCAACCATCAAGTTTTGTGGAACAATTTAGTACAGTGGTCCCCAACCCCCGGGCCGCGGACCGGTACCGGTCCGTGGATCAAATGGTACCGGGCCACCAGCTTAGGGCCACAAGCTCAGGGTTCTCATTGATTTAGCGTTCAAGTGAGTTAAAGCTGCATGGTATCAAGCTGCATGGTATTTATACCAAACGCGTATGCCGAAATTAGCATATCTGAAGCAGCTTCTTTAATTTATTCACTCAAAAGTTCGATTCTTGTGAATCGAATCTTATGTATACCTTACACACACACATATATATATATATATATATAAGGGGAAATTTTATATATTGTAATTTTTTTTCGCGAAATTTTGGTATTTTTTATGGGAAATTTACGTACCCCTAGATAGGTATATTCGTCGTTTCTTTCTCTGGTAGTTGCAGCGCAATCTACGAGAAGATATGAAACTGCATATTTTACAATTTCTGTTGTGTTTCTGTTGCAGTAAAAAAAAAAAAGTTGTTGTTCTCCAGCTTCCTGATTCTTTAGTTTCAGGATTTTTATTTTAGAAATTAGCTCGAAATGGAATAGTTGAATTGTCCCTGTTTCGTAATATTTCCGAACAGGGGCAGGATGGAATCAAAAGAACAGTTAGAAGTTCTTGATTAAAAATAAAACATAGAGGGAAGAGACAGGCCGTGGAACTGTATTATTCGTTTATGTAAGTTAGAAGAATTTAAAGCTAAGAAGAGTCTGCAGGCCGCCATTTAAATCCCCAAGTTCAAAGCAATTTTCTTAATCTTAAATGCTTCAAGAAACTGGATATTGCTCCAGTCGATGTGATGTAATGAAAAAGCTTGCGAAAAGACTTTTTTGCACTATTATTTCAATGCATTTAGGTGGAATTGTACCGTTTTGTTATCGACCTTTGTGCATGTGTGAATTTAAATAAAGGCATAGAGACTTATAATACAACGATCAATGTATGCAATTGATGTAAAAAAACAAAAAAATATATTTAAAAAAAATCGTAACAGATATTTTTATAGACAAAAAAATGTAGAAGAAAATATTCGAATTAAATCGGATAGAACATACTAAAGAATACAGTACAGTTAATATAGTACAGTTTGAGGAACATTTCTTTTATTGTATTTTAATATATTTTTTTTTTTTTTGGTAATTTCCAATCGTCTGCCGCATTAGCCAGAAATTTTTTTTTTTGTCTATTTCGTTGTTATGCACGTACCGCAAAATTAGTTTAAAGTATCACAAAATGAAAAGAAACCCCCTGATTAGCATTTAATAAATTAAATTCTAAAAATAAATCTTTAAAAATTCACGAAAAATCAGAAAATGGTGGCAAAGGTTCGAAAAAGGTATCATTGTAAAGGAATTTTTATGATCTTTCTCGTGATATAAATTTTATAACCTTCAGATAATTATTTTAAATGCAAACTTTAAAGAATGTTACAAAAACAGCTTAAAAATTTAATTTTAAAAAATCTAAGATGAATTTTTTAAAAATCTCTGTTAGTGCACCCCTACACTATAAGAAGAACCGCCATGCAAAATTTCAGCCCTTTAGGTCCAACGGTTTGGTCTGTGCGTTATATGTCAGTCAGTCAGTCATTCAGTCAGTTACGGAACTGTTTTATATATATAGATTATAGGTTCAAGTAGTTTTGTAATAATTTCTGAGAAGGTAGAATTCAAATAAAATTTAGTTACTGCATGCTGTTATCTAATTTACTATATTCAATGCATTTTGGTCAAATTCAAAAAAGTTAGTGCACCCCTGTTAGTGCACCCCTACACTATAAGAAGAACCGCCATGCAAAATTTCAGCCCTTTAGGTTCAACGGTTTGGTCTGTGCGTTATATGTCAGTCAGTCAGTCATTCAGTCAGTTACGGAACTGTTTTATATATATAGATTATAGGTTCAAGTAGTTTTGTAATAATTTCTGAGAAGGTAGAATTCAAATAAAATTTAGGTACTGCATGCTGTTATCTAATTTACTATATTCAATGCATTTTGGTCAAATTCAAAAAATTTTGGGAAATTCTTCATCTGGAAATTTGATATTGCCTTAATTCATGTGGAGAAATTAGTGTAAAAGTGAAAAGTTTGCAAGCTGTTTAGATACAATTGTAGGATTTTGCTATCGTTTTCTGTGAGAGGATAATTTTAAAAATGGCTAGGAGACAAAAGGCGGTCGTCTAAATCTTCCTTTTTCAATGCATTTTCGTCAGATTCCAGAGCGTTTGGGGGAAATTCTGCGTCGGGAGGCTGGATATGACTCCAATCGATTTGGCGAAATTTGTGAACAGGTGACGAGCTGTGATTTGAACACTTTTGAATGCAATTGTGGAGTTTTGTCATCGATTTCCGTGAAAGATGAATCAAAGCAGAAACCCCAAGGTGACATACGTCAGTTTGAGGTTTTGCAATTTTTTCCGATCGTAAAATTATATGTTTAACCCTGAAACGGGACAGTGGGTGTCGGATCTGACCCAAGAGTGTGTCTTCCCCCTCCCGTACTTTCCCTCTCATTGCAAGAAATCGAGTTGACAAGGAACCCTACCATATAGACGTACTTGACCCCCCTACTAGATATAGGAATAAGTAAATACGAGTGTCTTTGTTGAAAAACATTAATCATGATCACTAGTCCTTTTTAAAAATTTTCATTTTTTATTTTTTTATTTTTTACTTCGATTTTGAAGGCCCAAAATGTCAGTATATGTTATTTTTTTATATTTTTATGCTCGGAAAGTTGGCTTCTCTAACTTTTAAAACTAGGTAGGCTAAATTACATATTAGACCTAATATTATATAACATTCTATGTAAATGCCAAAGATATTTTTTTTTGTTTAGCAAAATTACAATTCGTTGGTCTTTTTTTCCAAAAAAAAGTGTTTTATTTCATCTAAAATATTATCAATAAATGTTATTATACAACAAAAATGCATATTGTGTATTTATTTCTACCAAAAACCTCATCAAAAAAGATAACCCGATGGTACCATCTATTTCGTCTCAAACCACTGTACGGTTTGAGGTTTTAAACTTCGAACAAGTTTATCAGCCTAACTATGCTTTAGTCTCATTTTTAAATGTTTGCTATTTTTCTCTTAAATTTTCGGAATAATTACTGTTCAATAGTTTATACAACAAGCCTTTAACTTCCTCCTCAAGTCATTCTGTTAGGACACCAAGAATTTGAACCATCTTTGTTGATTCGTATCTGCAATGCTTAAAAGCATTGGGGATAAGCCCATGTTAAGGAGAAACGTAGTACCTCGGAATTCCCGCCTTTTCCCCCTCTTTTAAATGAAATTAGGGGGGGGGGAGGATAGAAGTAACAAATGGCAGTAATAAAATTTCTTCCTTTATAGAAAACGATAGTTCCTTTATTTTTACTAGACAACTATTAAAGAACTGAAATTAAACTTGCAGAATTTTGAATCTCTGTTACAGACAAACCGAATGTTGTTTTAACACTACTAATTATAACAATTTTAGTAAGTAATTATCGTATAATAAAAATAGGTCATAAGAAGTCTTGTTTAATATCACTGTCTAAAAGACCTAATAGTATAAAATGTTATTTTTATCTATTTTTCCAAGGAATTTTTTATCATTTCTTGATACTCAAAACATCATACGAAAGAAAAGTTATGCTCAATAAATTTTTAAAGTTTGTAGGTTAAATGTTATAAATCTTATAAAGGGAGTAAACTGAGCGACTGATTGTAGATTTATATGTTCTTTGTTTGACTTGTATGTCAAATGCATATTACACTCATTTTAGAAATTTAGAGCTTTAGGAGTTACTGCCTTTCAGATAATGGAAAAATAAACGTACGAATACTCTAACCCCATGCCGAAGATATTTGCTTCTTAAGTTAATTCATAAAATGTTATTAATTTGTTCCTTTAAAGTGTTTTGCAGTAGGGGCAATTTCTTTCTAATTTTTTTTTAGTTTTCACTACGGGTTACCAGAACCATTTCAAGAATATGTATTTTTTAATAATACCTTCAAAGTATTTCGCCAAGGTATTTTACGTCAAACTTCAGAACTTCTAGAGCAGGAATGGTCAACTTTTTACTATAACAGCTGTAAAAGACGATAAAATGCATAGTACCCACCCTGCAGGTCGGTGCTTAAAAGCAGAAATTCCAGCATACCTTGGACTTAGGTTTAGCTCATGTTAGCTGGTAACCTTGAGCCTAGAGTTCCTCCGCAAGGTATAACCGATGAGTACTTTGGAGGGAAAGGGATTCCTAAAGAGATTGAGGAATTTCTAAATTTTTAGAGGTGACTGTCAAAGTGCAGTCACTGGTGAGTGCACTTTGTCAATAACCAGTAGAAATTTAGAGAAATTTCGCATTAGGAAAGATGCACACTGTCGGTAACGAGTAAAAATATAGAAAATTTCGCATTAAGAATGGTGCATACTGTCAGTCACGGGTAAAAATTTAGAGAAATTTCGTATTAGGATAGGTGTACACTGTCAGTCACGGGTAAAAATTTAGATAAATTTTCCATTAGGAAAGATGCACACTGCCAGTCACGAGTAAAAATTTAGAGAAATTTCGCATTAGGAAAGGTGTACACTGTCAGTCACGGGTAAAATTTTAAATAAATTTTCCATTAGGAAAGGTGCACACTGTCAGTCACGAGTAAAAATTTAGAGAAATTCCCCATTAGAAAAGGTGCACACTGTCAGTCACAAGTAAAAATTTAGAGAAATTCCACATTAAGAGTTCTCATCCCTCCACCATATTCATCGGCCGTAAAAGACGTGTGCGATGAACATTTATGCTGGATAAAACATCCGAAATCAACTAAAATTTATGCAAGTTTATGAAGTCGTTAATAGTAGATGAATCTAAAATTTTAAACTTTAAATAATAATAATAATTTTAAATAATAATTTACGTGAAAGTAACTCAGTAATAATCGCTTTGTCGTGATAATTTTTTTTTAAATTTTCATGTAAACTAGGATATGCTAGAGTTTTAACTTGAATTTTTCAAATAAAGTATACGATTACTTTCTTATGTTATATGAACAGATATGTTATGAAGAAAATTATAAGTATAGAAAATTAACAATTAATATTCCTTCAAAATATCAACATAAATAATTAATTCATTCCTTGATAATTTTATAAAAAATTTCGGCAGCTTTTTAAAAATCATTTTAACTCTAAAAACTCGCTTAAGCGTTAGGTATCTTTCTGATAGCATTTTAGTGCTGAATTCAGAATTTACACCGTTGAAATACGCATAGACATTCCAAATAAGCTCCAAAAACCGTTTAACCAAATTAAACAGCATGGAGTTTCCTATTATAGACGAGGAGTAAACTTAAATTGATAGTATGTGAATATTAGCGTGGTTGCAATGGACCGTTATGCATTCCGACATTTGCCTATTCCTGTTCTGGAAGCCCTCTTCTCTATCAATACTCACTCCAGAATAAAATTGAAAACATAGGAATATTAGAGTGGGTGCAATAGACCTTAAAGCATTCCGAGATTTGCCTATCCCGTTCTGGAAGCTCTCTACCCTATCAATACTCAATTCAAAATAAAATTGAAAATATAGGAATGTTAGAGTGGGGGCAATAGACCTTAAATCATTCAGAGATTTGCCTATTGCTGTTCTGGAAGCTACTCTATCGATACTCACTCCAAAATAAAATTGAAAATATAGAATTATTAGAGTGGGTGCAATATACCCTAAAGCATTTCGAGATTTGCCTATTTCTGTTCTGGAGGCTCTCTACTCTATCGATACTCACTCTAAAATAAAATTGAAAATATAGGAATATTAGAGTGGGGGCAATATACCGTAAAGCATTCAGAGATTTGTCTATTCCTGTTCTGTAAGCTACTCTATCGATACTCACTCCAAAATAAAATTGGAAATATAGTAATATTAGAGTGGTTGCAATATACCGTAAAGCATTCCGAGATTTGCCTATTCCTGTTCTGGAAGCTCTCTTCTCTATCGATACTCACTCCAAAATAAAATTGAAAATACAGGGATATTAGAGTGGGTGCAATAGACCATAGAGCATTCCGAGATTTGCCTGTTTCTGTTCTGGAAGCTCTCTTCTCTATCGATACTCACTTCAAAATAATAATTACAACAGTAATTCGCTTTCCTTATCAAAAAAGATAAACTACAGGTTTAAAAATTAATTCCATACTGACATCATTCCAATGCCAAATAGCCCTCAAAACAAGATCTAAAATGAACAGTAGGATTTAAATTGAAAATACATAAATCGCAACAAAACGTAGAGTATTTCAAGATTTGGCTATACCTGTTCTTAGAGATCGCCACTCTATCAGACATTCACTCCAAAATAATAACGAGAGTAATAACTTGTTTTTCTTGCCCTTCAAAATTAAAACAACTCGTTAAAAAAAGAACTTCGATAGTACGTAGTTCAAATGCCTAAAAGTACTAAAAATGACCTCCAAAATATGTTTAACCAAAACTCAAAATCATGAAGATTCCTTTTATTGGAAGGTAATAGAATTTATATTTAAAATACAGCCATCTTAGTGTGGATCGATTAACCTTAAAGTATTCCGAAATTTGGCTATTCCAGCTCTGAAAGATCGCCACTCTATCAAGACTCTTAAAATAATAATAGCTATAATAATTCATTTCCCTTACTAAAAAAAAAAAAAAGAAAGAAACAAACAAACAAACTATTGGTTAAGAATAAAATTTAAAAAATATCAAATTCCCCATAGTTCGAGTAACCGAAGACAGGATTGCCCTCTCTGACAAACAGACACTCAGTTCCAAAAATATAAACAAAAGAACGGCATTAAATAACTACAGCAACATGCGCAGAGCTTCGCGCATCGAGTGAGACTATTTCTCCCGAGCGAACAAACACATTGTTCCAAAAGCCAGCGTCTTACCTTCCCGACCGAACTTCGGAGCGAAAATCCGCTCCTCATCCTCCCAATCCTCCATCTTCTGCGCATGGCTCCTCCCCTTTGGGGCGAGTGGGCTCTGCCGGGGGAGGTTCCCGAACCTGTTATCGTCTGCGCTGCCTCATAGCAGGCTGAGACGTCGGCAAGTGCAGAGCTAACTCGGTGACGGAGCGCTCTTTTTCTGTGCTTTTGAGAGTGTGTGTTGTTCGCGGTTATATCTCATCTTCCTCATCTCCGCTCTCCCCCACCCCCCACCCCTCTCACCCGATGACTCTTTGGATTTGTGCAGACGAGGTCTAGGGACTTTTACTTCTTGCGGTCGACGCCGGACTTTATGGCTAAACTGTGAGTACCTGATGAGTTTTTTTTTTTCGTGCGTTTTGCCCGCCGACGTTTGTTTACGTTCGCGCGAAAACTTGCGGTCGGGGATATGCCCGACGTCGGCGTGGAGATGCAGGGAGAGCGATCACCTGCTACGTCCACCCTCCTGTTCCGCCTTGATGTTCACTGAAGTGTAAACATAGGCATGCATGCGTGATCTGTGTACTGCCGGGATGTTTGTAAACATGTGCTTTGGGAGCTGTTTAATGCCTTATTCCGATCACACATGGGTGTAAACTTCTTAATGCAAGCTGATAGCCATTACTAAGTATAAGGTGTATGTAATATTGATATGTACGATATGTACACAATATTTATATGTATATAATTTACATACTATCTAGTATGTATGTATACATTAATAGATAGACGGGTATTTAATTAATATTCCATATAGGTGTATGATTTTTTAGAAATGGAGTGAAGAGCTATTTATTTAAAGACTGCCCTATTTTTTTTAAGAATATAGTTCTTTTTTAGATTGAAGCTTAGTTTATTTTCTCAAATATTTTAAATTAAATGCTGTACGGATTTTATATATTGTATATATATGCCGAAAATTCCGTTGAATCATTCATCATTTGTATATTCTGTGTCTTATACGAAGAATACGCCTAAAATACCAAGAATACGCTTCAAATCGGTATTACTAGCGTAAACTTAAATAATAATTCTAATGCTTTACACTTTTTTTTAATTACAATAGTTTTAGAAAGGCAGTTATCTATTATATACAGAGATAGTTATCAATTATAAACAGAAATGGGCTTTATGACCGAAAAATTTAAAATAGTTTTTGGTGTATTTATATCTAAAAGCATGCATTTTACGTTGTGAATAGCTTTCTGTCACGCAAGGTCTGTGCCCCCTCAAAGTAAACAAATTATGTTGTTTCCTCTACTTTTTATGTGCATCATGTGCTATTTTTCTCACAGTATTCTCTTATTTCTTTAACATCTGCCAGTTTTTTTTTTATAATTTATTATTCTGACAAAACTTGTACCTGAAGTATTCATAGAAATACGTATTTAAAAAGCAATATTCATATAATCATCTATCAAACTTTACTTACTTAGTATTATTGACTTGAAAATTCCACACTAGTTCTTACGGAACTTTAAAATGTAGAAAATAATCTAAATAACAATGTATCCAAACGTTCCATTTTTGTGATGTATTGAGGTTTGCAAATTTGAAATTTGTCTACTTAGTTTATTTACGAAGTAGAGTTCTTTTATTATCTCTCCAGTGTGAGGGTTTAATTACGTTAATTCCTCATTCAATTATTATTTTTCATCGAGAATCGTAAATACAAGTACTGTTAATGTAAAATTTATTTTGTTTATAGTTTTAATTACTGTTTTGCTTTCTTTTAAAATTTATTCGACGCAAATTGTAAATTTTGATTTACATGTTTTTAAACATTGGTTATTCTAAGCATACTGCTTTATTCCATTTTCATCAATCGCTATAAAAAGTTCCTACAATTCCTTTCTCACCTCACCTTTAAGTTAATCAATTCCAGCTTTGAAAAATATTCTTTAGAATAAGATGAGTTGCAACGCTTCTGTGAACACATTACTTTTCACTGAATCTCCATGAATTCTTTCCTAAACCGAGTAGGTGAATCACATCTTGTTAATACCCATTTTCAGTGCAAATTTTAGATATTCACAGTTAATGTTATTATTCCTTATAATTTCTTATGTTGTATTTGTTAACGTAGAAGATCGAATTAGCATGGAATTAATTCTCCAGCATGAACAATAGGAAAATGAAGAAAATCTGGACAATCCGTAGTTCATATAAGTTCATTTACGAACCAGCCAATCTACACGCCATCATGTGCTTCGAAGTAAAATTAAAACAAAATGCGATATTTCTATGATTTGAGCTGAAACGCTGTCTATTCGAGACTTGATTGCAGTTTGAAACGCAGCTGTACATTATTTTAATTTAATGGATTTTATGATTAAAGGAAAATGATAGGCTTTAGGTTAACAAAGCCAGCCCTATGCATGCCTTATTTTCCGTAATAACTAATCATACGTCATGGTTACGTTCTAATTTGGTCATCATGGCGAGATTGACAACTACGTGTTCTAAGGTTGTTCAAAATAATGCAAATACAGCAAAACCTCGTTTACCCGGACTAACTGGGATCATAGGCAATCCGGATAATCGAAAAACCGGATAATATGGATAATAAGCAAAACAAAATCCTTAATCAAGGATACACCGTTTATTACGATAAAAATTATGTTTTGTAACAAAATTCCATTCTATTATTCACAAGACATTAAAAAATATAAAAATAACTTTTCACATCATTTCTTAACAAAGAATTGGTAAGTCTAGTAAAGCTTTCTTAAACTAAACAAAAAATATTTTATTACCATAATTTATTGTACAATCTATGCAGGAACTGTACATTGAATCAAACTAAAAAGCGAATATTTGGCGTACTTGTATTTACGTTCTTGCTATCATAGTTAAAAATTATTATCTAATGTGAACATTAAATAAAAATAATGTCTACAAATCTGATCCGGATTATCCGGAGATCCGGATCAACGAGGGCTGGATATAAACGAGGTTTTACTGTACTTAACAAAGATAGTAGAATTTTTGTATTAACAAGCTTGTAACAAGCATTTTTGTTTCCCTGAAGTTTTCAGCAATTTTTCTTATCTTATTATTTAAAAAGGTGAAAATTCTATTTGTACTTTCTCACTACCAATATATCAAATTTGTGTTATTTATTTACTTTCTGGAAAAACATAAATTTTAGGAAACATTGGATGAAATTAATCGTTAATAAGATAATGTTTCTAAATAAGCTGTTACGTTCCTTTATTTGAATTGGGTTACGCGAAATTAGATTAAGGTTAAATCTTCACTCACACCGTGATCCTTACCTTATTTAGGTGAATATTTTTTTCTTCTTTATATTATATCATTAAGTTCCCGACAATTCAAATGCTTCTGACATTAAATTTTCTGGTTTTGAAAGTTGGAAGTTTAAAAGTGCAAAACGCATGCTTGTAGCAATTTTTCGTTGGTTTATTTGTATCTTTCAGTACAATAATTTCAATGTTTGCAAGATTAAATTGTTCGCTTGTGTATTTCTTATTGGCTTTAACGGCAAATTTTAAAATACTGTCATTTAATCATCGCTAATATGTTAAAGTAGTATTAATAGTTATTGATCCTGGAGAAATTTAGACGTGATAGATTTGCAGCCCATTCCTCTATGATCTGGAGACTTCCAACTTCTCTTACAAACCTTAGCATTTATTTTGATCTGATTGATTCTTAGACTTTTTAATTGTGTTTGTCATCTATCAGTCCATTAAATAATAATTCCATAGATTTGGAGACTGCTACAAGAGAACCGTGTATTTCGCACTAAAGCATTTATTGCCTCGCTAACCTAAGCTGTACAGTAAGTTCAAATTTAGAGATTTGTGTAGTACAACCCGTGTGTAACAGTTTCAATAGTTCATTCATTTTTTTCATATAGATAGTGATAGCAAAGTGATAAGAGCTATATCTATTAATATATCTAGTAACTTATAAGTGATCCTGGACCGCTTGATTTCCACTTGTTTTTTTATTTTAGAAATACAACTAAATAGTGTTAAAATCAAAACTGTCATCTAGCAATACGCAAATTACGTATCATGGTCTCAATAGTCTGTCAAAAGGTGATATATTCCTAATACAGTGAAACTTCTCTTTGGAGGCCAGTAATGGTGCCGAAAAAAAGTGGCCGTTTTGAGGGGTGGCCGTCAAATATGGGTCGAAATCTCTATGGCAGACAGATATGGTTAAAAAAAAGTGGCCTTTTTGAGGAGTGGCTGGTTTGAGAAATTTCCCTATATTTTATCTATCCTATCTGCATGACGATGTTAGATTTACCCTCTTTCCCTCCTTCCTAATTCGCCGAATGAATCGCATCTAGTACCTCTTAAAAATGCCTCTATTATCTGAGAGTATCATTTTTTCGTGAAGATTTTTTGCCATTTTTTAACGTAATTCTCAGAAACATGGCGAAGATGTCACGTAATTCCACTGAATTTCTGCCCTTTACATCGTTGCTTAAGAAATCTTGACTGTAACCATGACCCTGCGATTTTTATGAAGTTATGGCTTTGCCTTATGTGAAGCAAAAGTAAATAATTGCCTTGATATTAATTGCACTCAAGATTCGCTACATTTTGTGCAAAGTATTCATTTGAAAGTAGCCTTCCTCTTGAGATAAACAAATTTTTAAGCATTTACTTTTACTATAAACATTTTTTATTGAATTTAGTATTTACTGTGACCGTTTCTTCTAGAAGAAACTAAAATTTTCTTTTAGAATTAAGTTCACATTTATTATCCATCTTTGCTATGTTCATCTTTTGTGAGTTCTTCAAGTCACAAACTTTACTTGAAGATTAAAAAAAAATTGTTTACAGAAACTAACAACCGATGCTTCATTGTTTTGCTACCGAGCTTTTTTAATTACTTTTAAAGATTACTAATTCTTGTAATCTTTATTAATTACTTTCCTATCATTAATACTCTAACGAATCTCGCTTAATCCAATTGGGTATTGTCATTTTTTGGAGTTGAAGTAAATATCCATTTTTCAAACACGAAATTAATTTATCTTGGCAATTCATCGCTTCTGTTTGCCTCGTTGGTATGAATTTTCGATTTTTTTTTCAACTCTAAAATCGATTGATTCATAAGATTTCGATTCAAACATATTCGTAAGAAAGCGTTTCCAGACTGTTTAAAAAGGCGTCATAGTGTATAATTCAGTTGTCCATGATCAAGAATTTCTAACTGGCGAAAGCCGTTTGCATTTGCAAGTAAAACGTATTAGTTAAAACTAGCGATATAAATTTGTGTGTTACTGAGCACAAACCACTGACGAAGTTACCCTAAATCTTTGGGTGAAATTGTGTTATGTGACTAAAATTCTTTCCATATTATTATCATGTAGTTATTTACGTGGATACCTCGTTTTTTTATGCATTGTAACCCTATTAGCTCAATAAAAATGTATTAAAAATCAGTATATCCTGTGTTATTTATGTTCAGGACTTCTTAGTATCTTTTCGTTAAAATTACCCTAAAGAGATCCGTATAGGTTTTTTCTTAGGTTAGAAGGCAAGTAATCAAAATAATTTCAACTCTGTATTCCTAATGTTCTTAAATGCAATTATGCAGTATTTATGTGATTCAACGTTGTCATAAGGCCACGGTTTAATTCTGTTGTTAATTTATATGCTGTTTGATCGATCGTCATTGTTATTATTGTATCGAAGTTTGTATGCAGATGAGAATTTATCTGTCGTTCGTTCAGTAATACTTTAATTGAAGATGATTTAATGCATATATTAAACAGATTAGTAACTGCTTCATTAGATCAATTAAAAACAATCGTAATTTCTCATTAAACAAAGGACATCTCTGCGTGCACACGTAATGCAGATATATATATATATATATATATATATATATATATATATATATATATATATATATATATTAATTATATTTATTTATTTATTTATCTCAGATGATAGTGTTTAGCAATCAGTATTAATACATGAGTACTACATACATATTTTCAGAGCTGTAAATAAATTATGTCAGACTTTTCGTACTGAAAATCTAATTCTAGTCGACGTTTCATTTTGCCAAATTCTATTGTAATATTTTTTTTTATATTTAACATAACGCAGTGATTATGTAACAATAAAACAAATGTTAAGCGAAATTAGTTAAATATATTTTAAAAGATTGAGCAAAAATATTAATTACATATAGAGATTTTAATCCTTTACAAAATTATATTGTTAACATAAATATTATATTGTTAAGTCACAATATATTTTATGCCACTGTGAAAAAAATAAGCCATAATGAATATGATTGGCGTGTAACATTAATTGTTCTTACCGGAGGTTTTCTGTAAATCGTCTTTTTCTCAACTCTTCTCCCATTTTGAATGATTGTAACAGAAAAATCCCTTTTCAAAATTAAAATAAAGTATATAGGGTGTAAAGAATTTGTAGTAATTATAATAATTCTGTTGCTTCGAAGCAAAATTTTGAAACGGTCTTGAATAATATTATTTATTTTTTTTTTTTATAATTTTTGAAAATTCTGTGTACTTGCCCTATGTAAGTATCAGTGGAGTATAGATTATAGTGCTCTTATTTAGAAGTCCCCGGTCCGAACCTATGGCCTGAAGAAAAATTTCGAAAGGAAAAAAGTCTGGTGTTTAATGTCGCGGAATGCTTGCTTGTAAACAAGACAAAGCTATTTAAAAGTAAACGATTATATTCGCAAAATCTTGTCTCTTAACATAGAGTTTGTTATTGCATAGAAACCTACGAGGTTCAAAGATTCACTAGCTTTGATCGTGTTTCGAGACTTCGTTTTAAAAAAATTTCACACACAAATAAAAAGTTTGGTTAGTGTGTGTCAGATAGGCATTTGAAGCAAATATATTCCTTAATGTGACAGAGAATTTATTGGTAAATAGTAATGTGGATTGAAATCATTATAAACCGAAAGTTCTCAACCTTGAGTGGAAACAGAGAAAACAAAACTGACTATTTTTATAACGTGTTGTTTGTTAAGGGGAAAAAAACATTTACCATGATTTAAAATACAATACTAGCACTCCCAGCTTTAACTGCAAGAATCAAACCCCCTGTGCGTACGCAGTTCGTGGTGTTCAGTGACAATGAGTATCCATTTGATCAAGAACAGAGGAGTCGATCTCTTCCCCCCCCCCCCCGAAAATAGCATATTAGAGGGTGTTAATTAGCCAAGTAAACTCTGACATGTATCTGTCTGTCCGTGAACTCTGCAAATCTTGAACAGATAAGATAGCCGTGTATCATTTACGCAAGGAAATGCAACTTGAAATCAATGTTTAACGAAGTTCTGATTGCCATCATAGCGGAGTTCTAGGGTTGGTTGAGAGCGCAACGGTCATTCTTTTTTTGCTATACGAGGGCTATTTAGACCGAGACCAACTGCTAAAGGCCGGTTCCGAATAGCTACAAACATCCATGCCAACAGTGGGACTCGAATCCACAGACCCTGACATCGAAAGCTAGTAACTAGGAGCATAAAGGATATATATATATATATATATATATATATATATATATATATATATATATATATATATATATATATATATATAAATAAAATGTCACGTGTAAGTGACCCTTGACGATTCTGTTACCGCGTGTCATATCACAGATGCCAAATTCGAATCCCAAGCCCAAAATGTCTGCAACTTCTGATGTGCTGTGCGACCACCAAAAAAGCTTAGCATAGAAGAGCGATGTGTTTATTCATGATCACATCTGTCCTGATTTCTGCGTGTTCCAAATATGCATTTTTGACGCAGTTTGATATTAATTATTGTATTCCTTCTGGAAACTAATGCAGTAATCTAAAACGTTGGAATTTCTTCCTATCAGGAAATGTTCTACAGTAATGAAAACACAGTAATGTGCAGTTAAGTTATAGACCTTAGAAACTTGGCGTTATGGCTGAACAGTCATGTTATAGGAGTATATTATTATACGTAATCACGATTACAGCCTTTGCAACGTAGCGAAAATTTCCGTTGCATTCAGGTCTTTTTCTGATTTCCGCCTTTTTTTTTATGACTGAGATCTGTAGATTCAAGACTTATTTGGCTACATGATACTTCTCTGTTATCTTAAAGCCTCTTTTCTTAGGTTTTTTAATACAAGTTGACGTTGAGTATCAACGTAGATGTATAATGACGCAGCATTTATCCTGCCACATTTTAAAAGAAAATAATGAAAGAAACCTCATTTTATTTCCTTGAACTACAACTGAATGAAATGTAACTGTTATAGAACAAAGATCTGATCTTTCAATTCAAAATAATTTTTTTTTTTTCCTAACATGTTTTGATCCCTGAAATCTTTCAAAAGGGTAGTCTTTCGCTTACCATCAAAACCTGCTCGCAGACGACTTGTCAGGCTGCACACTCCTGCGGTTCATTGTAATCTCGTCTGCAGGCCCCATTGACATTTCAGGCTCTGATCATCCATCAGTTACAATTGCAGCTACAATTGACTTTTGTGACTACAAAAACCTGCTTCGTCTTTTGAAGCGATTCTTCCATTTTTTTATTTCTTTTTTATTTATTATTTTCCTTCTTTATTATGTTGTTCCTTAATAGCTGCTTCCTTAATATTATATCACTATACCTGTTATCAATTTTGAGACGTATTAGACAATGTTCCATTGTGAAAGGGCAAAAAAAAAATATTCCGCCTCCAGCTATGGCAACTTCTTTCTGGAAACTGTTGATTCGGAATGATTGTCGGAACGAGTTTCTATCAATTTTCAAATTTAGACTTAGGCTGTGAAGTTGTTGTTGTTGTTGTTTTTTATCGTTTCTGTAGCTGATAAAACTTTGATTATTGAATATATCTTGTGTTCATTTTTCTTTCCTTTTTTTCTTACCCGTTCAGATATGCTTCTTGTATTATGGATATCAAGTAATGATAAGTTCTAAGTTGTTTATTAGTCGTATCACATCAGCTGACTGGTGGGTATATCAGCTGGGTAGGTAGCGTGCAATAATGATCAATCTTTACATAGATTGATTCAGGTCTGTGGAAGAAAAGAAACAGACCCTGGAGGTTTACTCAAATCTGAAGAAGTAAAAGACTACAATATACAATGATATCTCGATTTAACGAACGGCAATTTGACGCAATTTTTTTCTGGTTCCGCATATAACTTTATGTAAATTAAACCCAGATTTAATAATGGTTTGATCGTTATTGAGAATATCAAACACGCCTTGCAAAACTTAATTTGTGACATCGTTAATTCTAAAGACCGCGTGTTTGAAATGAAAACGGAACATATTTGAGAATTTCAAATTTGCTTAGTAATTTAGATGATAAGCATACGATAATAAATGCGCGATTTTGGGTCTAGTGAAAATCAATCACCCTTCATCGAAAAGGCTAATTTCAAGAAGTTTCCCTTTCTATGTGATGTATTATTTTATACATTGTAATATTCAATTTTCAATAATAAAAAATTTAAATGCAATCAGCAAAAGCTTTTAGAGTTGTCGCAAAATTCCTTAAAACTGAAATTAATTTATTTTTTAATTTAAAGAGTTTTTTAAATTTGCCACCATAAATAAGGAGTTTTTGTTAGATATTCCTTTTAAACTGCAATATTTCTTTTTAATATCTAAAACCATGTTTGACATTGGGTTCTCAAAATTTGAGTGCTTAATAATAAAAATCCCGTAATTTTACATTGCAATATTTAACATAATACCCATGTGCAAAACCTGCGTACCTTATGTTTAAAATATTTATTATTATATGTGTAGAAAATTGCATTTACCGATAAATCATAACATAAACGAGCCTGTAATTATATCAAGAAAAAATTTAGTTCATCTATTCATCGAAAAAATTTTATTTCTGTCTGACAACGAAATCAAACAAAAATTTCATACCCACCACAAATTTCTATTTAAAAACTAATTTCAAAAACAAATTCAATTCAATCAATTACAATTCAAAAAATACAAATCAATTACAATTTCAAAAACAAATTTCTGTATAAAAACGAAATTTTCCATTGTTCGGTGATATTTGTTTGCTTAAAAAAAAAAAAAAAAAAAAGAAACCATGTTACTGAATGTCAGGGCTTTGAAATAACTTTCATTATGTGTAGAAAATTTAATGTGATAATTTTTATTTAATTTGCTACGTCAGAATATTTTGTTGTGTTTGCAAAACATTCAGTAAAATCCACGAAAACTACAACAATTGTTTTTGCATAATAAAACAATAAGAACGAGTAATCTTAACGAGCATCTATTAAAAGATTCATAGGAGCTAAAATAAATGACCGATAATTCGTATTTTGTGGATGACATTTCCTGTGAGGTATTGCATATTATTACATAAAGACTATTTGCCAAGTTAACAGTTTCTTTTTTACTCTGCGCTTCTCAAATTCTTGGGTTGACTAACAGCTTCTCAGCTTTTCTGATCCTGCCACGTTGCATCGGAATCATCCCTTTGAGAACACAGATTCGCCTATTATGTAATTATATATGCGCGAGTACCCGAATAAAGCTGCAGATTCGAATGAATATATGACGCGTTAATGGTGATAATATATTGCCAACGCAATCAATAATAACTCTTTAATAGCTATGGAAATATAAATTGACCCTGCGTTTCGAATAAGGACCCGATGCAACGTGCCTCGCATGCTGTGAGACGGTATATGACATGAAAGCCTCTTGATATTTTAAATAAAGATTAACATAAATGATACAAAAGTCATTTCTGATTACAGAATGCTTTAATTATAGAAATTGATGAGTAAAACCCCTGTCTTTTACTTGTATTATGCATGACTTCTCACATACACGCGTCAGCAAAAGCTATCGAGTCGAAAAAGAAGCAGTTTTATGCCGCCAAATTCAATGACCTGCAAAATTGCGTTTGACGGACTGTTCAAAAGCCTTGAGGATGGAAAACCATTTCGAAAACTACCTAATTGCTATCAAACTCTAAAAGCTGTGAGTCACTAGATCAACTATAGGGACAGAATTTCCATAGTAAGATTTACAATAGAAGTTACTGTGTCTGGCGCAGCTTGTCCTTTCTGGACCTTGCGCCATTAAACCCCAACCAACCAATGGAAGTTACAAACCACAACACACTAAAACCGCTGTGTAATAACCCTATTGGATTCCCTCACCTCATAGTTAACCTATGGAGAAAATTTGTCTACTATTGATCGCTACATTAATGCTGATAATCCAACAAAAATGGTATTTTCAGATAGCCCGATATTTTCTGCACCTTGCAACAGGATTCATTTTATAAATTTCGTCCACCAAAAGAATTTAGGAGCCTTTAAAACACACTATACCAGATTTTTCCCCAGAATAATTTAAATTAAAAAATATTATTTGCATTAAAACAAAAAACGAAAAATGCCCCAATGTGTAAAATTTCTCTATTACTAAAATCTTTAAATCCAAGTCTGCAAACCTCTGACAAATTTTCTCCATAGGTTAACATTGAGATAAGCGAATCCAATAGCGTTAGAACACAGCCAGCCTTAATATTCATTAATCAAGAAGTGTTCATTAAAAACATTGTTAAGTGTATTCTTTTAGTTCAAACTTTTAATGATGAGCAACTAAAGATGATTTTAGTTTCTTAAAGTAATCGTTATATAGTATACAGCTAAACTGTTTCGAGTATTTAATTTTTGAATACTCACTTTTTGTGTTAAGTTTTTTCAACTATTACCTGCTATTCTCACCGTTTCAGTGCGTTAGCGAACTAGTTTAACAACCATCAAAATTTCATTCGAGAAAAAATAAAAAATTTGATAATCCTCTTATGATTGCTTTCAGCGAACACTCCATTAATTTCTTGTGGATCAAAGCCGTTACATGTTACTTCCCTAGTTAAAATCAAATGACCCCGTTATGGCCACTGAAGCTTATTGAAAGGTTTAGAACTTCTTTTCCGTTTTGAAGGTGTTTCATGCGTTTTAAATTTTGTTAGATAGTTTAATTTTGCTTTCAAATTATCTCTCTAAGTAAATTGTGTAATTAAGATTTCATAGGATGACAGAAATTTGAGATATGTACAATAAACTGCAGTAGATCGTTAACAATTCTAAGAGGCTTTCATCTTGTTCGCGGTTTATGATAAGCTATCTCTATGGATAGATCTTAAAGTTCAAGTTGTTTTATGCGTAGTTCTTTTTAAATAAATCATTATATACAGGGCTAGATTTGAGGCGGAACGCGCCGGAACGGCGTTCCGGTACCTCTCTTTAGGTACCTCTCTTTATCAATAATTTGGAATCCCCCCCCCCACACACACACCCCGGAAGGTTACCGTTCCGGCACCTCTATTTCTAGAAATCTAGCACTGATTATATATATAGGCAGATTGATTGTAAAGACTATTTAATTGGTCTGTATTTATTTTTTAACATTAATTTCGTGATTTTACTAGGTTGCATTTACGCTATGATAACATTAGTCTTAGGTTTATATTAGCTAATTCTGTTTAGAACAAAGCAAAATTTAATTAGAAAACGGTAAAACATTTAGATAGTATGGCTTAAATATATTACAGTTCTCATGTTCACGAAATTGATGAATACGGTAAATTGGGTTCACCGTGGTTAAATATCATCCAGTATAGCCAAAGCTACAAAGAAAATGGCTGAGTGGTAGAACTGATTTATTACATTCTTGGAAAGCCCTAAAAACAGTCAAAATTACGATTTCTTTAGATATGCGTATTACACTGTCGACACTAAAATAAACCGAACCACACGTAAATCAGTTATTAGTTTCATAAGTTGGTTTTGGCGTTTAGTATTCTTTGACCTCTTTTGTATCTCACCCTTTAACACCTAAAACAACCAATTAAAATTTCTTGTAATTAATTGGCACTACTCCCAATTTTTACATGGAAGCCCGTGGACCCATATTCAGCTGATTAAAAACAGGTGAGAGCTATAAAAATCCTCTGATACGAATGTTCCAGCTATCCGTTCCTGATTAACCATCTTCTGTACACAGGTATCTGGAATTAAATCAGTTATTTTCTGCTGCCGAGAGGTGAATATAGAGAAAGAACCCTTACTGTTCAGTTTCAGGAAAATGAGGATATTTTCATCTCAAACAAAATCAGTTTGTCCGAGCCTATGAGACATTAACAATCTCTTCTACTGTGAACACATCCTTTCATTGCTGCTTGTTCCAATTACCTGAAACAAGGAACACTTCTAATTCGTTCTACTCTCCAGGAATCCATGTAAACGCGCATTCAGTAACCAGGTTCGAACACTCGTAAACACCCCATGGGGTAGGCTTGGAACAAAAATTTCCCTGCTCTAACGAATGCCCGTGCACCTTTTATGGGCACCAACGACCGCATAAAAGAACACACAGGGGGTTGACCGAATCTGGTCGTTCGTTATGGAGGAATTCTCCGCCAATTATTTCGAACTAAATGAAGAAGGAATCCACATGGGTCATGAAGAATTTGTTGAATTAGTGCTAGAAGGTGTTGGGTAATATTCGGTTATTAAAAACGGAAGACAAGACATGGGATTGTGTAGGTGTTGTTGACGGTAAGCATACCGTCAAAGCGTAATGTTAATCTCGTATATCGGGTTACGCAATTGCTGGAGCCCTCCAGATACCTCTGGGACACGGAAAGAACATAGAGCTCAAATCTACAAGGATAACATTTCGCTAGTTTTCCTTTTGCTGAAAACTGAAGATATTTTATTGTAAGATTTTATTTCAAAAACTCGGTTGCTTTCAGTATTAAAAAGGGCGCAACTTTTAATATGTAATTTTATTTCGAATCCTATAGGCTTGTGTTTAGACCCAGTATTGGGAGTTCCAGGTGTTCACGAGATAGCCAGTCACTGGCAGGAATCTAACCGATAGACGAAAAGCAGACATTTATTTCACCCAAGAAACACTCGAGAAAATTTGAACTTCCTGTTCAACTTATATATTGATAGGACAGTGATAATCGTTTAAGAGCCGCAAGATTGGTCATTCTCTTTGGCTATATGTTGGACTATTCTAGCAATGAAATGATTTATAGACGACAGCGCGAAAATCCCAGTTCTCTCATTAGTTATAGTGACAAACTGTGAACTAGGGGAAAGATATACTAGTTAATAACCCGGTCGTCCCCATTTCTAGAAACCAGTTATCTAAAGCACACCTCTAACTTGCTCAGTTATGTTTTAGAGACTAGGGTTATGTCTTTAAAAAAAATATGAATCGCTCAGGCATCACATACAAATCATTTTTTCTTGTTCTCGTCCCATTAAAATGAAATTCCGTGACAATATATGTTTAAGAAACTATGTCTATCAGCATGTCTATCAGTTCTGCAGTCTTTAAAAGTTGGCAATAACCTTGAAAGGATCTTGTAAAAAGACAATTTTTGGTCAGAGTTTCGATCACAATTAACCGATCAATCCATGCTTTAATGCTTTATAATAAGTTCATACTATAACATATTTTTTTGGCTGGAGGCATATCATCTTGTCTGTGGAACTTCGAGTTAAGAAATGGATTCATTCCATTCCAAATTAGCATTCCAAATTAGTTCATACTGTAACATTTTTTTGGTGGGGCGCATATCATCTTGTCTACGAAACGTGTGGAACTTCGAGTTAAGATATGGATTCATTCCGTTCCAAATTCTGAGTATTGTACTAAGAGACTATAATGTGCACTTCGATTGCATTTATTCTATTACGTGGGAATCACTGTTGTCTTAACTAGAACGAAATATTCTCTTTCACCCGTCTCTGCCGATGCCAATATCCGCACCTTAAATGTGTCAGGGAGGAAATAGCTGCAAACAAAAAGCAGTAATTCCAAAAGCGTATGCCTCTAAACCTAATTGAGAGTCTCGGATTAGTATTTTACGATTTGTCAGATTTTAACTATCATCTGCACTTTTCGGACGTGAGTAACTCACGTACATGACTCCCCAAAAGTTACGCAACGGAAAAGTTGTCATGTGTGCTTTGGAGACAGGTGATCGAGTCAAGAAAATAATGCTTCTTAGTGAAAGTCGGTCATTTAATGAAAAAACAATAAATATCACCGGGAGACCGTCATTTCGATCGTTTAGTGAAGCCACGCCACAAAAGGAACAGGTTGGAATACCTACGCAAATTTTTGTGTCTCTGGGGGATAGAAGAGCCCCGCGGGCAAGGTACTGTTGCAAAGGCAACTTTTTTTTTGTTGCTCGCGAAGGGCTCAGAAATTTTAAGAACTGATCTGGTTTGTATGTAGGGGATGATTCAGACAGGAAATGCACCTGTGTTACGAACGAGTATCGTTATGTTGGTGATATTCATTATCATTTTTATCTATACTTTGGGGGCCGTTCGTTATGTCAAATAGATTTAACAACGAGTTGAGTATCTGATTGATCATAACTCCGATTCAGTGGCTTTAGACCGAAGCAAAATGCATTTATGCGTTCAGCGGGCGTGAATTTTTAAAGTACACTAAACACTTTATTATTACGAATGGATTAACTATGCATATCCGTGCAAGAAAAAAGGTTAGAAATAAAAAAAACAATTGTCAAAAAGATTGTCCACTTGATTCATAAACAGTGGAATGTAATAGACCTTTTTTTCCGAAGAAAAACTGAAAATTTATGTAAGTTTTATTATTGCTTTAAGTAAACCTTATTTTAATCTCTTTATGCTGCTCATTAAAAAAACCTCAAGATAGTTCATTGTTTGTAATATAATGGATGATTTTTGGGCTATTTATGTTTCCTGGGAACACCTGTGAGTTAATTAGCTCAAGATAATCGGGAGTGTATTGTAATCCATTTTCACCGTATTGAAAGAAAATGGGATTATATTGATAAGAGTAGTAAACTCATTCTTTCCATTTTTTTTTCCGTTAAACACTGCATGTCTTAAAATTCTTGGGAGTAAGTATAATTAGGGATACGTAAATTTCGCATAAAAAATATCGAAATTTCGCAACCAAAAAAATACAATATGTAAAATTTCACATTTATTCGCAAAAAAATATATATTTAAAATTTAGCATTTATTATAAAAATACAATTTTACTTATTTAAATTATAAATTATAATAAGAATTTTGATACTTACTTATCCAAGTAAGTATCAAAATTCTTATTTAAAAGCTAACATTGTAGTAGTCTCCACATTATGTTCAAGTCTTTGCCTTCTGCCATTAATTACTATGTTGTGCGTACTAAAATATCTCAGCATCTACTCTGTCAACGGGACTATAGAAGCTTTGTATAGCTGCCTTTGCTGAGTTAAGGTAGCAGCATTTCGTTGAAATTTAAATCTGTATAACATCAACAGGAGTATCTTGGTTGACTACTGTAAGTAGCTGAAATACCCTTGACTTTGACGCTCAAGAGGTGTTCTTAAATTTACTAAATTGTTCAACAAAACTTGATGGTTGATATTTACAGTTAGAGTTTTTAGATTCGACTCCGGTACGGACAAACTGTCCATATGAAATTCGGGGCAAATCCGAAGGAGAGTGAGATCTCTCAGTTAAAGACCGCGGATAGTTTTAGTTAAGCAATTATGTTAATAAATTATTACTATTATTACCTAATTTCGCGTAAAAATCCGTTTATCTCCAAATTTTCGCCGAGAAGTAGTAAAAAAATAATTTTCGCATCTATTTTGTAAATACGAAAATTACGTATCCCTAAGTATAATATATAAGTATAACCACGAAAATAATTAGTAGATGATTAGATGTTGTAACATTCGTGAACTGTTTGAAAATTTGAAGATCGAAAACATGTGGGAAAAAAATATTGACAACGAAGTACTGATTTCCCTCAAGTTCCCACACGTGTTGAACTGAAGCTTATGAAATCATACCCACACCCCCATGCTCATAAAAATTATCTACGCGAAATTTTTTCACCATCCAGTATTTGCGCGCAGTTCTGAACCCTGCTTTCCACAAGCAAATACTTTCAGGAAAATTGTCATCGATGAGGAATATAATTAATTCCGTGTAAAATACATGAATTTGAATTTGGATCATAGAAGTAGAGAGGTGTAGTGTATTCAGTATTCCTCCAGAAGCGCAAATTACCCCTCGCTTTTGTGTCTTTAATTTTGTATCAGCAAAATTAGCATTTCCGAAATGATTTCATTTAACCCAAGCGGGAGGAATTCTGGCAAAATCGTAATATAGATATGATATATATTTTTTAAATAATAAGAGTAGATGAACGTTTTGCTACAGTGTTTTAAGTCAAACCTCCTAACTCTGTATAAGCTTAAAAACTATCAATGAGTGCGTAAGTCGTTCATTCTGATCACTGCTGACATACAAAAGGATTCTTGTGGTTTTAAAAACTAACAAGTAAAAATAAAAGTGAAAAAAACGCAGCGGAAGTGCATGACGAATTTTATAATTTCCTCTCCTATCCGCAAGTTCTTACGTGCTGTGGTCATTTCTCTCTGAAAAATAATGCCAACCATTTCTTCGCTGAATGTTACTTTTAAGTACATTGTATTCCATCGCATGCGCAGTGAAGCAAGCTAGTTTCTTACGAATGGCTTTCTAAAAGACTCTTAAGTGTATGCAATTATGAGCCCTTTTTTAATGCTTTTAATGTAATCAAGTAAGTTTGCTTTAACAAAACTTATTGAAATGTTTGTTATAAGTTAAATACGTGACGCTTTGACCTTAACTAATGTTCATGATCTTTTATGTTAAGGTTATTACTTAACCACAAAATACATACTTTATAATTGTTATAATCCTTATTCATGCGTTATAATCCCCTATTATAATTAATGCCATTTTGTGTCGTAAAAGAGGACATGAGGTGTTAGCCAAATGAAAGATATTTACAGCATGATTATTCGTAATGTAAAATAATTACAGCAGTGACATAGATCATATTCTTTTGCCGCTCTTGCAGAATTTAATTTTGCCTAAATTTCTTCTCTGCCTGTTCTTCCAACTTTGCATAGATGGGTATTCAAAATTAAGTAATGTGTTTTACAATATTATTTAAGCCTAATGGTGTTTGAAGACAACAATAAAATTCTATGGCTAGCATCTATCTAATTTTGCTTGAATATATGAAGTTCTATCGCAGTTTACATCAATAGTCTTTGCAAATCCCAGAAGGATTTGAGTTAGGCGTAACCCAAGCCTTCAGAACAATAATAGATGTCCCTCTGTAAGAATGCATGCATTTCCTAGGTGTAGCTTCACATTCGTATATCATATGTCAGGGAACACCACCAAAAACGTACCAATCACATCCTGCAGAAACTCCAACTGCCGAGTTCTAGCAATCAGACCAGGGCAATGGACACTCTGTTATTGGCTGACTTTAAGCGTTTTTTAGAATACTATAATTTTGAATCTATTTGGATGGAAATCTACGGCAGATATACGAAATTATCAGAATCTGCTATGGTAATAAACACGTTGTTTTCTCACGTATCCTGTTCCAACGGTGGATTTCCATTACCATATAGACTGCATGCAGTATGATGGAAATCCATCGTAATCCTTTGGCAAACATGCGGAAATGAATGCAGCTATAACTCTGTTAGCTTCTGTACACTTAATTGGCCTTTTAATTTGGGTGTGTTTCTCTGAAACGGACTGTTCAACACAGAATATTATTGTTGATAACATAAATACTAGATTGAGGACCCTCGCAACCATCGGTCCAGGGTCTCACTTCTGTTTTTATTTTTATAAAAACATTTCATTCGTGGATCGCAAATTCTTATGTTAATCAATAAAAACACAAATAAATTGTTGTCGAACAAAAACAATAAATTTCTAAAATTAAGAAGATGAATTTTACAACAGCTTTTCGCAATAATACTCTAGCATACTTTCTATACTAGAGATCCATGTAAGTCCATATACTAGAGATCCATATTATAAATCTGAAGAGAAGTCCATATTTAGAAATCTTATCTGTGTTCCTTGAATGAGATTCAGTACTTTTTATTCTATGTAAACAAATCTCTGTATTTTGATAGACTAATTTTTTCAGGTGGTTTATTCAAACACGGAACATTTTGTTAATGTTCGTACCTAAGAAAAATACTGTTGAAAAGTGGAAACTTTAGGTTCTATACCCTTCGAATTTGTATTAAAGCGGAATTTAGCCATTGTCTTATTACCGACAAATTCCCTAATGATCAAGGGCGCCATTTGAATGAATGTTCTTGGGTTCGAATCACGGATCGAGAGAGGTTTCTCAAAACTAAAGAAAAAATAATGGAAGCAAAAAGTAATGGTTTAAAACAGGCCAGCACAACTTGAAATGAGGTGGGAGAGAAGCCAAGGGGTACAAGTGACTAAAAAGAAAAAAAAAGTTAAGTGCGGTTATGGATAGTTAATATTCAAGGTCAATATTCTATAGTCAATATTCAAGGGATATACACTAGAACCATAATTCAAGCGTTATAGACTTGAGAGTTTCAGGGAATTTATCAAAATGATTTACTAACTTTAAACTGCGTTTTCACAAAATGATGGAATTGTCACTTGTACCTTTTGGCTTCTCACCCCCTCAAATGTGATGAGGGTCATATTACTTTATGGGAAGATGCTGTGGGCAGCAAGAAAATAGGAAAAGATGGGAAAGAGAAAATATCTTATCTAAAAATAAATAAATTACTAATTATTTTAAAAATTAAGTAAATATTAATATCCGTTGCTTATATAGTTTCTTTCGTAATATTATAAATCTAAGAATATTTCGCATTTTTTTAGATTTATAATAAATAATATGTCTTTACAAAAGTCTTCGTGGGCCACAGAGTGAGTATTGGCGGGCATTGTGTGGCCCGCGGGCCGTATGTTGTACAGGCCTGGTGTCTAAACAGTCCAGTTCCACTCCTAAATATTTTTATTCATCAGGGAAAATTTGGGGTATGTGAAAAAAAACATAAACATCTTAAGAGTTAAAGGGGTTATGTCCCTATCAAGGACTTAACACTCTTTACTCAACAAAAACAAAATTAGAAAAATTTACTTTAAAAAAATAAAAAATTAAACTTAAAAAATCTGACTTTCAAAAAGCCTTTTTTTTTTTTCAAATCCCGATTTTCTAAAAACTACGATTTTGGACTTGACACTCTTTTCACTGCAAACACAGAATTATTCGCAGCTCTAAATTAATACATTTTTGGATAATATTGTATTTATATTGGATATAGTAAAACTTCCTTTATGAAACTTAGCGCATAGTGACAACAATCAAGTAACCAGGAACTAAAGAAAATATTTTTTATTTACTTTCCTTGCCAGCTCGGCGTAAATTTAGTTAACTGACGGCGGGGTGAAGTAAACAAAAATAAATAAATAATTTATTATTCCGTCATAATCAATCTTCTATTATGCGTATTATATCACTTTACTATCACCATTAATGAATTCATCAAATGTCAACGAATTAAATACGCTACGAGATCGTCACAATCATAATGTATATATAATGGCATTCATAATTATTCGCAGTTCTAAATTAATATATTTTTGGATAAATATTGTATTTATATTCGATATAGTGAAACTTTATGAAATTTAGCGCATAGTGACAACAATCAAGTAACCAGGAACTAAAGACCATTTTTATTTACTTTTCCTTACCAGTTCGGCGTAAATGTTGTTAGCTGACGGTAAGTAATCAAACTTCTATTATCCGGATTATATCACCTTACTCTCACCATTAATGAATTCATCAAATGTCAACGAATTAAATACGCTACGAGATCGTCACAATCATAATGTATATAGAATGGCATTCGATCCGATCGAAAAAATCTGATATTTTCCCAGTCGTATCTGGAGGCGAAACGATATCAATCTATCGATTCATATCGAACACAGTTTTAACAAAAATGTAACGCGATACGTTCTCGGAGGCATTATTAACCTAGATTTATATCGCTGATAATTTTTTTTTTTTTTTTTTGGCCGCCGTGTTCACAACTGCATTATATTTTTGCGGAGTTATTTTTTTCTTCTTGTTCTTTTATCCGCAAAAATTGCGAAATTTGTTTTCTTTTATAGTGTTGCATCGCATGCATGCATTCTATTGAATTTAATTCGTTCGTAAAATAACACACTCAGACATAATGGCGTGCAGTATTTTGCGTGTCGTGATTGTTTGTAATTAAGCTTTACTCAACTGGCTTCGTAATTAACCTCGGAGGCATGCATCGCAGGTGAAAAAATTAAAAAAAAAAAAAAAAAAAAAAAAAAAAAAAAAAAAAAAAAAACAGCGAGAGTCTGATTTCTACTGTGTAAATAAATATTGTGTTTATTTTTGTTTTAATTTATTCCAACAAATCATCGAGCCGTTTTTATTTTTTATTTTTCTCCATTTTAAAACATTTGAGCGATTTTGAAAATAACCCCCAGGCTAAAATTATCGTCAGTTTGATAGCGTATTCACGATTTCTAAACGTTTCTTTATAACGACAAAAAACGAAAGCCTTAATTGGGGCATTCGGTGATAAAACCAGTGTCGCAGATTTGTGCGAAAATCTAAGTAAATCTGAACATAAGAAAGAGATCATCGTTAAAAAAAAAAAAAAAAACCTAAGACGTTTAATAACATTTTTCCAAATATACAGGAGTTGAAGTATTATTGGAATGTAAGTTCCGTATCTAAGCTAAATCAAACATTATGCCAAAGAGACGGCGTACAGGTTGCTGCTTCGTCAAATCAAAACTCTGGCGGGAAAAGTGGTAGCCGAAGTCTGGCGATCATGTTGGCGACAATGGCGCCACCTATAGTAATTCGCTATAACCAGAAAGCAGCAAAAATATTTTTGATTTACAGTTCTGAAGAATTCTTTTCCTCACAGCTTAAAAATTTTATAATTTTAACGCTGTGAGAGGACCCTGTGAAAATTCACGTATACAATTAAACTTCTCTGTGGCGGCCAGTCATGGTTCCAGAGAAAAAGTGGCCACTTTGAGGTGTTGCCGTCGAAGAGAGGTTTCTTCCACAACATTTGCTCTACGGAGTCTTTAATCGGTTCTGAGCAAAATATGGCCGCTTAGAGGGGTAACCGTTGAATAGACGTGGTCGGCTGGAGAAGTTTTACTATATTTTGAATTCATTTAAATTTAATTGTCATCTGCATTTTTTAATAGCATAAGGCGGAAAACGTATAAAATTTTAAACTGTAATGTTAAAAGAATTCAATCACTAATAAAAATCAGTCTTAAATAGTTATAATAATAAATAATTTAATGATCAGAGTTAATTTTAGCTGTATAGTTTAATTATCACCAAATTTTAAGAATCGCTGTATTCCGTACTAAATTGTGTCATAGCTGTAAAATTATTATCTAATGTGAACATTAAATAAAATTGTCTATATATCTGATCCAGATAAACGAGGTTTTACTGTAGTTTCAGTTACAGGGCATTTCCCCCTGTTGCCTCTGTGAAATTTCACGGCACTCCCAGTAAGCATATCTCTGTAAATGTTCATGGAAATCCTGAAGTAATAAGTAGAATGTGTGGCCGCGAAAGAATACATTTAACATCTAAAATTTTCTAAAAATAGCCTGCGCATGACATAACACCCAGAAGAATGAAACTTTTATTGAATCGAAAAAGGAGGGGTGTAAGAAAAAAAAAAGAAAAAACCCTCGAATTTTTCCCAGAAAAAATTCCTTTACGATACACGATACACTTTCATCAAAAGAATCACATTTAATACCACGCATTAAAATAATTAATCAAAAATATTATGGACACGCTTTACCAGACCAGACAGTAATGAAAAAAAAAAATTTTTTTTTTACGCTCATCTTGTGCGAAAAAAAGTCTTTTATTCCGACTTCGTTCAGTGGCAGTCCATTTATAATAGGTTTCGTTTCACAATCCGTGGAAATCTAATCCGACCACACAAGAACACGTGCTGTTTAAGACTCGGAGACCGATACTCGGGGGGAGACGTGTAAAAATTAAAATACGGGGTTTCGAGATCCAGTTGGAAAGAGTGTTTGAATTCGGATCTAAGAGATTTGTGGATATCGGAGAGACAAGAAATAACCCTTGACGCTGAAAGATAAAACATCTGAGATTAAGGCTACCGTTTGATTAGCCCACCTCAATGTTAGCCTATGGAGAAAATGTGTCCAAGGATTGACGTCTTGGATTAAAAGATTTTTTTTAAAGAATGTACTTCGTAATAGAGGAAGAAATTTTACACCTTGGGGCATTTTTCGTTTAAAAAAATGCAAATAATGCTTTAAAATTTAAATTATTCGGGGGGGAAATCTGGTATTGTGTGTTTTAAATGCTCATTGGTGGTCGAAATTTATAAAATGAATCCTGTTGCAAGATACAGAAAAGTCCTGGCTATCAGAAAACAGCATTTTTATTGGATTATCAGCATTTATGTAGCTGTCAATAGTAGACACATTTTCTCCATAGGTTAACATTGAGGTGAGCAAATCCAATAGGGTTAGTTCAGGGCAGCCTTAAGAGTATCTCTGTGTTTTTAATTTTATGTAACTAAATTAATTTTTTGTGAACTATGTGACCACTTAGTGAATTGATCTCTGCTTCATATAATTTCGTGAAAAATTAAACTATCATTTCACTCTGTAATAGTGTAAATAATTACATAGTTAAATATATCGTCACGTTAACATAAAAAATTAATTAAATACGTCAGTTGGTTCCCCCATTACTCAAAAAATAAAGCTCTTAATTTTTATACTAACCTATACTTAACCTATACTTAATTTTTTATAATATAATGCGGGTTTAGATAGTTTAATTAAATAGTTCAATCTCTGTAATTGGAAAACCGGAACTAATTATTCCTCATTATATTGAGAAGAACTAATTATTCCCCATTATATTGAGAAGTAAATCTGAGCTCAACAAAAATTCTCCTTAATGACATTTATTGCTGATGTGCTGACTCTCAAATATACTCGAAATATGTCCTCCTTTATCCATGGTTAGTCACAAGACCAAGTTTGCACCATATTTTTTCTGTTTGAAAATTAAATAGTTTTGCATAATTAAAAAATTTTTATCATTCACCCGACAGATGGCAGCAGTGGATTGAAACGAATTCATCTTTGGTCTAAACTTAATGAAGTTATAATCAATTAAATATGTACAAAATGACTGGAACATCAATTAATTACTGTTATTTTTCTAGAATTTTTGGTGCAATTTCTCGCTAAATATAGCAATCTATAAATTTTATTTTTGTTTTATGAATAATCAAAAGCTTTTTTACCGGACATTCTTTATAATTTAGTGTGTTCCTAAAATAAGGTAACTAATATAAATTGCTGCCCTAAAACTACCTATAATTTTGTGACTCCGGCCCTGTTTTACTAAAACATGTTTTATTCTGTTCTACGCATTTCAGGGGAACCGTATTCTCACAAATATAGTGTTTTGTGCACCGTTTCAGCTATATGGAATAACACACAAACAAACTTAGATTTTTAGCTCTATGTGGATCAGTATAATTTACGATAAAATCTGAAATATATATTTATACTCCTCAGCACTACATTAACAAACTTGATTAAATTTGAAAAAATAGTTGCTAACAATGTTGTCTTTGATGAAATTTTCAGTGGGTTGTATGTATTCGTCGAGGGCTTCGCTGCTTTGAAATACCTTTGATGCCATCGCTACTTTGCTCGATACATGATTATATAATATAATATAATGCTATCTAAACAAGTAACTTGTAATACAGAAATGAAGAAAACAATCATTTTCGTAAAACAACGTAATAAATAAAAACATTTTTTTTAAAATGTTATAGATTATGAAAACCTGCATTATACGCAGAAGACACGTGAATATGATGCGTATTTTTCCAAGCAATTTAAGGGAAAATGAAATAGCGTTCCCAGTATTTTTTTTATGCTCAGATCACGTAAAAAGTCTACTTGATATGAGTTAGGAACATCCATGACTAAACCATAGTGAAAGAGGAAAAATCTGGCTGTATTGAAATGTGTACTTGAAACCGTTTAACATGAAATGGAATATAAATTTGAGGAAATAATAGACACTGGTTTTGCCTGAAAACCGATGATCATCTGTAAAATTATTTTTAAAAAAAATTATATTCAGAAAATGTGTTAATTTAAAATATAGAATTTCGGCAATTTAACATAAAATGTAACACGGGTCTGAAAGTTTTAAAATATAAATTAAAATATTTTTTACTTACATCCCGAGAAGCAATAGTATGTATGTTTCTTTTTAAAATCTATAAATGAGGTAATCCCAAAATGAAATCCCTAATTGTGTAGAATGGAAAATGTATGTATGAAATAAGACCTGTAAGCCTTGATCTTCATAATTGATGTAAGTAACATGATTTATGTTTCTCATAAAATGTATAATTCAGGTAATTTAACAATCATGGACGAAAAGAAAATTTTATATATGTAATTCAGTAACACAGTAATAGAATTTACGTTTCTCGGAAAATATGTTAAATTACCTCCTATCTGCATTTTTAATTAATACAGGGTTTCCGGGCTAAAGGTATCCAAAAGTAATGACTTATTTTTACTGAACTACCCATTAGAATTTAAAAAAAAATTATTTAAATAGAAAGAACATATCACCAAGTTTTAATATCAATCATAGATTTCTATCATAGTATCATAAATTTCGATGTGTGCACTTTTTGTAGCACGACTAACGTCTAAATGGTAATCCAGTTCTCTCCAAGTGTTCGTAGCTTATCAGGAGTTATTAAGACTTTTTTGCTTGGGGATTCACTAAATCCGTTTTGTATAAGCAAAAAATTGAAACTGTGGATAAGTTGACGAAGCGTATCATTCAAGCAATTCGTGTAATAACTCCTGATATGCTGCGAAACACTTGGAGGGAACTGGATTACCATTCAGACGTTTGTCGTGCTACAAAAGGTGCACACATCGAAATCTATGGTATTATGATCAAAATCTATGACTGATATTAAAATTTGGTGAGATGTTCTTTCTATTTAAATAGAAGATTTTTAATTCTAATCAGTTTCGTAAAAATAAATCATGACTTTTGGATACCTTTAGCCTGGGCACCCTGTATTTAAGCACAAAAATTTTTTATTTATCTGAAAAGGAAAAATGAAGGATTTTTTTTCAAAAAATGTGTCATTTAAAATTATATAATTAAGGTACTTTAATATGAAATAAAAACAGGTCCGAAAATTTTAAAGGGGGAAAAATTTTAAAAACACAGCTGAGGCTCAAAATACAGTCGGACCTCTATTTAACGAAGTCGCTAAATCCCGAAAAAAAGTTCGTTATGTGGAAAATTCGTTAAATAGAGATTCACCTTTCAAAATACTTTAAACTACACAAAACATATTTTAAATTCATAAACACTAAATATTATTAATAAAAGTAATTGATCCCACCTTTATTTTGTAAATTAATGTTTATTTGCTTTATATATCTTACCCATCAAACAGAAATCTGCAAGGAAAACAAGAATAAAACAAAACATTTTCCGGGAATACACTGTATTTTCAATTTAAAAAAATTATATTAATATTAATGAATTTTAATGACATTATCTTATTTATTATAACAAATAATTTTAAGTATACATTACCCCATGCGTCCTTAAATTTAATTACTGATAATGTCTGTTAATTTTGTCTGAGTTTTTTGTTTGAAAAAGTGTTTTCTCTCGTAATACGTCTGTCATCTTTGCAATGCACCAAAAACCCCTTCAGGCGTATTTTCTTCAAACTGCAATCCACGTCGGAATGTGTTAAAAGAAAGAATAAGTTTGAAATGTTCAGAAATATTTTGAGAAATATAGAGAAAAAAAAATATTGGATCACAAGAAAAAGTTCGTTAAATAGAGAATGCACTTCGCTATTTGGAGGTAATTTTACGAAGAAATTCACAAAATGTTCTTGGTTCCAAGGAAAAGTTCGCAAAATAGAGAAATTCGCAAAATAGAGGTTCGTTAAATAGAGGTCCGACTGTAGTATTTAACTAAGAAAGTATCATGTGCAGCAGACTTCGTGGCCTGGGTACATTCTTGTCGTTGTCTTAACCCATCTGAACTTACATACGTATGAATAACTGTTAATTTTCACCACATTAATTCCGTTCTTAAAATAGCTTTAATTGTTTTCGAATTCTAAAAGCAAAACCAGTTGCAGCATGTGAAACAGAAAAATAATAGTGCTTTATTGCCTCTTGCAATTCATTCCGTCATTTGCACCCGCCACGAGATAATAGTCTTGATGAATTAGAATGGTTGACTTAATAAATTCTTCAAATATGTCCCTCGGGCCTCAAAAGTCTGGTGCATGGATCCATACTAATACTCTCATTACTGAAGAAACGCAATTTTGCCATTACCGTATCCTAACCAACCGGTTTGCAGTCCATATAATGGCACCTCAGACTTGTAATGTCTTAAGTCGGTTTCAAAAACAGAATTGTCATCTGATTAGCTAGCTGTGGTGGTGAGGGATGTTTTATTTAACAATGTATCCTCAGAACATGAGAACATATTCGTCCAGTCAGCGATAAGTAACCTACAGCCATTTTTTTTCTTTTACAATACGAGGGAAGTAACAGTAAAATAATTAAAACACAGTACCACTGGGAAATCGTTTCCGTTCATCGCCAGGGAATGCATAAATAAAATTTTAGAATCGTAATATTGATGAAAATTCAGAAGGAGAAAGATGACAGTGAAATAGTTATAAGATATCAACCATAAAGAATATTAATACATTGCCAAGAACATAATTACTAAAGTTTTACTTTTGACATGGGCAGTGGCGGCCTTGTGGTACAGCGCACTGGTTTTCGGTGCTGAGGGTGCTCAGATCGAATCCTGGCGAAGCGCCACTAAAATGCCTCCGTTTGTGTCGTCCCTTCATAGGGGCAACGTTGGTCTTCCTATATGGCGCCTCCATAATAAAATGACCAGCAAAACTTCGGTGAATTATAGGTGAATGTCTTCGCGACAAGTGTCTCCGCATTGGGGAAAGAAAAAAACTTTTGACATTTTTCAGTGTTTATTAAAATAAAAAACACACACAAGAGTTTTTGAATATTATGCTTCTACCTTCACCTAGGTTTTGCGTAGACGATGTTGCCTTTCACTAACAACGTAAATTTGTATGCACCTGGAGAACAATTTGTTTTGAATAAACATTATTTTGAACACGTGTGTTTGAATAATGTTTGCATCTAGCCCTTTACCTCAGTTTGTGTTTAGGAGATGAAGCGTAGAGAACTTGTACAGAAAAGTTTAATTCGGTAAGGATTTCAAACACAAGATACTTTAATTCCTACCTTTTCGCAATTAAAATATCCCTTGAATGGTTACGTTGTACTAGCCGAAAACGGCCCTTAATCAAGTTTTTGACCTGCATTATGCTCACCCACCCGTTTCTGATAATCTTCTCCGGTTTTATTGCATCTTGTATACATATGAATAACTTAAATTTTTTTCCTGTACATTCCTAATTTGCGGACTCACATGTAGTTAAAATTAGTGATAAAATCCATTTTAGAATTATTTAAAATGTGGTTTTAAGTACAATATATCCAAGTAATTCTTAGATTTTAATTCATTTTATAGTTAATTATACGTACATGGCTCCTACAAAATGTAAAATAAAATTATTCAGTAAAAGTTTTCTAATTAGGCAGCAAGCCCACTAACTTCATTATATATATATATATATATATATATATATATATATAGTTAGTTAGTTAGTTAGTTCAGAGTATTATTTTCACTATTGCTGTAAAAATTTCAACTGCGTTGCTTTCATAATAAATATGGTATACAGAATAAGCAAACGAGAAATATTATAATTTCTGAAAATTGTTTGCATTAAATGAATGAAATTTATGGAAAATAATACTTAGAGAAACCAATTATAAAATAAGAAACACCCTGGGAAATACGAAACTGCATTTTCAAAGAAGTTCCGAGAATATATGCCCATTGTTCGTCCTGAGTCATGACTCGCTTTTGAATTGATCTATTTTGGTCATGTTCCGATCCAGACACCGAATCTCATTTTATTTTACGCGTTCTGTATCCACCTGCCTCTTAAGAACACGCCTTAAGAATGCTTCGATCATCCAGGATTCCCCGTGCGGGACTTCCAACTATCTTTTCTTTGTAAACTACAGGACTCAACCAACATCAAAGGTCCTAACCAAAGGAATGCCATATTTCGACGTGGGTCATTCTTAAACCACATCTTTTGTGGTCGCCCTTGTCGCGGACTTACTTGACTCACGTGGCCCTCTGCTTTAAACGTACCTACCTTTGACATCTTCCGAGCGCAGCATGTCCTCGATGTAGGGAGAAAGGGAAGAGATATTCTCAAAGAACTGCAAACAATATTCGGGTGGTCGAGATCTGGCATGCCTGTGTTAACAATAGCGTATCAGAGTGAAAGGCCGAATTCCTTTTTCAACAAAGTTGTGCCAAACCATTGTTAAAATTATGGGGCTAAAAATTCTCGGGAAATCCAAGATGTTTTTGACCACCTTGGATACTCTCAGAAGACTTCTAAGGTTTGATCCACTAGTGGAGTTTTAATTTTAGTGTAGTTAGTTCGTGTTTTTTTTTTATTTTTTTAATTTACGATATCAAGAGATTTGATCTACAGAGGTTTGGTACACTAAAGTTAAGTTTTAATTTTTGTGTAGTTTGTTCGTGTGCTTTTTTATTATTATTATTTTAATTTAAGATATCAAGGGATTTGATCTACAGAGGTTTGATACACTAAAGTTGAGTTTTAATTTTAGCATCGTTTGTTCGTTTTTTTAAAAAATCAGTTTAAGATATCAAGGGATTTGATCTACAGAGGTTCGATACACTAAAGTTGAGTTTTAGTTTTAGTATAGTTTGTTCGTGTTTTTAAAAAAAATTTTTTAATGTTAAGACCACAAGAAATTGATCTACAGAGGTTTGATCCACCAAAGTTGAGTTTTAATGTTTAGTTTGTTCGTGTTTTTTATTATTATTATTTATTTAAGATATCGAGGGATTTGATCTACACAAGTTCGATCAATAAACACAACTTTTTATTAATATTGACGTAGCTTTTGTTTTCTAATACGTGTGATATCTTTTTGCGGAGGTAGTGGAACGCTTCACAACTACACTTAGCAGGTGTTCAAACTCGTTTTCAATTCCATCTACGTTTTAGAAGCTGCTATTTATTGGTGCTAAATTGAGAGCAAATGTCTGGAGCTTCCTTATATTTTTACGTTATGAAACAAATAAAAAGAGAGTTTGTTAGTATATTCCACTTTTGCAGTAAAAACTTGCCAAATATGTGCTTTTAAAATGACAAGAATTGGTAGGTGAAATTACTTCGAATATGAAAGCATTGTTAAAGATCAGTTTAATCAAAATTTATGGTCAGCTTTGAGTTTTTTTTTTTTTTTTTTTTTTTTTTTTTTCCCCGTATTAGCAAAAATATTGTTTGTTTACGCACTTCAAAATTTATGTGAAGATAAATTAAAATCGATATCACAGAAATATTTAGTTCTTCATTTAAATTTACAGAATTCGAATTATCCATGTACTGTTAATTTCTCGAAAATTAGTTAGTAATAGTCACAGTGTTAAGTATATATGCTTTATTGTTGATTCATTGTTATTTTTTTCTAATGAAAGTTATTCTAAAATGCGCATGCATGTTTTACTCATGCTAAGTTCATTTCTAAATGTGTAATGTTTCTTGGAATATAAAACCGTGCTTAAAGCTTGGTTTAACCAGTAAAGTAATATAGTTAGTTTATAAAGTAAACTTTTTACGATGTGAGCAATATTCTCTCTGTTGTGATGTAAAAGACTTTACTTTATAACTGATGATATTTTAGGTAATGTAGTTGGAATATTACTGAGAGTGAGATTTTAAATCATCTCTCAAGCAGTTCAGTTAACTAAAGTGTTTCATTAAACGCATAGAACTGTCACCCGGGGGCCGTTAGTTGTCAAAAAGTTATTGTATTTATACTTCCGAATTTGTTTGAAAGGCATTATTTTAATTATTATTATCAACAACTCTAATTTATGGTTAAAAAGGGTTAAAATCCAAATAAAAAGTTCTTTATTAAATTCAATAAATCCTGTTTCTAATAAACGTTTTCAATTCTTTCCGTAAATTTCTGTGTATTGGTATTAAAAGATGAATCACATTCGAGTTTAGTTGCTGAACTATTTTTATTCTCTTGTTTACTGCTGAGTTTTCAGAATGCACGTTACATTATTTACTTCGTCAATTTCGGAGGAAAAAAAATTGTCATTCTAAAGAACAGATGTCACTGTCTTTGCATCTACCGCAACAATTTTCTGTCTGTTCCGAAACATTTAAGATACAATATTTCTGATCTAAGTGATACCAAGCTTTCACAGCCGTATCTTTACACGCATCAACCCTTGCATGGAAAATGCTCTGAATGTTGAATTAAAACTCTTCTAAAACTTTTACATGTAAGTAATGATCTAATTGTATTCAGAAATAGTTAAATGACCCTTAAAACCCCTGCCTCAATGCTATCTGCCGTATGCAATGCTCGTCAGAACTGAAATACGCTACATGGTCGTGTATTAACACGATTCTAGTCTCAATAAGTGAGGGTTACATTTAATTGTAGTTTCACGGGGTTGGTTGGTTTTGCTAAGGTTATAATTTGCTGTACGAGTTCAAATACTAGAACGGGAGTTTCCAGAAACTCTGGCTCCCGTCTCGAATCGTGGTGGTCTGACTGTTGATGAAGTGCAGGTAGTCTTGTCTTTAAGGTAAACACACTATTAAAAGCACATTTTTTTGTCTTCTGGTATTGTAAGCGTTACTGGTTAAAAATTAATGCTGATCATTTTATCCTGTCTTATATATCTCTATCTATCTATCTAGTTATATGTTATATATCTGTAGCTTGGTACAAGAAGTGCCTATGTCAGTTTTCTCCAAGATAACTTTGTTTGCTTCTGTCGCTTTAAAAAAATATTATTTTCAATGTTAGAAGTACCCAAGTCTGTACAATGGTTTAGAAAACACTTTTAAAGCATCGAACACATTTAGGTACTTCTTACAGTGAAAATAATATTTTTTTTTAAAGAGACATAAGCAAACAAAGTCATCTTGGAGAAAACTGACTTCGGCACTTCTTGTACCAAGCCGTATATATATATATATATATATATATATATATATATATATATATATATATATATATATATATATATATATATATATATATATATATATATATTGATATTGTGTGTGTATGCCCCCCCCCAACCTCTAGTGCGAAATTCTTAAATACATTTTTAAATTTTATGTGAAAAATTTTTTTTAGATAAATGCTGCTTATTGTTTGTAAAGTATATTGATTGTTGGTAAAATCTAATACTGTTTAAGAATGAGGGTTTCAAAATATTTCTTTTAATGAGGAATCCTAGAACTTTCTAAATTTCAGGTCCTTTGTTAAATAACAGCTGTCATAGTAGATCTCAGAATTCTCTCTTCAACTCAGAGCAATGAGTCCAGAGATGGCAGCAATCGCAAAACATTATTTTCCAGATGACATCAGATCCTTTAAGAAAGGACTCCCAGCCCCCTCCCCCTCTCTCCGTTTGAGAAATTTTCTCCTCCGAAAGACCCTTGACATTAATTTCTCATATTTGCTCTCTAACGGAACGCCCCTTTGCTTTTTGGGTTCTAAAGTTCGAACACTCTGCGAATGTGACTTCATTTTGTCGCTTGGTAAGCGGAGAAAGCGCTGGGTCCATAAATTCTCCTGGAGGAGATGTTCGGAGCGACGAGTGATGCCCAACAGATCGTCTGCCACTATTTGTTGACACCCTCACTCCCCCAGCAGACGACTGACTAACTTTTTCCCTGGTGCGAGTGTTCGTGTTCTAGTATGTGTTAGTAAAAATATATTCCTTAGTGTATGGGGTGGGGGTTAAAAGGGGATGTTTCTTATTATGAGAGGAAAAAAATCGCCTGATTCAAAGATACAATAGATTAACGTCTGGTGGTATAATCATACAGAAATTTTCAAACAGAAATTTGTTGCTTGATGTCTTTTCACTTGATGATTTATTCGTCACTACAAGCGATCAGGTGATATTATGGGAGAGAGGGAAAATATATAAATATTTCAGCTGTATTGACAGGTACGCTTTTAGCCTTCTCTGTTTACCTCAGTAATAAAAATACAGAGCAGATGTTTTTAAGTTTAACCGGAAAATATGAATTAATTTGTATTCAACTACATTTTAACAAGTCTTATTATATATATATATATATATATATATATATATATATATATATAATAATTAAAATAATATTTTTAAATATCTGATTTAACTGTTTTCAATGTTTAACCTAGTGGTGAATATATGAAGTTTGCATTTTTTAGACATAGGAAATATTTAGTTAGCATTTTACTTGTAAAGTCTAAATAAGTATTTGTATATCTAGATAAGTTTTAACTTACAGGCATTTTTTCTCTTTATGTAAATATTCTTTGATAAAATTACTTAAAACAAACTTTATTTAATCATTGAATAACCTACAGATTTTTTGTCCGGAACTCGCGATGGAAACTTTATTTCATACTAAATATTTTCTGAGTGCTTTTATGTTTGCAAAAGGGGGTCAGCGGGTAGTAAAATAAAAATAAGAAAGCATGTAAAAATGTTTTTTAATTAGAAATTACTACTGATAAAATAAAACTAATTTATGTTTTATAACTATTGTTTTGAATGAGTAACGCTTTTAAGACAATACTCGTTTAAACTTTTTTCTTAATTTAATTTATTTAACTTGTTTGTTGGAATGGATCTGCTATTTTATTTGGTTAGTCGTAGAAGTAGTTCATATTCTTCAGAATTATCTTCTTGTAATCAGAATATGTTTTATAACGAAAGTGATAGGTCTTCTGGGAAGGAAAGTCTGCTACAAAACAATATAATATTTTTTGAAAGAAGAATTAAACATAATAATAATCACTTCAGTTTAAAAGCCTTGGAGGCCTGATATCCCCTGTGTAATTTGAACGAAATATAATTTATAGTCTGTTCAAGTTGAAAGAAATTTAAAATATACTAGCTGAAAAACTGTACTTCGCTACGGATGACAATCAAATTAAATACAACGGTCAATGTATGCAATTAATGCAATATATATATATATATATATATATATATATATATATATATATATATATATATATATATATATATATATATATATATATATATATATATATATATATATATATATATATATATATATATATATTTATATTTATAATAAATACAACGATCAATGTATGCAATTGATATAAAAAAAACGAAAAAATATATTTATAAAATAATGGGAACTGATATTTTTATAGACAAAATAATGTAGAAGAAAATATTCAAATTAAATATAATAGAACATACTAAAGAATATAGTAAAGTTACTATAGTACAGTTTGAGGAACATTTCTTTTACTGTATTTTAATATTTTTTGGATAATTTCCAATCGTCTGCCGCATTAGCAAGGAAAATAAATATTTTTTTGTCTATTTCGTTGTTATAGACGTGACGCAAAATTAATTTTAAAGTATCACAAAAAGAAAAGAAACCACGTGATCAGCATTTAATAAATTAAATTCTAAAAATGAATCTTTAAAAATTCACCAAAAATCAGAAAATGGAGGTAAAGATTCAAAAAAGATTTCATTGTACAGGAATTTTTATAATCTTTCTCGTGATATAAATTTTTTAACCTTCGGATTATTATTTTAAATGCAAACTCTAAAGAATGTTACAAAAACAGTTTAAAAATTTAATTTAAAAAAATCCGAGAAGAATTTTTCAAAAATCTCTCTTAGTGCACCCCTACACTATAAGGAGAATCGCCAAGCAAAATTTCAACCCTTAGGTCTAACGGTTTGGTCTGTGCGTTATTTGTCAGTCAGTCAGTTACGGAGCTGTTTTATATATAGAGATGAATTTATTTTATAAAATAATATGAGTTAAAACAATTCACGTAATCTTGCTCGGGATAAGCCTTAGTGTTTTCCTGCATTCTATTTTGCATTGTTTCAAGAAAATGTCAAGAATGTTCTCTTATTTTAACTAATACTGAAATTTTTAAGTTTGCCTTCGTTCATTCATATCGACTGTCTCAAGAATCAACTAATGCTGGGCACGATATAAAAAGAAACTTTAAATTTCATCTGCAGAGATGAGACAAGCGTCTCCATCTACCCAGTTCAATAAATACCTCCCTGTCAGCACTTTCTTTTTTTTTACGGCATCTCTGAGTGGCAACATCATTCAACATTCTCTCTTCCCGGGGACGATTCCTTTCTCTCTCGCTTCTTGCTCCTTTCTTTTAATTTGTTTTCTTCTTCCAGAAAGAACTAACCAGCCTCAATAATGACAAGTCTCCGCCAATCAAAAGACCACGCTCTGTAGAAAATTTTCACCCCTGTCAAGTTACATCCATCAGAGAAATATTAAAATAAAAGATGCGACCCGCGGGCCGCATGCCAAAAAAGGTGGAGCCCCTCTCGTGGGTGTGATGGAACCTCCCTTTTCATGTTCGCTGCCACCGGATAAATAATTGGACAGAAAAAAGTCGCAGTTCTCATTGGCAGTTAGCAAGATGAGTAGATTTTAAATTTAATTAGATGAGCTTTTTTTTTTAGCCAGATGTGTTGAATTCGATCCAAAATACTTAAGAGGGTAGGTTCTGCGTGAAACAGTGGTTGGTTTTTTGATAGATGTTTATTCTCCCCCCCCCCCTGTAGTGTTTCCCCTCCTTCAGTCCTCGTTTGATATTCGTTTTTCAAAACGGTGACAAAGTTAACAGGTAATCCATGCCGAGCTGGAGAGGTTGGACAGTTGTAACTGCAACCGTACTCGGTTTTGGTGAAATGTATACAATTCTCGTTAAAGGTTGTCAAGGGTTTTGATCAGTTTGATTTTTTTATGACCTTCCATATCGATATTTACTTTCTTTGATTTGCTTAGCTAAGAGTTTGAGTAATATTATACCTTATATATCTCAGAATAATGCTGAAAATGTTACTAATTAGCATATAAACATTATTTACACTTGTTCTCATAGTGATGCCAAACTAAGTCGAATAAAAACAGTTATATTAACAAAAGACGTCGAAAACATCGTTTAAAATAGCCATTGAAATTTTCTTCTTTATATACAAGTAAATTTATAAGTAAAGTTTTCCCTTTCCGATCGTTATTGGGAAGCAAGGGACTTACTGAGTTTATAGACTATTACTGTTGCCGACTTTAGCTGTGTCATGTTTCTATTCTCTTTTTTTCTATGTTTTTTGGCTCAGTTGTCTTTAAACTTGCTATTAGAAATTTAAAAATATTCAACTAAATTAATTTGTTAAATTTTGTTTATTAAACCTTAAATTTTTACTAATTTTGTCAGAAATTATTATTTTGTTAAAATATAGTGAAATTTATTATGATTTCTGTTATAGTTTAAAATTTCCGATGGAAAATCTTTAACCTTAAAATCAACTAATTCATGAAATAATTCTGTGAAATAAAACTTTAATTCTTCACATTTATTAAGAATGAAATAACTATGTCAAAAGTAACAAATTTTGTCCAAGCAAAATATATAAGTAAATAAATATTAAATAGCCCATAAAAATACCACTGAGAGTATGTTGTTAAATTATTTTGTCAGAGCGTTTAGTAGTTAGCTTGAAAACAAAAAAATTTATACCTGTAGAGAAAATCGTTATAATTTTTCTTGAATGAAACATTTTCATATTTTTTTTCTGTTTAACAACTGCGTGATAACTGCTAAAATAGAAAAAAAAAGAAACTTACATGCAATGGATGTATTATCTTTATTAAAAAGCACTTCACGACACTAAATTTTTCATCCTCTGTGCTTGGCTCAAATTTTTGCCCTGCTAATTTAATTATAACTTCTCCAGGCAATATTTACCAAACTGAGGGCTTCGACTAAAATGCTGTGAATCTTCTAATAATTTAACAAAAGTAATTAATTTGTCCGGAACCTCCAAACTTCTATTTCAAAGTATACATGTAATAAATAATTTTCATAAATATCAGCATTTTGTACAGATGCATCGAAACTAGTCTCGTGACATGTAAAATTTGAAATTTTTTTCATTATTTATCCTACTAGGTCTTGTACCAAACTGTAATAAAGACTTTTTTGATATCTCTGTTTAATACCAAACCGTCTAATTGTAACGTAATTCTTAAGTAATCTCACTTATCAAAAGTAATACAAAGCTATCAGTTTACACCTAAGTTTATACCTTTTCTAACTTTCCCGTCTAATTGTAGCGTAATTTTTAAGTAAGCTCCAAATACACCTATCAAAAGTAATACAAAGCTATCAGTTTACACCCAAGTTTATACCTTTTCTAACTTTCCTGTCTAATTGTAGCTTAATTCTTAAGTAATCTCTTTCCCCCAAAGTTTGATATCAAAGTTAATAAGTAGTAGCTCCTTAGTTATCTTACCCGGAAGTTACTATTAATTAATGATATCAAACTACAAAACTGATATATTTGAAATTTAATAACATTTTTGTTAATTAGACATAAAATCTTATAGAAAAATATAACAATGAATAACCTTCTTTGATATCACTATTTTAGACGAAAAATATCTCTGCTCTTCACATTTTACTTCCATCGTTTTATGAGTGAAAGGACAAATCTTGCTATAGTGGCAAAAATAGGCATAAAAGCTTTTTTTTATTCCAAACTATCATAGTGTAATAAATATTTTTTTATGTTTATTGTCTTGTATTGGAGTTTTATACCGCTTGTAAAACCCCTATCAATTAATATCTATGCGCCAAGATTCAATTCCGAACTATCCAATTATGATAAATAAAATTTGCGATACTTTGTTTAAAGCGCTTATGCTGTATGTAACTTAATTAAGAAATAGTTTCTAGGGTATCACATTTTGCTACCCAGAAGTTCTTTCTGGTGTGTTCGAAAACGAAGACTGTGCTCGGAGTTTGAGATACTGTGATTGAATATTCATCAAAAGTGAAGAAACGACATGAAAAGATTCCCAACACCATGTTTGCGTTTAGCAATGATTCTGTAATTTAAGTCATCGTGATTTATAGAGTAACAGGTTTATAGCTTTCTTGGGACTTTAATCCTAAGTGTCCGGTTTGTGTCTTTTCAGTTGCCATCGTGTGTCTTAGAGCCATTTCGCTTTTCATTGTTATGCAATTTCTGAAGGTAACCTAGATCTTAATCCAACAATATAGCTTTTTGCAGGTGTTGAGATACATGTTACGTCAATTCTCTTGATTGTTAAGTCTGGGTGAAATCAGCTGCGTAACTTCAAGGACGGCACGCGAAAATCTTATTACGGTTATAACTTTCTAAAGGATTCTGCTCCGAAAAATAGCTCTACTCTTCACCTTTTACTTCCATCATTTTATGAGTGAAAGGACAGATCTTGCTATATTTGCAAAAATAGACGGAAAGGATTTTTTTTCTTTTAAAAAAACATTTTAATCACTTCAAACATTCAAAGTCTAGGTATTAGGTTCAAATTAAAATGTCCATAATAGATTTTATAACTTTTTTATTGTTGGGATTCCTTAGCTACGATACACCAATTCTACTGATGGTTTAAACCATCATACTGTATTTTTTTAAGTACTATTAAAGTCCGAATGTCACCACTGCAACGCGGAGATGGTCAGCTTCAAACTACAGGGTATCCGGGCTAAAAGTATCCAAAAGTTATGGCTTATTTTTACGAAACTGTCGATTAGAATTAAAAAGAATTATTTAAATAGAAAGAACATCTCACCAAGTTTTAATATCAATCATAGATTTCTATCATAGTATCATAGATTTCGATGTGTGCATCTTTTATAGCACGACTAACGTCTGATGGTAATCCAGTTCTCTCCAAGAGTTTCGTAGCATATCAGGAGTTATTGCACGAATCGCTTGAATGATACGCTTCTTCAATTCATCCACAGTTTCATTTTTTTTTTGTTTATACACAACGGATTGAATGAATCCCTAAGCAAAAAAGTCTACTAACTCCTGATATGTTGCGAAACACTTGGAGAGAACTGGATTACCATTTAGACGTTAGTCGTGCTACAAAAGGTGCTCACATCGAAATCTATGATACTATGATCGAAATCTATGATTGATATTAAAACTTGATGAGATGTTCTTTCTATTTAAATAATTTTTTAATATACTAATGGGTAGTTCCATAAAAATAAGTCATAATTTTCGGCTACTTTTAGCCCGGACACCCGGTATAACATGCACCAAATACTTGTTTTTGGAAGCATCTAAGAAATTTTTTGAAACACTCAGTCGTTATGTCCTTAAAAATGCCCCTGTGTACTTTATTAAAATTCCTACAAAAGCCTAATTCCTGTATGGTGCTCCCAGGTAAAAAGTAGCTAACAATTTCTGTGGTATTATTGTGCGAATGTCTCAAACAAAGTGCCACTGCATTAGCCGGAAAAAGAAACAAAACTTAATTTAAATTTTTAAAACTCACTATCATATTTTAATTTATCTGCTGATTTTATTAATGGTTGATACTTTAAAATATATATCCAGGTTATCTTCAATTTTTAGTTTGGCGCGTATTTCTGAGATTTCTGATTTACCTCGCATCGTGTATGTAATTGTATACAGTGAATCTTCTGACCCCTCTAAACGGCCATATTTTTTTCAGAACCGATTGAAGACTCCATAGAGCCAACGTTAGGGAAGAAACCCCTTTTTGACGGCCACTCCTGAAAACAGCCACGAAGAGAAATTTCTCTGTACAGTAAAACCTTGTTTATCCGGATTTCCGGATAATCAGGATCAGATTTGTGGACATTTTTATTTAATGTTCACATTAGAGAATAATTTTTAATTATGATAGCAAGAACGTAACTACAAGGTCGCCAAATATTCGTTGTTTAGTTTGATTCAATGTACAGTTCCTGCACAGATTTTACAATAACTTAAAGTAGTAAAATAATTTTGTTGAGGTTAAGAAAGCTTTACTAGACTTACCAATTCTTTGTTAAGAAATGATGTGAAAAGTTATTATTTTCTAATGTCTTGTAAACGATACTATGTAATTTTGTTACGAAACTTAGTTTTTTATCGTAATAAACGGTAAATCTGCTTAGTTAAGGATTTTGTTTTGCTTATTACCCATATTACCCGGATTTTCGATTATTCGGATCGCCTATGGTCCCAGTTAGTCCGGATAAACGAGGTTTTACTGTGCTTTGCCTTTTTCTGCATCTCCCTATAGTAAAACTATTAGGCGCTTTTTTTTTTTTTTTTTTTTTTTTTTTTTTTTTTTTTTTTTTTTAAATTCGGATTTCGCGATGATCAGTATGGGTGTTTGTAATCGTTTGGTGTTTTGGTGTCAGCTTTACACTGTAGGTCCTCTTGTTACAAAAGATGATAAACCAACAAAGTTCAATAAATGAAGAAAAGAAGAGGAAAAAATAAATAGCATCGAAACTAAAAAAAGTTCCATATTCTCAGAAGAATGTTGTCATTAAATATTTTGTTCTCGTGATTTTAACAATCCCTTTTTCATTTCGAGGATAATATTAAAAATGTCCGCATATCCGATCCTTTTTATCAGGATGTGAAAATTGAAAACTCACGCGTACAGAAACACGAAACAGAAGAGGAAAACAATCAGAAAATGTGAAGGTCTGAAAATTATTATCTTGGAAAAAAGTCAATAAACTTGTGCAAGAAAAGAGGTGGAACGAAAGAAAAGAAAAAACGGGGGCTTCTCTCCAAACGTAAATGTTGTACAGTAGTTTAAATTTCCGTGAGGAAGCTGCGTTAATAGTGAGATATTGCAAGACCTTTCATGCTCAGCTATCGAAAAAGGCTTTTTATTTCACTCGTGCTCGTTATTAATAATTTCTTTTTAAAAAAAACCCAGAGAAATATACCAGTAAAAAAAGAAAGTATTACTATGAAAATAATAGTTGTCTCAAGCATCCGCAATCTTTTGTTTCAAACGCATGCTCAAGACAAAACCGGAACATTGAACCAGAAAGCAGGACATAAAACGAATCTCTATATTTTTATGCATTTTAGATTTATTATTTCTTTTGTTAAGTTTGCTTCCAGAGATGAAAAGAGGAGTTTTGTTTCAAAATCCTATTCCAGATCTTTTCTGAGAATCCCCTTGTGTTCTATTTGTTCTTAAACGTGTTCCGTAATATTAAGATTCCCAGAATGCTTTTTGACAGACAATAATTAACATAAAATAGCGAATGAAAAGGAACGAGCAGCCATTGTCTGAAAAACTGCCCGCTTGAATATATGTCTGGCATAACCTTAGAGCTGAATTATACGTTTTAATATACGGACGGATTCTTAACAACCGCGGAAAACGAGCAGATTATGACTCTTTCTCGAGAGATCCTGTCTCTATCATCATGTAAGGAGGAGTTTAGCATTGTTCGTTGATTTAGTTTTTTTTTTCCAGAAAAGAAGCGTGGTTAATGTGCATCAAGTGCGAAATGCAGAGAGGATCAAGGTGTATTTTTTGATTCGCTGCGAATGATGCACATTAGTTCCGTCATTTTTAAGTAGCCGTGAGAGTTTTTTGGGGTAACTGTAAATGATTATCACCATTTGATGTTTACATATTGTGATTGTTTGTTCTGCAGTGCAAGTCTTTGTGTGTTAAAGTTATTTGTTCCTATACAGCGCAAAAAAAGAGTGAAGTTAAAGTGAGATCTTGGTTTTCTTTTTAACCCTTTGAGGGGCGCCGTTTGCACAGTGCAAACGCCTAAATCATCTTTTTTTTTTTCACTTGCATTCAATGTAATCCAGTTAAATGAGCAGAAAAATGACGCATCCGTTATCAGCTTAAAGAAGTAAAAAACCTTTTGAAACCTTTAATTGAAATTTTTTTCGAGATTCTTTAGGTTAAAAAAATAGGGAAAAAAATCAGCGTAGTTGCCCCTGAAAGGGTTAAGAGAGGAAAGAAAAGCAACTCTTTTCTACGTTGCTGTGACTTATGCCCCTTGACCGACAGTAAATTGTCAGTTCAAGTCAATAAAGGCTATTGGGTGAAGTGGTGCGGCTCCGGTTTTTAATAGCACCAGAGGGTCGGAGTCCGACTTGACTAAATGACCGGCCCCGTAATTTTGAACCGAGCCAAGTGACGAGACCGGAACACTTGACCCCGCACCTCCAGGGGTAAATTTGAGAACTTGGAGGGCATTGCAGCCGCAACAGAGTTTTCGTGCATCACCGCCGTTAGTGTACATGGCAGTGGATTTGCCAGAGACCGGCATCGAACCAGGGACATTCAGATCACTGGGTAGCTGATTTGCGAACCAGGCCACTGCACCCACACTCATTTCTAATATCCTTGGACACGTCAAGTGTCACGAACCAAAGTAAGGAAGTATGCATTAGTCAAGGGCAGCTCGGGGGGGGGGGGCAGTAGGGGCAATCACCCCCTCCAAAAAATCCTGGCGTATTTTTTTTTCATAGCCTAAAATTATATAACCGTAGACCTACTACTAAATGAGTTTAAATTTAAAATGAGAAGATGTTTATGTCTTATATATATATATATATAACTCTAAGGTCCGACGTTGCCCCCACCCCAAATCTCTGGCATGGAGCCGCCACTGGCATTAGTTATGAGCTTAATGTAACTTCCTATCTCCTCGCATTTCTTTCCTTTTTTTTAAAATGTGCTGCTCTGCTTGTTGCCATCTGCCCAAACAGAAAATTATCAACCTCTCCGGAAACTTAACCCTTTCACTGGTAGTCGGCAGATATTTATCCGAAATGTACGTTTCCCGGCTAAGGATGCACATTACTCAGAAAAAAACTTTATGTTCTTGAGAAGGGTGCTGCAGGACAGTACATTGTTCAGTGGGAAAAAGGTTATCCTTTTGTCTTTCGCTCTGCTACGTTTGTCCAGCTTTGTGTAACAGGAAGGAAGATTTTTTCCCCCTCTCTTTCGCCGCTTCCTATGTCAGAAATGGAAAGCTGTGCAAACGGAGGCCGGAGACAAGCCTGCACTTGCGACATCTATTGTTTTTCGCTTTCTCTTCAATTTTATTATTTTTTATTGTGGATTTCAATTTGGCTAGTATAGTGGTTCCAAGAATTTGGCTAAGAAGTTACGCCATGGTTTCAATGCTTCCCTGAAAAGCTCTTTCCTATATCCGTCAGAAAACTAACCCAATCATAGGTTTAACCTAGGGCCCTCCTCAGCGCATTGACTGTCGGACGGTCCTTAATATATGACATATTATGATTTATTTAAATTGAGTAACAGTAGAATTGATATTTGAGTAGTATTCAAAAGTTATACAATGAGGAAAATAAATATAATATAAATAAAATGAGAAAAGAAAAATAATAGCATCGAATTTTTGTTATGGATCATATCAGTGTTAAAAAACTATGTGAAGACTTAGGACATACTCGGAATCTTCAGTTTCACAGTTTGAAAAAGCGGAAAAATGCCAACTTTCTTAAAAGTTTTCTACAATTTTCCGATTTTAACTGAACTTCTAATGACGTTTTAATTTATTTCAAGTTAAGTTGGGGGCACGTGCCCCTCCAAAATTAGAACTCGCGAGGTACGGACTGACGGTTTTAGCGCCTGAAATTTTGCTTTCCGGAGGACCGTTATGGAGGAACGTGATCCTACGTTAAAAATTTAGGCGATTTTCAAAGGTGGGGTCATATTGTTTCACAACACCGAGGCATTAAACGGTCGAAGGTGGGAAATAAAAAGTCGTGGAATGTCACGTGACCACTCAGTTACAGATAGCGGTGATTTATGGCTGTCTATGGCTCAAAGTGTGATATCTTCGTCATTACTTTATCGAAATACACATTTTCCGACGGTAGATGGTTCAAGGCTTCTGTGCCATCCATTAAAACTAATGACGCAGACGATCCCGAAACAAGTAACTGCTTCACCTCTTCTGACAAGTTCGGGCCAACTTTTCACCCTGACAGAAAAAGAAAATAATAATAATAAAAAAGGAAACTGTAAATAACAAAGAAGATAATAATAATAGCCAAATAAAAGAACAGCAAAGGTTTGCCTTTTTGGGCTCCCAAATGAAGCAATACAAATGCAGGCCACGGTTTCTTAGTCGAAAAGGCAAAGCGAAAGTGTCTCGCAGCGACGCCAGCGGCCAAAAGTCAGAACTTAACCGCATTCTTCTGTCGTATTGTTTCGCCACAAGGTTGTTTCTCTACAATGGCTGGAGCAGGCTAAAGAAGAAAATGTGCAGCTGCTGATTAAAGGGAGACGTTTGTGATTTAAAGAATTAAACGTTTTTGGAGATAAATTTTTTTTCCCTTCTTCTTGCGTAATCAAAGTGAAGTAAAACCTGATTTGGGGAAATAAAACGATGCAGTAATTATGGTAGTGATTAGACATGTTGATTGTTGGTTCTTTGTTCTACTGCGATAGGCGTCGCCTTAACGTCGTTTGCGTTGCAAATGCGAGCTCTTGTGTGCCTGTCGATATCTTCGCCTCGGGCAGAGACGTAATGATGTAAGTGAGAATAGATTGAGACGCAATTCGGCCGAACATTAGAATAGTACTTTTTTTCCTTCTTTAATTCTTCGTTTCCGACAGAAACTGTTTTGATGCATTTCTGTTAAGCGGTGCTGTGTAATTCAAGTAATGCCATGCAAAATATATAGATTTGATAGTTACCTGGTTATTCGCCTCCTTTAGTAGTCTTAATTGTTATTTCTTTTTAAATGTGAATAATGTTTGAAAGGAAGAGGTAAAGCATATTAAAATACATTTTTTTTAAAGTTCAAATTAAAACTAATTTTCTATTTCTTAATCCAAAGCTTTAGCTTTCACAAGTCTAAATCTTTAATTACCTATTTTAAATAGAGTCCTTCCTTAAGAGAGAGAGAGAGAGATAAAAATATTCATACATACACACACACACACACACATATATAGATATATATATATATGTATATATATATATATCCTTAGAAGCGAAGGGAAATTTGTAAAAATAATTAAAAAATCTAAAAATTATAGTTATTGAAAATATACCTCTTAATAAAAACTTCAATTTTTAATAAAACTTATATATAAAGTAATAGTTTACAATTCAAAGTAAAAGCAGTATAAAATTTCAAAGTAATTTTCAATTGTAATTTTAAATGTAGATTGAAAAAATACATCAAATTTACATTTGATAATGATTTATTTGCAGCTTAGCTTAATATTAGAAAGTTGCCGTAAAATTAAAACAAAATTTATAAAAGATAATCAGTTGTTCCCGTGGATGCTAACATTTTTTGTGCCAGAAAAAAAATTGTATCAAAACTACAACGAGAGAGATAAAAGAATTTTCCCATTATCTCCGTAAATAAACCATTTGTTCACAATTGCCAATTTCTGTACTCTCTCAGGGGTAAATAAAAACTGCTTTATTGCAATACGTTTAAAATTCTAGCTTTTTTTTCCACTGATGAATAACCATACGCATTATTTGAATTAAATTTAAACCTAAGAGAAATACTGGTCGGATTTTCTCTGCAAAGCTGCTAATTACAATTAAATTTGCATTATTCTTTGGTGGTGAAAAAATAAATTTATTTCTTTATTGTACTTGAAGTTTTTTTTTCATTCCATTTTTGAGTATTTGTCTTGCTCGATTAAATTTAATCTAGATAAAAAAGATGGTTGAATTTCTATAAAGAGATTTGTAAATTCTTTTAAACATAATTTAAAGGAATTGTTGTCGAGTTAAAAGAAGAAATTTTAATTTGAGATATTTTTGTCGATGGATAAAAAGTATTTTAGAGGAGTAAAAAACTATAAATCTTTAGTAAAATAAATAATTAAATTTTCTTAAATAATTGAATTTATCTTTGTCAGTATCGAGTCGTCTTTTCTGATTATGATTTTCATTATTTACTAATAGGGAAAATGATTTTATTCTTTTAAATGCACTATTGCAACTTCTTTTTATCCTCCAAAGAAAAATTATGCCTCAATTATTTCAATTAAATCTAATAGAAAATGGAAGAGTTGATCGTTTATCAATATAAAACAATTATTTACGGTATTATTTTTTACCCTTTTCGGCAGTAGAAACGATTGGTTTTCTTGAAATTTAGTCTTTTATTTTTATGATTTATTTGGACAACATTATTTGAAACACATTAAAATTAAGATAACTTATCGAACTGTTTAAACAGACATGTAAAAACGTTAGTGGATTGACATAGTATATATATATATATATATATATATATATATATATATATATATATACACACACACACACACACACACACACAGAGAGAGAGAGAGAGAGACAAATGTTATTTTGAAATATTATGGTGGCCAGTAATGATTTAAAAAAAAATTGGCCGATTTGAGGTGTGACTGCCAAAAATCGGTTTCATCTATAACACTGCATCTATGTAGAGTTAAATCGGTTATGAACAAAATATGGCCGCTTAGAGGAGTGGCCAGTTATATATATATATATATATATATATATATATATATAGGAGAAGAGGTTGTTAAAAATTTAAAAGAAAAACCCAAATAAATAAGTAAAAATATTGAACGTGAAAAAAAAGGATATTTAAAGTTTAAGAGAAAAGCATTATATTGCAGTGTGGATATAAAATTAAACTAACTGTTTCAGAAACGACCATTATTTGTTTAAAATTGTAATTAAGTTTTTTTTCTTTAGTTGAAAATCATTCCTATAAAATCCGAGTTAAATTTAAAAACTTGAGGAATGAATGATGTTCAATGCACTATTTGAGAAGTAGAAGAGTTAGAAAGGAAATTTTAATATATATATATATATATATAATAAGTTGAAAACAAAAATTGAAAGAATTTCTTCTGTCTACGTTTCTTAAATTATTTTCTTCCCCTCTAAAAGATACCGAGCGAAATAAAGTAATTTATTCCTAAGTAAAATGTCAAATCGCTTTTTTCCTCATGCCTAAGTTGAGTTATGAAAAGTTCAAAGACAGGTTAACTGCTGGGGAAAAACGTAAATGTTTCCGTATTCAAAATTTATTGGAAAATGTTATGCATCTGCGAAGGTGATCGTCGAACTTCGAATGCTCAAAATAAAAAATAAACAAACAGAAAGAAAAGCTGTGCGGAGACAAAAGCTTCCAACCTAACACGAAAGCTTAACAATATTTTGTGTTCCATCACAAACTGTTCGTGTGGGTGGACACATGTCAATTTAGGGACTGAAACGCAGGTTTTTTTTTTTCGTCTGCCATTTCCAGGGTGCTACTGGGAGGAACTCCACACCTGATGCGTGCTCTACGGGGTGGAACAAAAATTGCCCTCCTTCAAACGTTTGTTTTTGTTCTTTTATTATTTTATTTTTTTAATTCGATCGTTCGCATCGCCGCGAGCGGAATTATCCAACCGTGGCAGAAGGGTTACAGTGTCAATGTTAAAAGCACTTTCACTTATTTGATTTGTCTGCTTATAGAGTCAGCGACGTGGGTAATTGAGGTCTTATAATTTTATTGCTTTGGGGATGTCCAACTGTTTTAATTCCTGTTCGTGGAGGCTTCGGCATTTTTATTTCTTCTGTTCGCTAGTTGATTGAATTAAAACCTTTCTAAAAAGCATCACAAGTTGCATATTTTTTAATACCATTGCTTAAAATTTGAAATATGCGTTACAAAATTAACATGCTGCTATTTTCAATGGTATTTTCTTCACTGCTGCTTTCATTTATATTTGACTTTAGATAAAATGTATTCCCTTCAGAGAGCTTGTAGCTCTCCTGCATTAAATTTTCCCCATAATGCAATAGGAAATTTTCTCAGAAGCTGATCAGATTTCGCAAGTTAACTGTATCAGGTTTTTAAAAAATTATTTTTGAATATGTGCGTGCGCATGTATCAACTGTACTGAATGTTATGATCGTCAGTGCTTTATATGAGCATTTTTATATATAGGCAATGTGGCTGACAGTTTATAGTAATCTTTTTTCAAAATTAATGTCAGTTATGTTTTGCTCTAGTGGGGAAAAATTTAATATTTATGATAAGTCAAAAAATAAAATGTTTGGAAATTTGATTTACATAAACATTAAAAAAATACTGACTTAAAACTTGTCTACCATTACAAATTTCTTGTTTCTGGTCTCTTGAGTGATTATCACAGCAATATTCGGGAACCCAGTACCTTAAAAAATCAAAACCTGATGAATTGTTTAATGTACTTCCTCCACTTTTGTTTGTTTAATTGTGTTAACTCCGTAATAACATTGTAAAGGCCATATTTCAAGTGTTATATAAACGACTATTATATTTATAAAAAGCATTCCGCGCGCGCACACACACACCAACAACAACAGAAAAAAGACTTTTTCAGTAACTTAAAAATTATTTAATTACTAAGTGTTTTTACATTTTACAACAGATAAAATTTTATAAAACGCAGTAATTTTAACTTTAAAAAATTGGATATCTTTAAGGTTGTTGACGCGAAATTTTATGTTAAACTATCCTCGAAAACCTCGAAAAGTCAGGGGGGGGGGAGGAAATTTTCTGTCTGAATTCTTTTATGTATGTTTCAACTTAACAAAGTCTTAATTTTTTATGTGTTTTTAATTTAGTTCAATACTTTACATATTGGACTTGTGGGTTCTCGGTTGTGCTTGTTGCCGTTTCAGCTCAATATAAATGACATCATATATAAAACTCAATGTCCCGTTGCGTTAACATACAGGGAAGGTCGGTTCATTTCAACAGTACTTATTCTGTATAATGGAGTCATGAGGACTTCTTGCCTATACCTATGGCTGTTTCCTATCAACATTCATAATGTTATTAACTCCGTGTCTCGTTATCTTTACTAACAGGACAGTTATGTGTAGGCTCATTCAAAGAAGCTGTTGTTTTCCGTATGAAACTTGTGGACGTGGATAGATCGGAAAGTAACGGTTTCTCAAGCGTAATAGTTTAGATTAAAAACTACTACTAGTTTCGGATTTGGTGGTATAATTCTTCATCATGCCACAGTTTCCCCCCTTCCCTATTTTCGATACTTATTTTATGTCTTAATGTTTATTCGTTTGCATTTTTTATTGTATTTATTTTCAAATTTTATCTAGTATTTGTATATAATTTTAGTTGTTGAAATCTAGCTGTATATTTCAGCCTAACCCCCCTTCCTCTCCTGATAGTATGCAAAAACCTCGCCCCTGTGTAGCTGATACAACAAAAAATATAGTTCAGCATTCAAAAACAGTCTGCTCTGGTTTTCACCTGCTGCCGTGCCTTCTCTGCGCTCATCTTGCATCCCGACCGACAGATACATATCGCAGTGAGTGCACGGTCCCCCGCCTTTCTTCTCTCCTAATGGGTTATCTATAGAGCCAGTATCGAGCCTCCATGTATTATTGGAGGCGCATGCATAAGAGCTCGGTGCTTATTCTGTCGCGCGAAAACGACACTGCTGTCACACGCGGGCTCGATAAGACGCGAATAATGAACCATCAGGGATCTCTCAGAGAATGATGCTTCCAGGGACCCTCTCGCCGTTTTTTTTATCGGAGACGCTGATGGAGCGAGGCGATGTATCACCAGCATTTGCCTTCATCTTGAACCTCGGTGTAAGTGGAGGCTAAACTTGGGGCAAAACAGTTGCTTCGTTTTGCTGCGGAATCTTTCCCAGCTCTGAGGAAATGCGTTGTGGAGGAATGAGATGTGACCAGTGCGCAAGAGAAGGACGTCACGCTTGTGATATGTGTACTATAAAAATACAAGTTTCTGTTGTTATGAAGTTAAATGCATCATATTATTTCTTTTGCTCAGTTTCAATAGCTAAATGAAAAGTTAATGGGAAAATGGCCTTAATCCAATTCCCAGTATCACAAGTGCAAATTTCTCAGTTATAAATTTTATTCGGAAAATTTTAGTGATAGAGGTATGGCTAGACCTATATACCCTCATGGTAGAGTGGTTAGCGTCGAGAATTGGAGTAAGTGGAGGCTAAACTTGGGGCAAAACAGTTGCTTCGTTTTGCTGCGGTATCTTTCCAAGTTCTGGGAAAATGCGTTGTGGAGGAATGAGATGTGACCAGTGCGCAAGAGCAGAACTTCACGCTTTTGATATGTGTACTATAAAAAAAAAAACAAGTTTCTGTTGTTATGAAGTTAAAAGCATCCATATTATTTCGTTTACACAGTTTCAATAGCTAAATGAAAAGTTAATGGGAAAATGGCCTTATCCATTTCCAAGTATCACAAGTGCAAATTTCTCAGTTATAAAATTTATTCTGAAAATTTTAGTGATATATGTATGGCTGGACCTATATACCCTCATGGTAGAGTGGTTGGCGTCGAGAACTTCCTCAGCAAGGTATGAAGTTCGAAGGTATGAAAGTATCCCGATTAAGGTATGAACGTGCCTGTGCTGTTTCCTTATTGGAGATGACTGTTGGTTTATATGCATTGTGCTTCCACAATAAAATAGTTTACAAAAATAGCGATTTTTTTTTACACGGAGGTCCACAAGACAAGTGCCTATAGAAATGTGGATTGGTAAAGACAAATGTAAGTAGTCAGAAGTAGAATGATAAAAAGATATAGAAATATATATATATAGGTAGATAAATATGCTCATTGATAAAAACGATAGACTGACAAAAATTTCACTTAAAAAAGAAAAGATTAGATTGTTTTAGAACTTCAGATTGGGCATGATTATGCACTGACAGCTAAATGTAGTGCAAAAAAAAAAATAAAATAAAAATAATAATAATAATAATAAATCATTAAATTGAGAGAAAACATAGAACTGGTTTTATAAAGTGCGTTGGATATGTAAGTATAGCATGTTTTGATTTTGATACTGAAAGAACCTACAATTTATTTCCCTTTTTTCTTTTATCCTATCATTTTTGCTCGAAAAAGTATTATCATCCTTTAGGCATTGTCATGTCTTGTTCACAGTAAATTATAGGAATTGCTATTACAGATCGGAAACCACTTTTTTATTAACCATTATAACGATATGGTGTTTAATAGCATCGTCATTTGCTTATGCAGATGAAGATGGAACTATTTTTATACTTGGCCACATATTTAAACTAGTTTTGTTTCTGTGAAGTCATCATTAATTACAAGATAAAGCTTTGGGGATATTCATTAAGGGCATTTAATTGCTCTATGAATCTTCTTTTGCCATGTGACAAATTATCATATTCTTTTAATTAACATTATTAAACGAGACGTCGGTTTTTTTTAATGTTTTTTTTTTTATGTGTGTATTGAACCTTGGCTCCAGATAACTGCTAAAGAATACATCTGCATAATATGGAATCTATTCAAACCTGCTTTGTGCACGAAATTTCTTTAATTGAAGAAGTTAATATATGTCCAATAGCTTTGTTTGCCGAATGGCTCATTTTCATTGCTAATGTATTTATTATTTATGGCATTTTCCTCGATTGCCTCGGTCATTAAAAATCCTTAATACTTTCTTGATCCTTGTAGATCTTTTGACAAAAATTTGTAAAGAATTTTTGTGTGAAAATGAAGTTATTCTGTTCCGTTTAGTTTAATACAAATATTTTGTATGTTTTACTCACAATGTATGAAAATATATTACAGTGACACCCTTTGATTTACGCATGGAAACGGCATAATCAAAATAAAGACCTTCAATGTCCTTACGAAACGGATTTACACGCATTCTAAATACTCGCAGAAGAAAGAAAAAATTATACATTTGCCAATAATTTACTCTTACTCAAAAAAAGAACTTAACTCAAAAAAACTTTACTCCAAAAACTTTACTCAAAAAAAGGAGAATTTTAATTGTCAAACATAAAATATTTACCTCTTTTAACATATAACAGCATATATTTAGTCATATAACAGCTCTTGAATATGTATCCCTAGTAGATGTGTAATGCTAGGTTCTCCATGGTTTTCCAATATAATGGGAATCTTAACCAGTTTCACCTTAAAATGACCTTTTATAAAAGCCTGCTACGCACGAAACCCATCGCCGTAGGATATAAATACTTTATGGAACAACAGGTAAATTTGACTCTAATTCGAATTATTTTAAATAATAGCAAGATCCTTTTCAAGAGTCTTTTCAGTTAATTATTATTCCCATGCTTTTTGAAGGTTTTCTTTAAACACCAATTTACTTGAAGAATGACAACACAGATTCTTTCTCTTAAAAAAAAAAATAAATAAATCTGTGTTGCCATTGTGTCCGTTTTATTTAAAAATATTTGTTTCAAGCTTCTTTGCACTCAGCTTTTATCAAGTACCACTTCTTCTTATTCTAATCCTCCGCTTATGCTAATGTCAGGCATCAGGAAGCGCAGAAGGAACTGTTATTAATTTCAGCCAAACTTTAATTTATGGCCGTCCATTCGTTCATTTTCTGCCCGAAGAAAATGGACCATCGCCGTTGAATATGCAACGGTCTCTTCTTACTGTCTTTGTTCGTTCCGTTTGTGTCGCATTTGTTTTGCTTTGAGCTCTGCCTATCCAATTAACGGAAGTGGCATAGGAAGAGGTGCAGATCGATTCGGCAGCTGTAACTGGAGGACGTCAGCGATCGGCTTGTCGAAATCTTGTTCCGAATTGGAAACCTCGGATTTATAACGGGTGACACAAATTCGAGTAAAAGTATTCGTTTAATTGAAGTTTCTTTCATTAGCGGGTGAAAAAATAAATAATCGGTTTGGAGGTTATTATTCGGAGGCCAGCCATAAACAGACGTTCATTATTCTCTATTTTACGACAGAAATTATACCTGCCAAATTAAATAGAAAACTTACATATTAAAGGCGTGATCTTGAATCCTGTATACTACTCAGGGCCGCCCAGAGGGGAAAGCAACTGGGGCACTTTGCCCCAGGACCCCAACTGCCGGAGGGGCCCAAAAAAATTTTTAAAAATTTATTTATTAGATTTCCCCCGAAAGAAAATTCTGAAACTTGTACCGTACTTCCAAAATTCAAAATAATCTTAGTAAAGCAGTGCAATGAAATATAAAAATTATGTTAATCATTCATGTAATAAAATTTTAGGTATGAGTAACTTAATTTGAATGTGTGTTTTCGTCTCTTTCCCTTTTTTATTTTTCTTGGGGCCCCCAACAGAAGTTTGCCCCAAGCCCCGTAAAGTCTCTGGGCGGCCCTGATACTACTCGGTATTTTTCATAACTACAAAAAACTTTTGTCGTAGCTAATGAATTTCGATAAGAGTTTTTAATAATAAAGAAAAAAATCGGACTTTTCCATTAAAATTTCTACTCAAAGCAGATTATAGTGGAACGCAGTTTGAATTTGTTCCAGCTCTTCGTTACACATGGCAGTTTTAATTGTTTGAAACACAGCGAAATTGTCATTATTATACATGGTGTCTGGGCTAAAGGTATCCAAAAGTCATGACTTACTTTAACGGAACTACCCATTAGAATTTTAAAAAAAATTATTTAAATAGAAATAACTTCTCACTAAGTTTTAATATTAATCATAGGCTTCATAGTATCACAGATTTCGATGTGTGCACCTTTTGTAGCACGACAAACGTCTATATGGTAATCCAGTTCTCTCCAAGTGTTTCGTAGCATATCAGGAGTTATTTCGCGAATTGCTTAAATGATACGCTTCTTCAACTCATCCAAAAATTCAATTTTTTGTTTATACACAACGGATTTTATGAATCCCCAAGCAAAAAAGTCTATAATAACTCCTGATATGCTACGAAACACTTGGAGAGAACTGGATTACCATTCAGACGTTAGTCGTGTTACAAAAGGTGCACACATCGAAATCTATGGTACTATGATAGAAATCTATGATTGATATTAAAACTTGGTGAGATATTCTTTCTATTTAAATAATTTTTTAAAAGTTCTAATGGGTACTTCCGTAAAAATAAGCCATGACTTTTGGACACTTTTAGAACGGACTATGTTAAGTTAGCCCCGGACCCTGTATTAAAATGCGTTTAAATATTGCTTAAGACAGTACAGCTCACCCTACTTATTTTTCAAAGTAACTTTTGTAAACCGTTGTCTAATTGAGTGAATCTCGAAATCGGACGGATTTCCTTTGTTCGGATCACTGAAAATTTCTTCACTGTTTAGCAATTCACTGGTAGGTGCAGGGTCATCAGCATATGCTCCTACACACATAGTTACAAACCAGTTTTGTAAGAAATATTTGTATTCGTTACATCGAAGAAACCATTCGATAAACTGGGAGCTATTTTATGCGTGTTCAATTATTCAATGAATTTCGTCGGGACCACTCCGAAGCAAATTCCTTAAATCGAGCTATTTTTGCTTATTTCATTGATTAAAAAAATCAGCCAGTATAACATTAATCTGATCTTGATTCAATTAATGTGTAATTTATAAAGTCTTCATTTTTTTTTGTTTGTTTGTTCGTTGAGATTTTTGTTCATTATTTTATAAAAAGATAAGATCTGTATGGTTTTTAACGTATGGGGACATCAACAGGTCAATTAGTTTAATTTCTCAATAAAATTGAGTTTAAAACCTCTGATTAAAACTTCACCGCTGTCATTTTACTAACTTTTACAATCCAAATTTACAGTGTCATATACTTTGACCGTAGATTTGTTTAGCTTAGCTTTAGATAAAAAATGTGTAACTCGCGAGGATTAAACTATGTATAATAGTTGATGATCTGTAAACTTGTGATGACGCTATTTAAATTTCTAATAATGAAATTAAATCTACAACTCCAAATTGCCCTGTTGTTTTAATTCAGATATCTGTGTATCTAATATATTCGATCTTGTCGATATTTTTGTCCCTAAACCAAGAAGTTCCTGGCGTTCACATGTAGTTTGGTCGCTACCGAACAAAATGCACAATAATATCTTCCATCAATAATTTTATCTACTTTTACCATCTACACTTTCTAAACACTACCTACAGTTGTACGGGACCATCCTCCAAGTAAAGAAAGATTAACTCGCTAACAATAGCTGAAGATTGTTGATAACTGTAAATTTTTGATGACGCATTCAAAAAACAAGACTTGCCTAATCAAATAATCATTGAGAAAATTCCATAAGTTGATATTAGCATAACTATTAATAATATACTTGGAATCCACGCTGTTTTGTCAAAGAAAAATTTAATGACTGTTTAGTTTTCATGAAAGTTTGGAGCTCATTTAAAATTAAGTTCAATATGGGAGATAATACCATTCAAACCATGAATAATTTTAACGTCTTCCGTTGGCTTCTATACCTGATACTTAAGGCTGCTGTGTACTATCCCTATTGGATTCTCTCACCCGAATGTTAACCTATGGAGAAAATGTGTCTACTATTTACAGCTACATAAATGCTGATAATCCAATAAAAGTGGTATTTTCAGTTAGCCTGAACTTTTCTGTACCTTACAACAGTATTCACTTTATAAATGTCGCCCGCCAAAGGAATATACGAGCGTTTAAAACACAGTATACCAGATTTTTCCCCCGAATAATTTAAATTTTAAAATATTATTTGCATTTTTTTAAAATGAAAAATGCTCTAAGGGGTAAAATTTGTTTCTCTATTACGTGGTACAATTTTAAAAAAATCTTTCAATCCAAGTCGGCAATCCTTGGTCACATTTTCTTTATGGGTTAACATTGAGGTGAGCGAATCCAATAGGGTTAGCCCACAACAGCCTTAACTCATAAAAAGAACCACGATAGTTTGCGAATCAAGATTTTAGTGGCCATCAATAACACTTGATGACCCAGTACTTTTGATGACACTATTTCTTTTTAATGATGAAACTCGGCGTCACCATCTAAATCTATAACTCTCAGGCAATTTACCGACTTTCAACGGCAGCGGAGGTCTTGAGTATCCAATAATAATACATCAAGTGTCCACATAGTTGCCAATCTCCTCAAATTAAGCAGTTAGCGAATAAAGGCTGTGCAATCACTGGAACGCATAAATCTTTTAAAGTGTTCATTGCCGCGTGTGTTTTGGTTCTTGTTAGACGTCAGCTCTTAATTGAGAGGTAAGGCTTGTGACAAATGTCTCAATCGCTGGGAACAGTTGACCGACACTTAGAACGTGTGCTCGGGCGACGCAGTTTGCCATAGTTTTTAGGTTTTGGGCAAATTATTGAAGGTGTGTCGTAGTTGTTTTCTTGTTGGAACTTCTTCCACTCTTTGTGTAGGAAAGAAATGCTGGCGAAAAGCTTTATTATTTTTGGTAGCTTATTAACTCTCGAGTCTTGTTATCGCGTTGCGACCGCGGTGGATGCTAATGTTGCCATTGGAAACAAGGGCGTTGCTAGGAAAGCACAGTTTTAACATTCCCGTAGATAGTGTGGCTACTAAGATATCATATGTACCAGTCGTTAGCCTTCGACAAGATGTTTAATACTATATTACTGATCAAAACTTAAGCGGGAACAGCATTTTTAAAAATAACATTTATTTTTAAAGAGTTTGTTTTGTTGGTTCCATTTGGTAATTTATCTAAATTTCGAGATTTAACCCTTCAGTGGCCGCGCCAATTTTTGGAACACCAGCAGACGCGCGTGGCAAAAAGTGCAACGTCTCTTTCAACCTTGATTATTCCTTTTGCAACAAACTTTTATTTTTCATATTGAAAATGATGCTGCTGCTCTTTATGACAAGATATAAAATGTTGATAATATTGAGATATATTTATAGTTAAAGGCCAAAGAATGCAGATACAATAGCCTTATTTCAAAACTGTCCGACTTATAGGATCTAAGGACAAGTTGCGAATTGATTCCTATTATGTCCAAAAACCTAAAAAGCAATGAGATTGTCCATCTTCGTGACATGTGGGATACAGTGTTATAGTTGCACATTTGATCGACTACATCAACTCCTGCCTTTGTCGTATTGTAATCCAATATAATCGCTGGTTTACCACTGTTTAATCACGACTAACAATGAAGGGAAAGGAATAAAAGGGTCAGAAAATCAGACCTGCATTAGAAAGAGTGTAGCTATAAACAGAAACTGCTTAGAACATTAAAACCTTACATGTAAAAACAAACCATTCAAAATTATGAAAATGTTGCACTTTGTACACGGGCGCGCCCGCTGAAGGGTTAGCGTTGTGCTATTCTCTGCCTATAATTTACATTCTTAGCGACAGATGGCGCAATGCTAGTGAATTAGCCGCAATTTTGTGGTGTATAAGACCAGGACTGAAGAAAAAAGGGGGAAGGCCTCGGGGGATAACCCCCCTCCCTTCCCGCCCCACTTGAAATTTGGGTTACTATGTTATCACAATTACATGAACTAAGAAGAGACCTTTCAGCTAAACCCTACACCATTTCAGAAAAGAAAAAAAAAGTTTTCTGTATACTTCATTGGTACAAGGCAATACTTTGACAGTTTTATTTGCAAGACAAGAAACATTGTGGTTTTGTTTCCGTAATTATTTTGACTATTGAGGGCGCCGTTACGTTAACCGCAAACAAAACCTTTTTTTGATTTCGTATGCTGCCCGCACAGGCGGCTTAATAATGGACCACTCAGTTTATTAGCTTGTCTTTCTGGTAAATATAAGTACAGAATTACATACTCGATAAGTCACTTAGGGCAAGTCAAAAATCTTTATCAATTGCGCTAGGCATTAAAAATAAATTTAAAACGCCGAAAATATCTCATTACGAGTCAGTAGGACCCCATAGTGATATGCGGCTTTCGTTGAATTGTCCCGTGCCACAAACTAGAGAAACTTCATATAAATTTGGAAATTATTGCTTTCAAGGGGTTTTGAGAAATTGCAAAAGCGATAACGGTTATGAAGTGGAAAATTCTGAAAGTTGATTTTAAATAATCCTATGTATAAATAGAGGTAGAGAGAAAGGTAGATATGATCTTATAAGTGACATATATATCATGATAGTGATAATATGATGCTATTGTCTGCATATATTTTTCCCCCTGGCCGTAGCGCTACTACGGAAAGCGTTCACATTGCTGAATCCGTGTCTCGTGGTATTTCGTTGATGCTTTGGCGAAAAACCGACACGAAGGATCATGGCCGTGTCAAGTCTTTGAATCAAAATATTTCACGCGATACGATTTGGAGCACGGTCTACAATTGCCTAATCGTGATTAATTTCTTTAAACACGTAAGCGTCTATGGTGTTTCATCGGTTAACTGTGCAAATCTTCAATCCTAACGCTAAGTTGAAAAGGATTTCACTCTCCGTATTTTTAAAGCTAGAGATTGGCAAATGCGTTTTTTTTTCTTCTTAAACAAAAAAAAAAAAAAAAAAAAAAAAAAAAAAAAAAAAATTTTTTTTTTAAATCTATTTTTTGAACATGAATGCTTAGATGCCTTGTGCATTTTTCAAAGAATCTTTTCTTTCAGTTTAAATTTTTCGAACAAAGTAGTGATAGACATGAACATTTAATGTCCTATTAAAAATTAACTACGCACTTTTTATAAATACGTGCCTTCATATAAGGAAAAAAACACTGAATTGTTTTTTAAAGAATACGCTTTAACTAATCTCTGATTAAAAAAAATAAGGTAAAGGCACCTATAATGGGCCGCCCTTTAGAAATGTCGAGAAATTAAGGGTCTATTGTTACCTAAGGCAGTAGAAGGGGTAAGGGTCATTGGCTACTGTAGCTAATGACCCTCACCCCTTCTACTGCCTTAGGTAACAATAGACCCTTAATTTCTCGACATTTCTAAAGGGCGGCCCATTATAGGGACATGGCCCATTATAGGTGCATTTACCTTACAGAGAAAAATTTCTTGCAACTCAACATGGAGATTCAAGATCCACCAGGTCAGCGGATGTACCAATAAAGCCCTAAGAGGATTAAGTTAATCCCACATTTAACTCATTTTTCGAGTTAAAACTGCTTAAAAAGTGCGTTTCATTCTTAACACGAATTTTTTAGACGCCGTCTATGAAGTTTTTTACTTACAAAAGCGGTAGCAATGTACTTGACTTTTTCCTTTGATGTTGTTTGTTTTGATGGACGATAATTTGATTCCCTGCTTTAGACTTGGTGTGTGTAGCCTTAAGAAATGCTGCGGGTCGCGCAGAATATATTAAGGAGCCTTGTGCATTTTTCAGAAAATCTTTTATTTTAATTTAAATTTTTCGAAAACAAAGTAGCGATAGGCAGGATTATTTAATGCCCTGTTAAAAATTAACTACGCACTTTTTATAAATACCTTCATATCGGAAAAAAACACTGAATTTTTTAAAAAAGAATTTTTTAATAAATAATCCACCAGGTCAGCTGATGTACCAATAAAGCAAATGAGAATGCAATCTAAGAGGATTAAGTTAATCCCACATTTAACTCATTTTTCGAGTTAAAACTGCTTAAAAAGTGCGTTTCATTCTTAACACGAACTTTTTAGACACCGTCTACGAAGTTTTTTACTTACAAAAGTGGTAGCAATGTACTTGACTTCTGCCTTGTTTTGTTTTGATGGACGATAATTTGATTCCCTGCTTTAGTAGCCTTAAGAAATGCTACGGGTCGCGCAGAATATATTATGGAGCATTAACTCTAGAATTTAAATGAGGGACAGTCCCGCACGGACGCGTGCGTGAAATATCCACCCTAGCTAGAGCGCAGAAAAGTGTATTTTCGGTTTACCCGTGTTTCTAACATGTTTCTCAGGGGCGTGAATTTATGTTCCGATGCCTCAACGCTTAATAGGCGGGAAAAAAAAAGGTTAAAAATGATTGCCTCTTCATCACCAGACTGTCTCTGTAAACCGCACTGCTGCTAGCGATCTACCCACTTTGTTGCGGGCGCACTCCGAGGCCGATCCATTTTGCAGGGAACAACTTTGAAAACAAACATTATTTTCTCATCTCGCACAGAGAAGGGCTGGGATTCTTCGCATATCCCCACCACCCCCAAGGGAAAAAAGAATTAAAAACACAAAAAAAGGAAGTACCTTCATTTCCGGTGGGGGGAAGAGTCTCTTCTACTGACGAATCGGCCACATGGTTATTTCTTTCTTTCTTTTTTCTTCTTTTTTCTTTTTTTTTTTGTTTTCTCTCATCTTTCCTTTTCTTTTCTGCTCCTGTTCTCTTTGGAAGTGGGGGAGTTAGCGTGTTTTTCTTTGTCGGCTGCCGACTCCGGAGCGTGGGAAAAAATCGTTTAGTCGGAGCAGAGCCGGGGAGGGGGGTGGGAGTTGAAGGTTCAGTGATAATTGGATCGTCTGCGAGGAGGTGTGATTGCGATCGCTGTCACTGTGCTCTCACTATATGCAAATAACTGTTGTTACATAGTTCGCAACCTGCATTAAGTAGATGTTGACCACGTAGCTATTGCTGTCTTGAAAAACGATTTGTTAGCATTGATATTTCTGGCCAGGGATTTTTTACTTAGTCCTGCCAGTGTTTGTCTATGTTTATACCCTATTTATTTTTCTTATAACATATGTGCATATAATATGCACAAGCAAAAATAAATAAATTGAAATATGTAGATTAAATAATGAGGAATGTTTGTATGTTCAACGTAATACTGTTGGTGAATACCGTCGAAACCCGTTATGGTGCATATACATTGGTACGGAGTTCTCTCCCCGACTCCTGTCATCACTTAGTCACGGTAACATTAGACACGGTATTTAGAACCACCCCCTTCCCGCTCTTTGATCTGGTGTCTCCCCCGACCCCGCTCGACACCATTTGACCCGCTGACCCCACTCTCTTTCTTTGATGGACCGCCAGAGGAGGCGATCCGCGCATGGAACAGAGTACAGAGAGACATAAATCACTGGCAGATGCAGAGAGCGCTGTGCCAGTCTGTATGCGCTATTATAACGAACTTCAAGGGACCAAAGGTTTTGTTCGCTATATCCGAACCATTAAGAAAAATGTTAGAGTTCACAAAATGTATAACTCATTAGTTGCTATGTGTATGCAATGATGATGTATTTAAAAAATGATAAAATTTATTAAAAATGATCATTAATGAATTAAATAAAAAACTAAAATCCATGATATTAAACTAATGACTGAAATCGATTATATTAAACTGACACAATACTAATTAAATTAACTAAAAAGGAAGACAAATGGAAATAAATTCATTTTACCTTTAGTTGTTGCTCACTGTTTTGATACAGAAATAATCGGTAATATTCTGCTGACGTGATGCCGATTTCAAAAACATTTTATGAATTTCTTTGTCCAATACATGAAATGACTCCAACACTCGTTCTTCCACTGTTTGTGTAGTGTAGATAAATTTAAGGGGAGGGTGGGCATTATAAAGCGATTTTTGAAATTTTTATCTCGCAGCGATATGAAATTTTGCATATATATATTCATTAAAGTATAACTAAATCAAACACCTTATAAAATTTTATAAATATTTTTTTTTAAATGTTCCTTGCGATCCAATTTTTAACTTTCCCTCTTAATTTTGCATTTATATTGCTTATAAATACATTTTCAACAGAGTTATGTATTACTTTGGGCTTTCCTTGAATAGTTAATTTTTAGGAAATATTTTCATGCTTGTACTCTGAATTTTCGTGAAATTTTTGTGCTTTTCTACACTTAAGTTAAGCTTTGATAATCTGAATGATGTCGAAACCTGAAATGGATACATAATTTTATTTCAATGTATTACAGGAGTCTTTATTATAAATTTTATAAAATTTCGTCAAAAATTATGACGCAAGGAGCATTTCAAAGACTTGCATATCTGGAGATGACTCATTGTGAGAAAAAGCCATTCAAAAGATATTTTTTCACCTACCTTTAATACTTACTTTTCTAAAGCACCAAGTTTTCATTTTACTTTTCACTACATATTTTAAATGCATTTTTTCCAATATTTACCTATTTTTTAAATATTAATACACCAAAAGATAATTCCAATTTTTGTCTGATTTTTGGTAATTTGAATGCCCACAATCCCTTTTAAGCAAGTTAGGACACACATATAAACGTTAAAACATACCATGATAAAACAAAATGATAAAAATTCGGTGAGTGAAGAAAAAATATGAAAACAATGTGAAAAAAGATTTATTAGAATATAGGTTTCATTTTGTGCGATTGCAACATGAACTGAAGGCTAGAGTAAATACAAAAAAGCGATTGGTCGTGAAATACAGGGTGTCCAGGCTAAAATTTTTCCCCCTTTAAATTTTCGTACCTGTTTGAATTCATATTAAATTACCTAAATTATATATTTTTAAATGACACATTTTTTGTAAAAAAAAAAAAAAAATCCTCCTTTTTTCCTTTTTAGATAAAATAAAAAAATTTTGCGATTAAATACAGGGTGTCTGGGCTAAGGGTATCCAAAAGTCATGACGTATTTTTACCGAACTACCCATTAGAAATTTTTAAAAATATTTAAATAGAAAAAACATCTTATTGAGTTTTAATATCAATAGATTTCGATGTGTGCACCTTTTGTAGCACGACAAACGTCTAAACGGTAATCCAGTTCTCTCCAAGTGTTTCGTAGCAGATCAGGAGTTATTAGTGTATAAACAAAAAATTGAAACTGTGGATGAGTTAAAGAAGCGTATCGTTCAAATAATTCGTCTAATAACTTGGAGAGTAATCCGTCACTTGGAGAGAACTGGATTACCGTTTAGACGTTTGTCGCGCTACAAAAGGTGCGCACAAATCTATTGATATTAAAACTTGGTGAGATGTTTTTTCTATTTAAATATTGTTTTAATCCTAATGGGTAGTTCCGTAAAAATAAGTCATAACTTTCGGATACTTTTAGCCTGGACACCCTGTACAACACTGCAAATGTGGGACACGCAGTTGAGACACGTTTTCTCAAAATTTTGTAATGAATAGCATTGATGAATGAAAACTCCTCCGTATGTGAAATTTTCACCTGTTTCACATATTGGGAGATGTCAGAATACGTTAGTCCCCATTATGAGTATAATGAAATAATGTCACTAATAAGTGAGATTCGTTTTCAGTTCTTTTATTCATACGCAAAATTGTGACGAATGAATATATAGGTTCTAGTGAAATTGGATATAGATTCCAAGAGTACCACACTCGCGTAAGATAAAATTTGTATTTGGTTTCTTTTGCAAGTCTATTCTCTTAAATTTTTTAGAAAGATAGCGTTAGTGAATGAAACTCACCAATACATGAAATTTTCATCTGCGAGATCCTCATACTGATGAATATCGGTGTAAGTTAATAAATTTTATCGGTATGAACTAATATCAACAGTTGATGCAGTATATTTTTTTCTCTAAAAAGAAAGAAATACGGAAACATATAGCCAATTACTTTCTGGGAAAATATTGAAAATCTGGTTTGAATTATGTCTGATTTCTCAAGTTACAAAAACCCAGAATATCAAACAGGAAAAGTTCTTTCACTAACACGTATTCATAGAATTATAGACAATTTTCATCTGTGAGATCCACATACTGATGAATATCGGTGTAAGTTAATAAATATCGGTATGAACTAATATCAACAGTTGATGCAGTAATATTTATTTCTCTAAAAAGAAAGAAAAACGAAAACATATAACAAATTATTTTTTCTGTGAAAACATTGAAAATCTGGTTTGAATAATGTCTGATTTCTCAAGTTACAAAACCCAGAATATCAAACAGGAAAAGGTTCTTTCCCTAACACGTATTCTAAGAATTATAGACAATGAGCAGTTATTCGGTGAATGAAAATTCACCATTATCGGTAAGAATTCATGTCACCATAAAGTGAAATATTTATTTTTCTTTTATGAAATAGTAACTTATAAAGCCGACTCTATTTCGAAGGGATAATTGGTTCGAATGAAATCGGATTTCCCTAGCATATCAATACCCGGAATACTAAACAGAAACGGAAAAAAAAAAAAAAAACGTTGTATTCGGTTCTTCCCGCTAACACGTTTTCTCGCCTCGGATCGTTTCCAAACAGAAAATAAAAAATAAAAAAGGGTCGAAGAGGAACACCCCGCAACTCCCAACACAAACCAACACCCGTTATTACTCCTCGCGCGTGTCGTATCAATTGAGGCACGAACACCCCCTTTTTCTCTACGCCACCTGTAATCGGGGTGGGCGGGTGATACACCCCCGGTGTGCAGCGGAGCGAGAAAATGGACGATCTTTTGTGTTTGAGGAAAACGATCGCGAAGGCGGCGCATGATCGCCGAAGCGCGAACACCCGTCGCCGCAACCGGGATTGATCACCCCGCCACGGCTGCGGCAGGCGGCCGCGAGGAGAGATGCCGGTAACAGCCGTGGGACGAGCGGGAGGGTGGACTGGACAGTTGCCGTAGGTATCCGATATGACGTCCGTTCAAGACCTTGGCAGGTTAAGGGCCTAGAAAAGAGCAAAGTCGCTGACTTGGTGGGAAAGAAAGGGGGAAAAATGCTTTTTTGGAGCAGGGACGGCTCCAGTCCTGAGTTTTTTTTGGGGGGGGGAACACTGATGGATATTATTTTAATAGATATTTTATGGGAGTATTTTTGTGAAAGATGGGGAAAAAGGATTGAGTTTTTAATCCTAATTTTTTCTTGTTGCCTCAGTTGAAAACTGATACTTTTATGAACTTTCTTGATGCTGCTCAAGTGTTTCAACGACCGTATTTTTATTTGATAGACTTTATGTCCAAATATTTCATGTGAATAACTCAGTATAAGAGGTCAAAAACTACTCAGCCATGTAATAGCCTCTAAATGCATAACTAATTACACTAAGTCTATTTAATCCCTCGCTTTATATATTAATGGTTATATAATAGCAATTATTGAAATAATTGATACAGTGGAACCTCGATCTATCGTTTTTCAAGGGACCGATTGAACTGAACGATAAATGCGAGAAAACTATGGATGCGGGAACATAACAAAGAAACATTATCTTCGGGATTGCATGAAATAAACGACACATGCGGAAAAACAATGATTCCGTGAACGATCGACTGAGGTTCCACTGTATATTGTTTTATATAACCAATAATATACATACAGTGGAACCTCGATCTATCGTTTTTAAATGGACCTATTGCACTGAATGATTAATACGGGAACATAACATAGAAATATTATCATCGGGACTGAATGCAGTAAACGACACATCCGGGAAAACGATCGATCGAGGTTCCACTGAATATATACGTTGGTTTATTTTTGAAGCAGCATCCTTTGAGCGAAAATGTCGGTATTGTATTAATTTTATTCCCAATTCTCTCATTAAAAAAATGTTCTGTGATTCAGTTTCAGTGTTTAATCTGTTTTTCCAAGCATCGAGTACTGTGTCATAACAAAATGTAAATCTAAGGAACTAAAACTGAATTTTTTTAAATTTTATTTCCTCCTATCGTATCTTAAGACATGTTACATTTATGCCAAACATATTACATGTATGTCAAGTTACAAAATTTTGACATCTAAGAACGAGTGATCAATTACAGACTAATAATGAATGATTGGTGCAAGAAATCAAAAAATTAGAAGCTCTCCTTAATTGAGAAAAGCCGTGTAATTATTCACCCAGTTGCACTAGATTTAACGGTTTACTTCCTTCGGTTTATTTTTTCACCAAGACAGGAAAAGAGTCAATAAGGCTGAAATGAATTAATCAATGAAATCGGTTAGTATTCAGTGCCATTTGTTTGAACCAGCGAAAAATCTTTTATCGAATTAAACGGGTTAGGTTTTTATGTTAAGTTACATCATTCCCTACTCATTTTTCAAATAATTATCAAGTATTCTTTCGCGACCACTATCAGCGTTTTCCAATCACAAACGCAGCTTTCTCGAAATTCAATCACGTGAGCGTAATTACAGGCCACACCTAAAACAGAGAAAAGGAGAGAGAGATAGAAAGGAAAAAAAAAACACCTGCTTTAAATTAACATTCTTGTAGAATTAAACTGATAATTTAATTAATTAAAAGTCAGCCTGCGTACGTAATAGATAATTGTTCCCGATTCATTACACAGGCCAGAAATATTTTATCAAGGATGAAAATTGTTGAGGCTGAGAAAAAGGAAAGAAACAAACACATGGTGGAAAAATGGAAGCACCGCCTCTCACAAGAAAAGCGATAACTTCACTGTTCATATCACAGTTATCGTTAATAATAACTGATTTCTCGACCCAGATAAACGTGCGCCAATGAGATTGGATAAACATAATGACATCATGTCATAAACGACGAATGGGATTCCGTTACTTGGCGGGATCAATACTTCCTGGAAGAACAAAGGTTTAACTCAAGAGGCTGTTATCAGACAAAAGAATCCAATTCCTTAATAGGGAAAATTCAATTTTAATTCACTCTGTTACAAATAATATAAAACTTGAGCAATCATCAAAAAATTTCTCAGTTTTCATGGTGGCTTGTTATTTCCCATATAGCAGGCATTCTACGTTACTCGAGTAATTCGTAAAAAGTGTAACTCACCAAATTATAACAAGCGTAACTATGGAATACTTCAGTTAAAACATTTTCGATACTTGATTAAGGGCCTGTTCACCTATAGGAGTCCGGTAGCGGAGCGTTAAGGGAAAGATGACGTTGAGACGAAAATAAACCAATCATAGGCGTTAAAAATTTCGTTGCTCATCGTTTGGAGGTTTGTCATTGGTTAAATATATTTCAATACTTTAACGCTCCGCTACCGGACTCATATGTGAACAGGCCCTAACCCTTCAGCGGGCGCGCCAATTTTTGGAACACCAGCAGGCGCGCGAGGCGCAAAGTGCAACGTTTCTTCCAACCTTAATTACAGTGGAATCTCGATCGATCGTTTTCGGATCTATCGTTTTTCCGCATGTGTCGTTCATTTTATCCAGTCCCAACAATCACATTGCTTTGTTATGTTTCCGCATCTATCGTTTTCCCGCATTTACCGTTCATTTCAATCGGTCCCTTGAAAAACGATAGATCGAGATTCCACTGTATTCCTTTTGTAGTAAACTTTTTTTTTTTTTCAAATTGAAAATAATAATGCTGCGTTTTATGACAAGATATAAAATGTTGATAATATTGATATATATATTTATAATTAAAGGACAAAGAATGCAAATTCGATCGCCATATTTCAAACCTGTTCGGTTTATTGGATCTAAGGACAACTTGCGAATGGATTCTTATTATGTCCCAAAACCTAAAAATCAATGAGATTGCCCATCTTCGTGATATGCGGGATACCGTGTAATAGCTGCACATTTGATCGACTACATCAACTCCTGCTTTTGTCGTATTGTAATCCAGTATAATCGCTGGTTTACCACGGTCAAATCACGACTACCAATGAATAGTGAGGAATACAGGGGTCAGAAAATTAGACCTGCATTAGAAAGGGTGTAGCTATAAATAGAAACTGCTTAGAACATTCAAACCTTACTTGTAAAAACAAACCATTCAAAATTACGAAAATGTTGCACTTTGTACACGGCTGCGTCCGCTGAAGTGTTAAAATGAATTCTTTTCTAAATGGCTTGATTACTGATAAGTATGTGAACTATCTCCTTATCTTTTCGTTCCATACATAAATAATATGTACTGTATATCTTGGGAAAGTTGTATCAATTTGATACTACCTATGGTAAATATTTTGTCATGTCAGTAATTCTGCCTTTATAATGGCCGCCTTCGCATTTCAGACACCATTCTTGTGTTAGAACGTAACTACGTTGGAGCCACATTTATTACGATTGTGCATTTTGGCAGTGAACTTTGCGCCATAATTTGGGTACAGTTTTGATAATAAATTAAGAAAAGCACTCTTTCAGTTTCTTAACCTCTAAAGTGCGAAAGTCGAGAGAACTTCAATGCTTGAAAAAAAATTTGAAATTCAAGCTTGTTACTTCGACTCTCCCAATTTTCAGCCTCTGGTAATTCGAAAATAAAGCATATGTATTGGTCTGCAAGTTAAGCCATTCATTTTACGACACCCGTGCAGACAAATGGGAAACTAATTAAAAGTTAAGGCCTGTTCATATAGAATCCGTCAGCGTCAGTGTTAAAGATTCCGTTGTCGCTGATTGGTTAAATGGGTCATTGATTGGTATATGATTGGTTAAAAAATTTTGCGCTGACGGATTCTGTGTGAACAGGCCCTTACCCTGCCATCAAAGCGACAAAGATAAATCCTTTTTAACATCGGTCAAGCTGTTTAAACTGTATTCATTAAAATACAATAAATATGACTCAGAGTAAGAAAAATGCAAAAAAAAAAAGACCTTAAAAAACTGAAATTTTTCGTTACACAACAACATTTACGATGACTTTTATTTAGTATATATTTTTTGTTCTCTGAATCGAGTTGTGGCATTGCCATTTTTCCAAATTTGTCAAATAGGTGATTAAATATCGATGTTTATTTTAGATCTCAGGCGATTGACTGAGGTGCAATGAAGGGTTGATTGTAAGTTGAAAGTTTCAATAAAATAATAGATTGAAAACTGTAGACATATACTACTTATTCCATCTAGTTTTTATGTGAATTTGCTCCTCTAAAAGAAAAAACCTAGGCTGGAGGAGTTAAATATTTTCTGAAACTTCTTTTATGTGAATTACTTTTTTGAGGTAAGGTACCCGATTCCCATAAAAAATGTTTCATTTCCTAGCTATTGCCTCAAGTTTATCAGTTCGTCAGCGTTTGGCAAACTTACGATAAATCCTGAAACTTAGTATTTGGAACTCAAAGCAATCACAGTTACCATGAACTCTGAAAAAGAGTGTTTTACCCTTTTACGATCGAGTGGGTAGCGCAACCGTTGCAAATAATAGGTTTTGTATCGTGGCTGTTTTAGTTGTGTAGTTGCTTGCTTTAAATCTTCTGGTTATAACAGGCATGAACTATCTTCTATAGGTTCTGAATCATTGTGTGTTTGTTACGATGTACTCTGCATTTCCTGACGCTTTTCTTTAATGCATTCGGACACGTGGATTTAAATGAACACCGAAAACATGATAGTCTCTCTCTGGGCAAATCATCTCTCACGGGGTATTATAAAGCAGGGTGTCCGGGCTGAAAGTATCCAAAAGTTGTGGCTTATTTTTAAGGAACTACCCATTAGAATTTTTTAAAAATATTTTAATTGAAAGAACATCTCACCAAGTTATAATATCATTCATATATTTCTATCATAGTATCATAGATTTCGGTGTGTGCACCTTTTGTAGCACAACAAACGTCTAAATGGTAATCCAGTTCTTTCCAGGTGTTTCGTAGCATATAAGGAGTTATTACATGAATTGCTTGAATGATACGCTTCTTCAACTCAACCACACTTTCATTTTTTTGTTTGTACACAACGGATTTTATGAATCCCCAAGCAAAAAAGTCTAATAACTCCTGATATGCTACGAAACATTTGGAGAGAACTGGATTACCATTCAGACGTTAGTCGTGCTACAAAAGGTGCACACATCGAAATCTATGATACTATGATAGAAATCTATGATTGATATTAAAACTTGGTGAGATGTTCTTTCTATTTAAATAATATTTTAAAAGTTCTAATGGGTAGTTCCGTAAAAATAAGTCATGACTTTTGGATACTTTTAGCCCGGACACCCTGTTTTTAGAGAATTCATTCAGTGTTTTCACTTCCTAATCTTGATTATAAGATTTTTTTGAACTTTAAAAGGAAACAAATGCTACACAATTATAAGATATCAGTTTAAAATACTGCGATGATTTATGCTGTCCATGTACTACTTTCTCATTGGAAAGGCCTTAAAGAATTTGATTGACTTGTCTTTGCGCGGTATGTTACATACATTTATTGGAGCCTCAAGTTTTTGCAACTTAATATGTGCAGTCTGTCTGTCGCAGCCTTTGCATTGATTAATCTAACCAATTAACCGAAATGATTTTATTATTATTATTAATATTGGTATTTTGGGGAAAAACTTCTTTTCCCAGTACAAACAGTGAATTGAATCAATCATTTTTCGAGGTAGAGAGGTGGATCAATCATTTCTTGAGGTCGTGGAGTGCAGAATACTGTATTAAATTCTTTCTGTTGAATTCTCACTGTTGAATACATTATTAGTAAGATTGTTTTAACCTTATTTTTTGTATATATTTTCAAACGTATGCAAGAATTCAGAATTGAAACTGCAAATTGTATGCTTATATATACAGTGCTTTCTTTCTTAAAAAGAATAGGTTAGTATACTGTGTTTTCCCATATAAAGGTGTGTATTTTTAGTACCGTGTTTTCAACTTTAAAAAAATTTATGCTTTAGCAAGATGTTTATGGTTAGCAAGATGTTAAAAGTAATTTTTTTTTCATTTTGGAACTTATTGGAAAAATTTGATAAAATAAAATAATAAATCAGTTGATTCTAATTCTATTTATTGATTCGGAAAACTAAACAAAATTTTAAAATAATTAATTATGTGAATATTTAAAAAAAACACGGGAAATTTTTATCTATTCATGAAACAGAGATTGAAACACAAAAAAATAAATATTGATTTACAAGAATACGTCACAGGGGAACTGAAAACTTGGAATTGAAAAAAAAATACTTTTTGTAATGTATTAACAATTGATTCGTAAGTTTCTTAAAATTTCGATTAAATTAAGCCAAAATAATACTTAAAATAGGTGAGGATACGCCGTATCCCCGCGTACCCCCAGAAAAAAAGCATTGTATATACATATCTATGATGCCCGGTATAAAGGGCTTAAGTCAGAAACAGTGATTTAAATATACCAAGTTATTGGCTTTTATACCAATCGCAGAACAATAATTTCGGCTTGTCTTTTGTACAAAGGAATGTACTTTTGGATACAAAATTGATAGACTTAAGCCTTTTATACAAGTCAAAAGATTTTTGTTTTTTTTATCAATACTAACAAATATCTAAAAATCACTTTTTTTGACTTAAGCCCTTTATACCGGGCACCATAAATAAATAAATATATAATATCGTACAATAAATAAACTTTAACAGTCATAGGTAAGCTTTAAGAGTTCATCAAAACCCTGAGTAACGTATGAAATTTTCACTGCAGTTAATCATTCAAATTTGCTGTCGATATTTTCCAAAGCTTTTATGAATACGCACAATGATCATTTGGAAAAAAATCTAGTGTGTGCACGCGCGTTTACCTGCAAGCCATTCTATAAAATTTCACCTCTTAAAGAAAGAAAAAGATCGTCTCCCCCTATTAGCCTTTTTTTCCCCCTTCTCTAATCTTAATCTTACCCCAAATTAAGCAAATTAATTTACTTTGGCTCCTCCCTTCTTCTAAGGTGATAGCGTACACCCCTTTTCTAATTTTAACTTAATCCATACTTAGAGGGGTGCTCTTTTCCTTCCTAAGCTCAGCTTAAATCGTTCATCAAAGGATAAAGCGGAGAAGCTAAAGCGCAGACTGTACCGAGTTTTTTCCCCATGTTTTTTCCCTCGAATTATTTTCGGGCTTTTTTCCCCTGCTTAGCTCTCTATATCCGCTGTCAGGTAAACAATAAGATGTCTTATTTTTTTTTTCTTCTTCTTTCTTCAGTTTTGAGTCTCCCCCCCCCCCCTTTCTGTAACGTTTAAATATAGCGAAAACGTGAGTTTTGGTGATGAATTGAAGTTGTGTTGTCGGCGGCTGTGATAGACTTTTTTTTCTTTCTTTTTTCTTGTAGTAAGGACATCATTCCTGATTGAATTTGCCAATCATAAGACCTCAAACACCGGTGTTACTAAATTAATTGTGTATTAATGGTTTTTCTCTTTAAATAAACTAATTACTAAAATTTTAAAATTTTGGTTATTGGTTTTAAAATTTTAATGTACCGTATTTTTCCGACCATAAAACGCACCTTTTTACATAAAAAATTCGACTTAAAATTGGGGTGCGTCTTTTGGTCCGAAGGTAACATTAAAATAAAATGAATATTTTATTTATTATATATATTACACATATTTTATATATATTATTATATTTATAATGCATATTTTTTATCTTTATTATGTTAGAAACTGAAAATATCTTATGTACCTAACAAAATACAAAATATTCTTTTCTAAAAATCCTCCTATGAATTTGAGGTATATTACATAGATTTGTTATATATATATAAGATATATTTATTAAATATTATACATATATACTTTATATTTTTTATTTATTATATTTATTACATATATTTTTTATCTTTATTTAGTAAGATATTGAAAATATCTTTATATATCTAACAAAATATAAAATATTCTTTTCTAAAAATTCTCCCATAAATTTGAAGTTTTTTTCATATATATATATATATATATATATATATATATATATATATATATATATATATATATATATATATATATATATATATATATATATATATATATATATATATATATATATATTATTTATTATACATATTTTTATCTTTTATTAAGTAAGAAATTGAAAATAATCTATATATGCCTAACAAAATGCAAAATTTTCTTTTCTAAAAATCCTTCCATAAATTTTAGGTGCGTCTTATGGTCCGAAATATAAGGTAATTTAAATAGAAAGTACTCTTATTTTTTTAGGAATAAAATAAATGCATAGAATAAATAAATTGATGTTAATTTTGGTCTTTCAAAGTTCGATCATCTTACTACCTTACCAGTTAAAAATCCCTTAAAAAATTCAAACTCAAAATCTCCACTTAAGAGAAAAATGCAGTGAAACTTCTCAATATTTTTCTCTGTATTTTGAAACCACTTAAAAGGAAAATACAGTGAAACTTCTCTATGGCACCCTGTAATGGTTTCGAAAAAAAAAGTGGCCGTTTTGAGGGGTGGCTGTCGAAAAGAGTGTTTTTCTATAACATGGGCACTAGGGAGTCTTTAATCAGTCGTGAACAAAATATGGCGGTTTAGAGGGGTGGCTGTCGAATAAAGGTGGTCGTCTAGAGAAGTTTCACTGTATCTCTAACTTTTTTTCAGGTACTTTTTTTAAAAATATCTAAACTAAATCGCTAGGCCATTATTTAGCTATACGAATTACTGCGAAAAATATATATCTTTAAATTCACTCATTACTGAAAGTTTAAGAAAAATAACTTAAAATGGCTCCAACAGAGTATTCATTTTACTTAAACGGTTGTTACTTATTTTAAAGATTTCAATTTTTCATTCACTTCTCAACATGTATGTTGCTATACGATACAAATTCTGAAAAAAAAATTTCCGATTTGTTAAATTTTCAGTGGAAAGAAGTTTCGCTTAAGCTACGTGTAGAACTTTCTTCGTGGTAGAGATTTACTATGGTTTAAATCACAATTTTTTTGAAAAATTAAAAAAAATTAAATGATTTTTTTAAATAAAAGCTAATAATGTTTTCCTTAAGAAGGATGGATTATATTTTTTTAATCAAACATTCGAAAATTGTTACATCTCGGAAGATAGAAAAATAAATTGAAAGAAATACAGAGATTATTTTTATTCCAAAAATGCGCCATTAAAAATTGCAAAAACTGTAAAGAGTAATCCGAGAATTTTCACTTCAGCTATGTGTAGAACTTTCTTCTTAGAAAAACACGGTGAAATGTTTAAAAACTAAATATATTAAAATAGCAACTTCCTGACTTAAAATTAAGTACGTTTTTCGGCATCCAAACTCGAATAGGTACAGATTTTTGAAATACTTTCCTTAAAAGCATGATCACATTGTCAAAAAATTATGCAATTTCTGATAATCTCAAAATGTATGCCATTATGTGAGCTAGTTCTGCTTTTCTATGGATACAGTTACTACTGTTTGAACAGAGGTTTAAATTCGAGCAAAAGTCAAGACTGATATGTTCTCATCTTTTTCCTCCCTTATTTGAACGTAATATTCATTCCATGATCTTGAAACGGGATCTGAATAATGAGATCCTAACCGAGAATTGTTCGGAAATGGTTCTGGGAGACTTTACCATGACCTATTTTAAAAAAAGGTTTTAAGTGTAATTAAATTTCTTTTCTCATTCTAAGTTTGGCAACGCACAACTTCCTGTGAGACTAGAACAATGTTTCGACGACGTTCCCTGTCACCTGCTTCGATGTACCATTGTGTCTTTGAATAAGGGAGCACAAATTTAGCCTGTAAAACCAGCAAAAAGAGATTTTCTTTTATAAAAGTTTCAAAAGATCGTCTGCTTGAATCTGTTCTTCTACGTTCTTTGCATAAATCGGATTTTTTACATTCTGAAGTTCTGTAAGTAGCTCGATCGTAAAAATAGGGTATACTGTGATTTATTTATTTTTTTTCATTTCGTTGTATCAGAAACATACAAATAATTAATGTTCTTATTTAAAAATATAAAATCTTGGTCCGTGCGTACTTATCTATCTGAAATATCAGGATTTGTCGCCTATCTAAGTATATAGACTAAAACATTAACAGAGTGTTTCTATATACAATTGCTATATGCAACTGTCTGAAAAAAAACTGATTTTTCTTAAAAAATCGCAGTGAAAATCCCAATTGGAATTTTTTAACGTCGTTATTCAAATGCTCGTAATAAGAACTTAAAAGTCATTTGAAGGACCCCACGTAAAAATTAAATTAGTAGTCACACTAAAAGCAACTTATTTCCCTTGGGTCTTTTAATAGCTTTTATTTTATTGTCTAAAATCTCTAAAATTTTGTTTTTTGATACACTCTGGCTCAGCTTAACTGAATGAATTCTGACTAATTGGCATATGCCAAAAAAATAAAGGTCACCTTAATCACTCATCTATCTGTTAACAAAAATAATTAATATCTGTTTTTTAAAATCGTAATTGTAATTGTTTGAATACATTTAAATCTTCTTCGTACCGGTTAAATGTTACTTAAAAAAAAAAAAAACTTAACGTGTAACTAATCGAAGAAGTTCCAATTGCATTTTCGGAAGATTACCGTTCTTTCTTCATGAATGAAATTAGGCAGTAAAAAATTACTTTGGTAAATTACAATTGTTTCACTTTTCAACATGATTATTGGATCAGCACATGTATAAGTTAATTACTATGACCAATATTTTTAGTAACTTCGGTTTCAAAAAGGTAAAAAGTAGTATTTCAAGGCCCAATAAAGATTATAATTTTTTTACAAATGTAGCGCTTTCTATTGCGAAATTAATATTGCAAAAGCCAAAAATTAGTGTCTTAAGTTATCCTTTGAATAAAGTTTGACTGAAGTATGAATGATTTTTCTTGAAATATATATATATATATATATATATATATATATATATATATATATATATATATATATATATATATATATATATATATATATATATATATCTGAGAAAGAGAAGATCTAATTTTGAAATTTCAGTTAAGTTTATTGTAAACGCTTTAACGATAAATTGATTATTAAGACATATCTCCGAAATTTAACTACTTTTTATTTATTTATTTATTTTATTTTATTATTATTATTATTTTTTTTTCCTGCAGTGAGGTTTACCTCCATCGCTTCAACCTATATTCTAATCTAAAAAAAATTATTTACGATTGCCTTTCATGAATAAATTATGCTACAATCTTTTATCTATTAATTAGATGCATACCGAAGTTGTTTTACGCTGCAGCTTTTTTTCCCCTTTTTTTTGGTTTGTTGTTGTTGTTTGTTGATGTTTGTTTATTTGTTATGAAGCAAATCTAGAAGCTAGACGTCTTATTAAATCTTACAAATTTGTTTCCTTTTTACGAAATAATGATTAATAGTTTAATAGTTTATGCTTCTTTCTCTTTATGATATTTTAATTTTTCTAGGGGTAGGGGGTATTTTTGAAAGGGAGAAAATAAATTTAAACAAAAGCTTTTATAACATTTAAGTACGTTTTCTGGTGAAGAAAGCAGCGAGAAATTAAATAAAATAAAATCTGTCATAAATATACCCAATATTATGTTTGCTAAGGGCACTTGATCAGAAAAAACTCCTTTATCATCTAAACGTACAAGCACTAGTTTTAAGTTCTAAATTAACTTTTCTTTATCATTATAAATCATAACATCGATTTTTACCCTTTTTTTTATTTACTCTTGTTAAAGGGTAGTAACATCTGCTAAAGACATAGGTCACACGCACAGCTGTTACGTATGGAATTAATTTTTTGCGACTGCTTTACAACAATTAGTATGCATTTTAATTAAAATTAAAAATCCGTCGATGAAATTGAGCCGACATTTAATGTACCGTTCCATTTTATTGCCCTGTTCACCGCATATTCTTCTGTATTACTATGTTTGTCGTTAAGTTGAAAAAAAATATGTTGCGACTGTTTGTTTGTTCGAAGCAATACGCGAAAGCTAAAAGTGGCATATGTCTGTTGCATTGAATCAAACACAACTTTATCCACTATTTTCATGAGAATTAAAAGAAGAAAAAAAAATCTACTGAATTATTATTTTATAACTTCAATAAATATTGATCTATTTATGGATGGATAACGCTACGGAAATTCACGCCGTTGACTTTAAGATCGATCTTTATGCCATCTGGTGTCTGACAAAAGCTTTGAAAGGTAATCCTACGTTTGAAAGTTGGTTAAAGCAGTTTTTACAAAATTGTTTAATTTTTACAGAAATTTCCTCTGAGAAATTATTTTTCTTGAAACTAAAATTATTTGTTTATATTCTTATCACATATTTTTCATTGAAGAATATAATAAATGAGTTTATTTCCCGTGTTTTAATAGTTATTTATTTCTTAATTTTTTTTTCAAATCAAGACAAGTTTTTTTTTCACCCTAAATTTGAATACAGTTTAAAATTATTTCATTTTGAAAATAATGAATTACTTCGCCTTTGAACAAAAATATTTATTCTTATTTATTGTGTTGACATTTTACGTTAGTAACTTGCAATAAGAACATTTACGAAATTCAATTTTTAAAAATCATCGTTTCTCAAAGATAACAACAAAGAATTTTTTTTCACATAGAGCAAAATATTTTAATTTTAATTTTTATCACTAAATTTCAACATCTATCACCAAATACTAGTAGTTTTATAGACCTTACCCCTCTTTTGAAAGATTCCTTTAGCTTTGATTGTCTTTTAACATAGGATTACGTTCCTCCATAACGATCCTCCGGAAAGCAAAATTTCAGATGTCCTGCGTCGCGAGTTATAATTTTGTCAACGCGCCAACCCTAGTCTGTATCGCTTGGGCAAGCAGTAAACAGTTAAACAGAAAAGCACCAAATTGCGTCAAAATTTTAACATACATATATGTATATATGTACATACGTGCATATATAGATACATTTATACATACAAAACAGGTAAACACCGATAAGAAATCCTACGTTAATAACCCGCGGTAGTTTCGTTAGAAGAGACAACCTGAAATTTTTTTTCCCATTCTCTTAGATATATGCGTGTTATATAGTGAGGTATTTACTTCCTTTTTTCTTTCTATCCAAATATTTGGTGATCAAATATTAAGAATCAAAATATTAGGATATTAGGTTCTATCAAAATCTTAGGTGATATAATAATTAGGAATTATTATATCACCTTTTCTAGAATAGAGATACCTGTAGTGATATCCGAGGTCAAATTTTATCCTTTAATAAGGGGCTTTCAGAAAGCGTAAAACAACAAGCTGGTTGAACTAACGCTCAAAAAATTCATTTTTTTTTCATGGTAATTCATTACTAAAATAAATCATCTAGTAGCTTGGTTCATACCAATGTGGGCCAAATAGATCGTAGCTTTATGACCGACTCAAAATTATAGATTCTTCTTTACAGATACTACTACTAATTCATCCTTTATCATCCCACTCGTCAAATAAAATCTTTTCTAGAATAAAGATACCTATAGTGATATCCGAGGTCAATTTTTTTTCGTTTAATAAGGGGCTTTCAGAGAGCGTAAAGCAACAAGCTGGTTGAACTAACGCTTAAATAATTAAACTGTTTTTTCGTGGTAATTCATTGCTAAAGTAAATCATCTAGTAGCGTGGTTGATTCCAGTGTGGGCCAAATAGATCGTAGCTTTATGACCGACTCAAAATTATAGCTTCTTCTTTACAGATACTACTACTAATTCATCCTTCATCATCCCACTCGTCAGTTTTCTAAAACAGGGATACCTGTAGTGATATCCGAGGTGAAATTTTATCGTATAACCCTTGAAGGGACGCCGTTTGCACATTGCGAACGCCTGAATCTAGTCTTTCTTTTACTTGTATTCAATGTATTCCAGTTAAATGAGCATAAAAATGTATAGTACTGTCATCTGTTATCAGTTTAAAGAAAATTTTTCAAGATTCTTTAGGTTAAAAAAATCAGGGGAAAATCAAACGGGGGAGGTTGATACCCCTGAAAGAGTTAATAAGGGGCTTTTAGAGAGAGTAAAACAAGAAGCTGACTGAACTAACGCTTAAAAAATAATATTTTTTCATGGCAATTCAATACTAAAATAATCATCTAGTAGCTTGGCTCATTCCAATGTGGACCAAATAGATCGTAGCTTTGTGACCGACTTAAAATTATAGCTTCTTTACAGACACTACTACGTATGTACTTTCTCCGAGAACGCCAAAATTCTCTAAAAATCCCTCGAATTTTATCAATGGAGGTGCTCTCAGAGGTCGAAGACTTTTCCATCTCTGTGAACCCTTCCAAATATAGAACTCCGTAGTAAGCTCTCAGAGTCCTGAATGAGCTGACACTGAAATTAGCGCTTCGGCTCCCAGTTTTGTAAAAGAAGGCTTTTTTTAGTCAAAAACGTGCATTTTTTTCCCCCGCTCTCCTTTTTTTCATAAATATTACTCTTTTCCCTGTGCGTTTTTCCCGAGAGGGGGCGGAGGGCCCCTTTTTTCTCGAAGTGCGCGTTTCCGTGGAAGTATTTTTAAACAGCCCTAGGGGCCCTGTAGTTTTTGTTCTTGGGCTCTTTTTGCTTTCCCATTATTTTCGTCTTTTGAACTGGCAAGTTGCGCGGAAAATATAATAAACTCGGAGAGGACTTGCGCTCGCTTCTTCCGCTTGCTATTTTGGAAGTTAAGGGGTTCGTCATGCCGGGCCCATTTCGTGACGTTTTCGCAAGGGGGCCCCCACTGACAACAGCTGTGGATAACGCGAGTTTAGGGAGCGCCTAACCTTAGGCTCAGCACTTTCGCGGTGTATGAAGCACTGCGGTAAAGGAACTATGCGTGAAATTACTTGGAACTGATTTGGCGATGGTTTTCGGCGGGAAATTGGAACCTATATCTCATTCTAAAAAAGGTACCTCCGGCCTGTGGTTTTGAATCGTCAATAGGCATAAACAAATTACGTAACTGATGAGTTTTTAAAGTTGAAAAGCATATTTTAAAATTATTTTCTTCCCTTAATTGTAGGCTTAATTTTGTTTCCACGGTATTCTTAATTACTGTATTTTTGTGACCACAAAACCCACCTTTTAACATTAAAAAAATCGACTTAAAATTGGGGTGCGTCATATGTTCCGAAGGTAACATTAAAATAAAATTAATATTTTATATATATATATATATATATATATATATATATATATATATATATATATATATATATATATATATATATATATATATATTTATTTATTATTTATTAGCTGAATAGAAATTTATGAGCATTTAAAGCACAATAGACCAGATTTTCCCCCCAGTATAATTTAAATTTTTAAATATTTTTGGCATTTTTTTTTAAACATGAAAATTGCCCCAAGGTGTTAAATTTTTTTTCTCTATTACGGAGTGCAATAAATAAAATTTAAAAAATTTAAAATTATTATTTAAATCCAAGTCGGCAATCTTTGGACAATTTTTCTCCATACATTAACATTGGGGGTGAGCGAATCCCATAGGGTTAGTACACAGCAGCCTTAAGTCTACAGTATAGAAAAGTTTAGTAAAAGTACAGTATAAGAGCGGTATAAAAAATTAAAAGTGATTTATTATCTGTATTATAAATTACCAATTTTTGTGGAGTGGGTGAAAAAATTAAAATTCTACATTTTGGAATTTAAGGCATCAACCGTGATAGTAAGAATTGGATGTGACGTTGAATTAAAACATTGGATTGTATAAAATACAGTGGCGTAGCGGGGGGGGGGGGGGTAAATGGTCCTTTTCTCTAATTATATATATATTATACTAGCTGAAAACCCGCACTTCGCTACGGAGTACATTCAAATTAAATACAACGGTCAATGTATGCAAATAATGGCAATATATATATATATATATATATATATATATATATATATATATATATATATATAAAATAAATACGACGATCAATGTATACAATTGATGTATAAAAAACAAAAATATATTTATAAAAAAATCGTAAGGCATATTTTTATAGACAAAATAATGTAGAAGAAAATATTGAAATTAAATCTAACAGGACATACTAAATAATATAATGCTGTTAATATAGTACAGTTTGAGGAACATATCTTTTCTTGTATTTTAATATTTTTTTGGATAATGTCCAATCGTCTGCCGAATTAGAAAGAAAAAAAAATTGTCTATTTCGTTGAATGCACGTGACGATAAATTAATTTAAGAACCAGAAAAAGAAATCACGTGATCAGCATTTAATAAATTAAATTCTAAAAATTCATCTTTAAAAATTCACCAAAAATCAGAAATTGGAGGTAAAGATTCGAAAAAGATTTCATTTTAAAGGAATTTTTATGGTCTTTCTCGTGATATAAATTTCATAACCCTCAAATTATTATTTTAAATGCAAACTTAAAAAAAGTTACTAAAACAACTTAAAATTTTAATTTCAAAAAAATCTAAGACGAATTTTTCAAAAATCTTTCTTAGTGCACCCTTTCTTAGTGCATGTCTATAGGAAGAATCGACATGCAAAATTTCAGCCCTTTAGGTCCAGCTGTTTGGTCTGTGCATTGTATGTCAGTCAGTCAATCAGTCGGAACTGTTTTATATATATAGATTACTATATGTTTTTCGGAAGGGGGGAGGAGCCAAAAAGGTATCGTTCCCGGGCGCCAGTTATGCTCGCTACGTCACTGTTAAAATATCATGATCTATAAAAAAAGTACATAAACAAACAATGTAATTATCATCAATTTACAGTTTGTGTTTGACATTCTTAATTTTCATTAGCGTCACTGAATCCGAGTTACTAAAAAAGAAGGAATAGCGAAATATGATATTATCAAAGATGGATAAGAGAAAAAATCCGCCAAAGAACTGATTTTTTTTTCTTTTCCAACGCATCTTGCTTCAAGCATACAAAACACGCAAATTAAAATGCCTCTTTCCGATACGGTCAGATTCTTGACTCCTAGTAACCACTTTAAAAAAAGAAGTCCGAAGTCCAACAGTCTCTTTAGCTGGGAGACGCTAATGATTTATACCCCTCCTTAAATGCAATTTGTCGCGAAATCTAAACGACGCCAGTTCAACTGTAGCCAGAAGAATTGAAATTCCATCAGATTCGCTTTAAAACAAAACAGAGAGAGGAGCCCGCTGAAACAAAAAAGGCCGAGATAAAAACAAAAAAGCAAAATAGAATGAAAAACCGAGATGCTCGCACATTCAGCAATCTTTTTGTCCGCCTGGCAAATGAAGAAACCAAAACAGAAAAAAGAAACATTCTTTCGCTTTGTTTGCTCGCAAGACCAGTTAGCGACACTGAAAATAGATAAGCGCGCGTTTTGTTCGCCAAGTTGGCTGCTTTGGCGTAGGCATTTGATTCTTGCGTTGATATTAGCATTCTCGGAGCGCATCGAAAGTTTCTTTTTTTCTTTTTCTTTTTCCCGCGTTTGAAGCTGCATTTATGATTTTTTAGTTTTGTTTTGTTTTGCAACAGAATGAAAATGATATATTCGTGTAGGTTTTTCGAGAATGATTTATTAGGGGATGAATTGTATAATTTCAAAGAGAGATATTCCGAGAAATTTCGAAACAAAGGATGTCCATATATTTTCTTGTTTTCGGGATTTCGTTTTTGTTTACTTATTAATTATATTAAATTTATTTAATGAGGTAAAAATAATGGGATAATGCTTGCTTATATCGTGTTTTGAACATTTCATTATTCACTGAAAGAATAGTACATAATGAATATAAATATGTGATAACCAAGACTCGTCATTTCTATAGATAAAATAAAAAAATAAAAATCTGGAACATATAATACAGCTGTCTGAGTGGTTCGTTTACGTACGTTAGCATTCAGGGATGCGTCGAAATTTGACAGGATAGTTATTGAGTTTTATGGAGCAATGTGTCGGATTTTTCTTTTTACACTAACTAAGGGAAAAGACGTCGTGTGCAGTCTCTCTCTTACAGCTGTTGTGTATTAACCCTAATGAATTCGTGCACCTCAGTGTTACCCTATGGAGAAAATGTGTCCAAGGACTGCCGGATTGAAAGACTTCTACAAAAAAAAATTGTACTCCGTAATAGCGAAAGAAATTTTACAACTTGGGGAATTTTTCGTTTAAAAAAAATGCAAATAATACTTTTTAATTTAAATTATTCGGGGAGAAAAATCTGGTATAGCGTGTGTTAAATGCTCCTAAATTCCTTTGGTGTACGAAATTTATAAAATGAATCGTGCTGCAAGGTTCAAGAAAGTTGAGGCTATCTGAAAGTACCATTTTTATTGGATTATCAACATTTAGGTAGCTGTCAATAGTAGACACATTTTCTCTATAGGTTAACACTGAGGTGAGAGAATCCAATAGGGTTAGTACACAGCAGTCTTAACGAAAACTTCAAAGCATTACTCAATTCTTCATTTTTTTAAAAATTTATTTGCAAATAAAACAAGAATTAATTATTCGTTAACCACAACATCAGTTTATTGTTAAGTTCGGCAACCGCATGCACAATGACTATATTTTCACTGTATGTCTATGTTACTGAATGTATGAAGCATGAAAACATTTATCGACATTACATTGGGAAAGTGTTGCCTGAGCTTTTATCTTCATGGTTTTTTTTAAGTACTAGCCGCTGCGCGACCAGCATGGTCGCTTTTAGATTTATATTTTCTTTTGCAAAACAACTCAATTGAAAGTAACATATGTAAGGAATGTTACCATTACCTGTCATCATAAATATACGTTGTTAAGGGGTAGTGAAAACTCAGACAGAAAATTTATAATCATTGATAAATTCACTATAAGGCTGATTCTAAAACATCATGATTAAAAAATGTGAATTTCCATTACTTCAGAACAGAGTTAAAGATAAGTCTGAGAAACCCAACACCAATGATTTTAAAAATTATATCTCTCACTGTATGTACTCTTTTTCAAAACTAAGATATCTACACTTTATCATTACATCAAATAAGAAATTGTTGGGGAAAATTTTCACTTATAAAATGGAGTGAAAATTCAGCAAATATTAAAATATAGTATAGATTACATTTCTCTCTGTATGTATTATTGTTCGCAATTCAGATATCTCCACTTAATCATATTAAATGAATAAATTAAAATTATTTCGTGTATAAATTAAAATTATTCATGAGTAAAATACAGCAATTAAATTGTACCAAATTACGTGCTATCGTCGAGCCACACGCGGACAGCCGCTAATGTTTACATCCGGTAGTTACAGCCGTTGCCATTCGGATTGTAGAAATATCGTCGATTTTTGTGCCGCATACCTACGCGTTTTATATATATAGATATTTTGGATTACCAATCTTCCAAATTGAGCGCTAAAACGAGGTCTTATATCACGCATCAAAGGAAATCTTCTCTCTTTTTTTCTCTGACTTAACAGCAGCCATTTGGAGTATTTTATAATGCGAAATAATTAAGTTTTTCCAACTGTAAGGTTATTTGTTTGGTTGCATCATGATTGCCGGAGATAACATGAATTTATTAAACTAACTCATGGCACAACAGTCCGAATTGCTTTTCAGCACTGTGGACCATAGCCTGCGGTGCCCATCTCCGCTTTCATGACCGTGGGCGTGGGGTGCCATACAGCATATGTCTCAGTCAGGTGGTCAACCTAACGCGGAGTTAGTTCCCAATTATGCTTGGTCCTCATTTTATCGACCCACTGAGTCGACCTTGCCCAGTCACAGGGTCGAACCCTGAACCTGTGGTGTGGCAGCTTGACACTTTTAACCACTACGCCACCGGGCGGCAACATGAATTTATTACCTAAGTGTTATTTCAGAATTTTTTACTTTCGTGGTTTTTCCAGCTGAAAAGTCGAAACATTTTCTCAGCACACTCGTTTGGGTATTCAAGTTTATCGTTTAATGACTTCAGCACTCTTAAAAGGTGCTATAAAAGCTTTAGATTACTGAAACAAATTAAGGTAACTTCAGACCTTGGCATGAAAACAGCTTTACCATCAAAAAGTTTAGTATTTATCAGGGGCCAGAGGTAGCCTGTAATAGCGTGTTGGCTTTCGTTAATGAGGGTTCTCGGATCGAATCCCGACAAGCGCCATTAAATACCTTCGTGTCTGGGCCGGATATGGGCATTTTAAATCCGCAGACCGGAAAATCCTTTGATTTCAGTGGGTGGGAAAGGTGCGATTCTCCCCAGATGTCACTACTGGGGGTGCTCGGTTAAAATGAAGGTGGCACCTGGCTAAGTCCGACCCGTGTGGTGCCATTATAAACTGGAGCCTCAGCCCGCAAGCCTATATGGACCTGGTGTGGAATGCATTCCGACCAGACGGCATAAGCAACAGTACAGTCGAATCTGGTCCAATTGGACCAGCCGCTTATTCGGGCCGAATCCTAAAGAACCGAAACAAATCCTTTTGCAATAGTGCATGTTCGTGTAATCGGACCAGCCGGTTATTAGGACCAAAATGATCGCGTCCCGATGTGGTCCGATTAACCGGAATTGACTGTATTTATCAGAGTTCTTGTTCAGTTCTCATTATCAATTGTCACCAGCGCCATCTTTCAATCTTAGAAAGACTCACGCAGATTTAGGCACGCGGATTTTAGGCTGCAAAAGAATAGCATATTTAAGGAGAAGAAACAGGAATAGAAAAACAGTGTATCCTTTCTGGGGCAAAAATCAAAAAGAGAAAATCACAGGCAAGCAACAATCCCTTCCACCTCTGTCTCAGTTACACCGCTTTTTTGATAATTAAAAGCCTCACCACACACCTCGTCCTGCACTTATCCATTTACAGTTCCCATGCAGCAATCCAGTTTCAAACAATCGTGTTTGCACAATACAACGTGCATTTTTGTTTCCGCGCGAGAGAAGAGTTTTTCAAACAATACCTCCTTAGCTTGTCATCAAAGCCCTAATTGTTCTGCCAATTCGCTGCCGACCAGAACAACAGCCTCCTAGCCACAGTCACAATGCTAAAATAACGAATAGTGGACCACTTAACATTCTTTTACTACTAGGACCCGAGCGTTTTCCTCCGGTTTTCGAGCGTTTTTGACCTACCCGAAAACAACAGGTGGTTTTATTCTGGACAACTAATAAAGCCATTGTTTGGGAATGGTATTGTGATTTTTTGGTGGCTTTTTAGGGAAGAATGCATATTGTTGTCCAAGCCGTGGTGTTGCTGTTACTAAGTTAACCCTTAATTAATGCGGTTTTATTATTTTGTTTAGCTCTTATCTCGGCTTGTGCAGGGAACATAACCATATTAAGCAGCTTGAAAAGAAAAACTGAAAATTAATGGTTGCTTTTCAATGAAACAAGCAATAAATGTTTTACAGATAAAGAATTAAATACGAAAATATTCTTTTGTAAAATCATTAGTACTTTGCAATGCATACTCTCGTGAATGAGAAAATGATATTATAATCAGTGAATAAAATCCACCTGGCTTTATCAAAAATTGTAAAGAGCCATCATGTATTATACTATTAAACTGAAAGAGAATCCGAAATGCATTAGGTATTAACATGACTAAAAATATCCGTTAAGGCTGTTGTGTACTAACCCTATTGGATTCGCTCACCTCAGTGTTAACCTATGGAGAAAATGTGTCAAAGTATTGCCTTCTTGGATTGAAAGAAAGAAAAAAAAATTGGACCCCGTAATATAGAAAGAAATTTTACACCTTGGGGTATTTTCCGTTTATTTAAAATAAATGCAAATAATATTTTAAAATTTAAATTATTCGGGAAGAAAATCTGGCCTAGTGTGTTTTAAACGCTCGTAAATTCCTTTGCTGGACAAAATTTATAACTTGAATCCTGTTGAAAGGTGCAGAAAAGTTCAGGGTATCTGAAAATACCATTTTTATTGGATTATCAGCAGTTATGTAGTTGTCAATAGTAGATAAATTTTCTCCATGTGTTAGCATTGAGGTGAGCGAATTCAATTGGGTTAGTACATAGCAGCCTTAAAATAACGATGATAAATGTTAGTAAAATTTCACCTCACGTGTTGAGATATTCTATTTAACAAATTGAAGCTCTGTTCCGTCATTGTAATTTTATATTTTCAACAGTTTAGAAGCTTTCTTCTGTGCATGGGATGAATTTAGTAGCCGTGTTTCTTTTGTGTTATGGTCTTATTTTTGGGGGCGTAAATACACAAGCTTACAATTTGTAAAACTGGAAATCTTGAAAATTAATCTGGATTGTACTGTATATGTTACTTTTTTTTTATATACAAAAAGTGTTCATCATTCATTTTCCGGCCAGTGTAAAAGTTGTTCATGTAAGGAACGAGGAAGTAGGTGGGCTAGTTAACTATCTGCTTAGCACTCGGCGAAAACCAATTGGTAATCAATAATCATTATCTAAAACTAGCAAACTGCTTGAAGCTTTCCACACCGAGTTTAACGGATTGATGTAACTTATCGCCCGAACCAACAATCGCAGAAAAACAAAGGCAATAATCTTCCTTTATATTTGTCTAGTTTTGGCGTGCCGCAGTTTTGTTTATCTTAGCAATACTGACTGTTTCGTCTGGCGCTCCTTATATTATGTTTGATATTCGGAACGTAATGTGTTTGACTTCTTTTACCTTTGAAGTCAAATCGTTTAAAATCTATTTAATCTTATTAAGAATCCTCGGGCGCAGTGGCCCAGTTGACAAAGCCAGTAATCTGAATGTCACTGGTTCGATGCCCGTCGCTGACAAATCCACCGTCGTGTACAATAATGACGGCCGGTGCCGAAAAATCTGTCGTGGCTGCAATGTCCTCCAAGTTCTCAAACTTACCTCTGGAGGTGCGGGGTCAAACGTACCGGTCTCGTCACTTGACTTGGTTCAAAGTTACGGGATCGGTTCGTAGCCAAGTCGGACTCCGACCCTTGTGGTGCTAACAGCAGCCGCCCCCTTCAGCCCAGTAGCCTATATAGGACTTGATCTGATGTTGCTGTTGGTCAAGGGGCATAAGCAACAACAAGAATCCTCAGATTTAAGACCGTGGGTGCCCCTAAACTTTCTACCGAAGTCGCGGCTTAACCCATTTTGCTGTTTTATTTCTTCATCAGCTTGGGGTTGCTTCGTAGTCTCTCTTTTAACATTATCTCCAAGGGCCTGTTCACATAGAATCCGTCGGCGTAAAAATTTTTGCCCAATCATATACCAATCAGGGACCCATTTAATCAATCAGCACCAACGGAATATTTAACGCTGACAGATTCTATGTGAACGGGCCCTAAGGTGGTGAAAACATACGTTTTCACCACCAACGTATGTTTCCCTTTCGACAATTTTAAAAATAAAATTTACTATGTTACATCTAAAAGAGAGAAATTAAGAAATATTTTTGGAGGAATATTTCTCTGAGGCAATTTTTTGATACTTTAATATCGATAGGAATAGCACACTAATAGAAAACGGATGATTTGATCTACTCTTCACTAGAACGTAATTTGAAAATCAGGCAGTTTCAATAAAGTTGGTTATGAATAGTTTATTAGTTTCAGTTGGATCCTGTTCGAAGATATATTGTTTAGTTTGCCTTTATTGATGTACTTTGAGACTCGCATTGTTATGGTTCAATAAACATAACCCAAACCCTGCATTTGTTCGTGGGTTGTATCGTGATGATTCAAGGCATGAAAATGTTGCTAGACTTGTTAAGCTTTTCATTAGCTTCAGGGTTAGAGCGAAATTATCCCGTGTAGCTTCTCACATTTATTTTACCATTTAGCACTTTCGCATGGAAAAGTAATATGAGAATGTCCCCTTCCATTTCCCCAATTCAGCATGCTGTTCATTAACTTTCGGTCTTGCTGGACAATTCCAGTCCACGATGAAAGGATCTTAGAAGTCCTTTTACAGAACTATAAAATGGAGCAAGAAAACTGTGACCCCTGCATTATTCTTCAAGTGAATCTCAAAGTCGTCATTGTGCGTTAAAGAGCTGGTTATTCGACGTTCACATATTGTCTGGCATGGTGTTACAATTAGAAGTGTGAACGACCGTCATTACTTCTGAGGTTTTGTGTTCTTTGTTCGCATCTCGTCGTTTTCTAACTGCTTTACATAATAACTCTGCATTCCTGTCATTCCGATTCAGTGTGTTCAGTTTGGGATTACAAAAGCGGCTTTAACAAGCATGCATCCTACCTTAGACAATTAACCATACCGGATTACGAAGTTCTTGGTGGATGTTCCGTTTGAGGAATGTAATTAAATATCAGACATTAACCGGATTAAAGGTCTTATTTAAAGCCAATAAATAATAAACTTAAAAAATTGAAGTCCCCTTTTATATCAGTATGTGGTACATAAAACAAGAAAGAAATATAAGCTAATAGTTTTAAAATTTAGACAAACTCCGTGACGAAAAATAAATTACATCTCGGAGACAGACCTCTTTTCTGTTGCGCTATAACCTCTAATCTTTAAAGACTATGAAAGCATTATAAAATAATTGATATCGTGCTTGTATCTGCAGCACATTCTTAATATTTCACTTTGGACGAAGCGCAGTGAGTGAAAAAATAATATTTTAACATTAATTTAAATTTCTCAAAGTAATTAAAGTTAACATTTTTCTCGAAGATTTTACATTTCTTTGTTCATAACATACATAAAATTTCCGTCTCGTATCAATTGTTACTTTTCCTGGCATATATGCATCACTTTTTCTGAATAAACCATTATTATTATTGAAGATTTACCATAGTAAAACCATACTGATTCGACTAACAAATTTTATACACCTGTGACGTAACTTACGCTATTAGTAAGTATGATACTGTTTACATGTTATTAAATTTAAGAACTATTGAGCTATTTCATGATAGAGACAATGTTTAATTGGAAATTTCGTACAATTGTTTCACTATGCAACGATAGAAAGACGTAGAGGTGTGATATTAAACGTACTTTGTCGTTGTTGTTTCTAATGCTCCCTGGCTGGAAGTTCCAGATCAGGTCCAAATAGGTGTGATATTAGGCGTACTTTGTTGTTGTTGTTACTAATGCTCTTTGGCTGGAAGTTCCAGGCCAGGTCCAAATAGGCTTCGGGGCTGAAGTGTGCGGCTCCGGTTTATATATAGCACCACAAGGGTCGAAGTCCGTCTTAACTAGTTGCCACCTGAATTTTGACCGAGCATCACCAGGGGCGACTTCTGGGGGGATCAGACCCTCTCCGACCACACAGAGGGACTTTCTGGTCGACGGATTTAACGTACCCATATCCGACCTAGACAAGGAAAGCTTACTTTGTTTATTAAAAATTGCAGTAAATACCCAAATGTTTAATATTTGGATATTTTCTGTAATTTTTTTAAACTCACTTTCTTTTAAACTTGGCGACAATCATCCAGTGACTGCTGATATTCTTAAACTTCTCAAATTTTCTCGAAGTAAATGTAATTTCTGAACGTAGGAAAAAAAATAGAAATCCTGTGTTATTTTGAATCCTTCAGTATGAAGCAACCCTTACCTGTTAAAAAATAAACCAAGCCGTTAGAAGTTCTCCTTCAATTCAGAAGTCTTGACATTTAAATGAACTGTCGGATGATATCAACTCACTAGTCCGTTGTGTAATGAATCAACTAGAGGGTCCTCTATGGAAACCAGTGAACCGAGAAAATCAATCAGGAACTTCAAATTTTATTCTGTTAATCAAAAAGACACTAACTAAAATGTTTCTAACCAGATCTGAAAGTTCGTAACTTATGTATTTGTCTTTGTTTCAGGAGTATGTCATCTAAACGGAAAAGTCCTCCGACAAAATTCACTCCGGATGACCTCAATAATGGATTGCATCGAACCACCACGGACTTGCTGGACAAAGAACACAACAAACCTTTTAGCACTTCCCCCATCCCCGAAGTCGAAGAGAACGCTCTGAATCTACCTCAAGACTCTTGCGACGACTCAGACGACCGACAACTGCCCTTTGACGACGACGAGGAGGAGGAGGAGGAGGAACACTTCCTGGACAACATGTCTTCACCTGTCGCCTCGGACAGTTGTTCCCCTTATCCGTCCAGGCTGCCGGACCCGGACTCGGATAGCGTAGTCAGTGACGCAGAAGGCAGGTTGGAAGGCAGTGCATCGATTGCCAACCCTTCTGGTACGACACCAGCTTTCTACCACAGGAAGCAGAGACTCTTGCAGAGTGTGTCGGGCAAAGGCCACCAGCAAGGCGAAACAGACTCTGATTCTGACCCTGGGTGTTACAGTGGTAGTGAGTGTGGTGGACTTCCTTCAGCTGCTGACCAGAGGCTCACGAGCCCTGGCCAGTCCACGAGCGGAGACCCGGGGTGTCGACCCGCCAACAGACGTTCCATGGATGACGTGCTCAAGAAGTTAACTTCGAAAATGAACAGTAGCGCAACACTCAGCGACCATAGTAGCTCGTATGGACATTGCCCGAGCAGGAAGCAGACGAATGGGTAAGATTCTTTTAAAATGTCTCTTTTTTCTTACTAGCGTTGGTTTGCTGAGCCCTTCGGAAAAATCCGCTTTTGACAATTCTAGTGACATTTTAAACGAAATGAAATATCAAAGAATTATTCCCTCAAATCATGATAAAGTGCATTTTTAAAAAGGGACTATACCGTAGTAACAATGAGTACACTTCAGTATACTGCATTTTGTTCATACTGTACATCATACTTCCAGGCCTATATTTATAATGTTTTAATAGTGAATTTCCTTATTTTACCTAATATTGGCCGTGTTTTCTACACGTCCTAGATTTTTTAGTAAAAAGAATCCATGAAATTAAACCCTTTGTTTGAACATTGATTATCATACTCAACTAAATTTTGCTATAACTTATTTAAGTTATTAACGCAGTTATATTAGATGTTGTGGTTATGTTAAACATCGTAGATAATTAGTGGAAAAGTAATTTACCCAAAATCCATTTATTGCGTAATTGCTAGTAATAGCTGTTTAGATCCCAGTTTTCACAGCCCTTTATACTTCTGAAGTCCAAAAAGTGCTATTTGGAAACTTTGTTTTAGATCAAACGGAATTTGATGAAATCGTACTCCGACAAGTGGGAAATGCCAAATTTAAGTGAATAAAATTCTAGCAGCTGTCACTAAGATTTCAGATTTTCGGCTTTTAGCGATTCGAAACAAAATTCTGAAGAAAGAAAAAAAAATGTTAGTTATCGTCGCTCGTTACCACAATGGAGCCCATTCTAGACCTGTTATGTTTGCCATAAATTGAAGGTAGATAATTTTTGTATTCCTAAGGGTAAATAAGTATTTTGTTCTCAGAAATTTATAGTGGTAAAACTAAAAAACAACTTCAAAAAGCGTAGTTATACCCTCTTTATTTCCATGTTTTATTTGAGTACTGTAGTGATCGGTCTCAATTCGAGTGAGACTAGAAATGATTCATAAAAAAGGTCTGAAATCTTGTACCCTGTTTTCAAACTGAAATTAATAAAGGTAAATTGAACAAGAAGCATATTTTAATTTGAAATTTACTCTGCCTTGTGCGGTTGCAAAATTCGGTATCCCTTTCGCTACTTAACAGCAAGGTGAGACGTGTTATTACCGAAAAATGTATTGAGCGGTGCTGTAAATTAACTGCATCTTAATGCTTTTGATTAATGCTTAAATATCTGCTATGGGCTATTAAAGTTATGATAGTTAAGCATGGGAGAATATATCAGGACAGATTCTTTTTAGGCTCGATAAGATATTTATAGACAGAATATTGTTAGATAAATTTTTTTGCCAAAAACTAGTTACAAGTTCTTAAAATTTTGCCCGGAGAGGAAAAATTTAACAGTAAAAACATCTAAAAAAATTAAAGGATTTTGAGGGAAGATTCAACCTCATATTGGCTCAATGTACTATGATATACGCAGCATATAGTTGAATAGGGGAGAAAAAACAACGAAATAGAGAATGCGCCTAGTCATCATTAATTTGGCGGGCCTAGTCTATGTGTGTGGGGCTTTCAGCACGTTCCCCGCGTGCCCGTACAGTGATAACAAGGGCCTTGGACATTGCCTAAGCAGGAAGCACGCAAACCAGTGAGATTCTTTGCAACCAATTCTTCGCCCTCGAGGGTTTTTTTGCATTTCATGCAGAGGTTGATGTCTTTATAATGCTAATGCGATTGTTAGCAGCTCAAGGGTGAGGTATATGGGGTGCATTGGACTCGTCGTTTTTCTCTTTTTTTTTTCAGGCGTTCGATTGGTCGCGCGGTTTATCACTCGATCGGAGTTCTTCTTGATGCTTGAACAACGCGTGTCCGGACAGATTTGTTGCAATTAAATGTCTTTTAAGTGGAACATAATAATCGTGTAATAGAATAGCAATTAGTGAGGAAGACGGATGCACTAAGCAGTTTTCAGTAATTTCAAACTCGTTTTGATATCTTAAGGAAATCTCGGCTGAAAAATCAATTAATGGCTTTCGTTTAATATTCAAAGAGTCTGTCTCTTTGCTTGCTAAGCCGTTCGGGAATTCGTCCGTTCTGTGTTGGCAAGTTTTATTTTCTGATAGAGGTGAGGGAAAAGTTTAAAAAAATTCTTCACATTCAATGTGAGAGTTTAAAGCTGAGGTAATAATTTTTTGTATTTTTACCCATAACACTATAAACTGTTATGAGACAGCGCAAGTTGTTAGAAAAAAAATTGCATTACATATGAGTTCTTCCTGTACGTCAAAATTTTCCTGTATATCACGCCCGCTAGCATTTTTTCTAAAGCAATATTTTATGTATAATTATGCGTATTATATTTGCGTATTGATTTGTGCATTATTTAAGCGTATTAATTTTGCCATCCACATCGTGTGATGGTTAGACTCTTGAGCTTCCTCAAAGAGGGTTCGAGTTCGAATCCCAGTTAAGGCATTTACGTTCCTGTGCTGTCCCCTGATGAAGGGGGAGGGGGGGGAGGTTTGTTGGATCGCCTGATAATAAAGTAGCCCCTATATAAGCTGTATGGATTAGTTTATGTACTAAGGAAAGTACTTGCGTGGGGGAAAAAATCTTGAAACCTTTTATAGACATACAAAAGAATTCAGCCGGTCAAACTGGCAAATTCGACCCTCATTTTGTCTAATACGGTGGTTCTCAACCCGTAGAAGTCTGGACCACTAAACCAGAAATTGAACCATGTGCAGACCCCTCTGCCCCCCACGGACTTTCGGGGGGGGGGGGTATGGGGATATAGAATATCCCTCAGGCAAAAGGGATACAGGATAAATGTTCTCACATTCTAACACATACTAGCTGGACGATGGCCGAATGGCTAGGGCGTTGGCTTTCGGTACCGGAGGCTGTGAGTTCGAATCTCTTGGCGCGGACGTTTGTAGCCGTTCGGAATCAGCTTTAAGCAGTAGGTCCAGGTCTAATTAACCCTCGTGTAGCAAAAAATGACCGTAGCGCTCCAAACCAAACCAATCTAGCACATCATATTTTAATAATAAAACAATTATGTTAAGCTTTTAAGAAATTTTAATTCAACACCTGATATCATCGGATATATTCGGCTCATCTAGTTCAATGAACATTGCTTTCAAAATCCCCATTTATTTGGTAACTTTTTTATATGTATCGTACATATAATTTTGCTCCTCTCTATTACGTACAATCACTCTACTATCCAAACTAAAACGACACCCGTTAAATCCGTCCATCGGATCCCAGTCTTCCTTTACCTTGATTTCCTTCCTGGCTGACTAATTTTAAACTCTGAAGACATATAGTGACACTAGCTGAATGCCCGTGATTGGCTACGGAGTACATTCAAATTAAATACAACAGTCAATGTATGCAATTAATGCCAATCAATTAAATATATATATGTGTGTGTGTGTGTGTGTGTGTGTATAATTAATACAACGATCAATGTATGCAGTTGATGTAAAAAAAACGAAAAAATATATTTATAAAAAAAATCGTACGGGATATTTTTATAGACAAAATAATGTAGAAGAAAATATTCAAATTAAATCTGGTGGAACATACTAAAGAATATAGTACAGTTAATATAGTACAGTTTGAGGAACATATCTTTTATTGTATTTTAATTTTTTTTGGATAATGTCCAATCGTCTGCCGCATAAGCAAGAAAAAAAAAATTTTTTTGTCTATTTCGTTGTTATGCACGTGACGATAAATTAATTTAAAGTACCAGAAAAAGAAATCACGTGATTAGCATTTAATAAATTGAATTCTAAAAATTCACCAAAAATCAGAAACCGGAGGTAAAGATTCGAAAAAGATTTCATTTTAAAAGAATTTTTATGATCTTTCTCGTGATATAAATTTTATAACCCTCAAATCATTATTTTAAATGCAAACTTAAAAAAAGTTACTAAAACAGCTTAAAAATTTAATTTTTAAAAATCTAAGAAGAATTTTTCAAAAATCTTTCTTAGTCCACCCCTACACTATAAGAAGAATCGCCACCCAAAATTTCAGCCCTTTATGTCTAGCAGTTTGGTCTGTGCTTTGTCTGTCAGTCAGTTACGGAACTGTTTTATATATATATATAGACTAATTTCTGGTTTTAATTGCCCGGATTTAAGCCGTCTTGTGCTAAAATAGCCCCATTTACTTTCAACAAGGGTAGCCTGTGAGGAATTACTTGTAGTGATCTCAAACATCTTTAGGTTTTTCTCTGTGGCAACATAGTGAAAGTTGCACGACAATACGTATAGCTCTATTTACACATATTGCCTTTGACCCCCTCCCCCTTAAATTCAATAAAAGTTTCATAACATTCACAACTTCTTAGGACGGGAGTGAGAGGCATTCAGATCCACAGCTGTTCCTCCCTCTCAAGTGGGGTGACATGTTGACTTCTGTCTGTGAGGGAGAAGGGGTACCTCCACCGCCAAACGATAAATCCTAAACGAGTTAACGTTCATCCTCATCTGCCAAGGATATGAGAATAATTTCACCCGGGAATGGATATAAAAACACGCGGTTTTAATTTGAAAGTTTCGGTGTTATTTTTCTATCCTTTCAACTTTTTATTTTAAACTGAAAGCAGGATATAAAAGTATTACTTTAAAAGTTTTATAACTTTCTCGTGAAAAGGGGGAAAAAACAATAAAACAATAATTAAGAAGAAAAGGCAGATATTCTCTACACTAGTGAATTTTAAATTTATCAACGTATCCAAAGCGGAGCTTACTTTTTCTAAAATTTGTCGAATTCTAAATTATTTCGGAAGTTTTCGAGTTTTACTAAACCGATATTTTTCATCTATTTTATTGCGACGGAAAAATTATACGCATTAAAAATAACTTTTTTCGCAAGTGATTTTCGAGTGCTTGGAAAGTCTTGGGCATTATTTTTTAAGTTTAAAAAAGAAAGAGGAAGCGTTACCAAAATTTTATACCCATTTATTGACCACACGATAGAATTTACATGAGCCAGATTCGATATTTATTTGTATTCATTGTTTTATAAAAAGATGAGATAATTTTGACGAAAGAAAAAGCATTTAGAAAACCTTACAGGGCTTTAAAATATAAATTTGTGAACATTCCCTATGGTATATCTTCCATCGGTTTTGATTTTTAAAAAGAAATTTTAAAATAAAGCTTTTTTTTTTTCATTTAAGATTTAGGTCATTTTTGTAAAAGAAAGATTCATTTTGTTCCTTGTTATTTAATTGCGATGTTTGATTATTTGGAACATGCGTTCATTATTTATGCATTTTTCTTATGAATGCTTTTTTTTCTGTCTTTAAATATTACGACAACTTGCGCTTTACGGCTGGTATTGAATTTATTTATCTAAATTTAAAAGTTCAATAAAGAAACAAGCGTTTCATTTTCTCGGTCTTTGTTTTTATATATAACTTGTAATTAACTCCGGAGAGATTTGAGACTTCCGCTGTGGGCTTACTTGGCGCCGCTTTTCTAGACGACAATTCTCTTTTTTATTTCTTTTTTCGCCAAGTCTTGTATTTAACAGTTTTTACAACTAATTTAATCTTACGTATAAGCTTCCCCCTTTACTGGATTTGTTGATTTTGCGAAGTATCATTTACTATTTTTTTTCTTTTTTAGAAAGTCATGTAGGAAAAATGAATGAACAGTTTAATGTTTCGTTAAATTGTTATGCTAGAAAGATTCAAGTAACTCGAAAGCAGACTCTTCGAAGCAAATTTATTTTTTAACACTGTGATTTCCAACCGGTGTGCCACGGCTCTCTGGGGTGCAGGGAGATCGGCCAGAGGTGTGAGATTATATATATATATATATATATATATATATATATATATATATATTCTCCAATGCGGCAGACGGTTACTTGGACATTATCCTTAACGTCATATGACACCGCGGTTTTGCTGACCACTTTTCTAGGAGCAACGTATAGGGCGACCAGCACTACCCTGGGGCCCTGGGAAAATCAGACTTTGGGGGCCCCCTCCAAGGACAGATCCAGAGGGGAGTGCATGCCCCCCCCCCTCCCGGACCTGATTTCCACATGAACGTTTGAGACATTCACCCAGGTTCCCCATAAGTTGGGACCGGAAATTCAAAAAATTTTCGACCAACAAGTCAAAAATTTGAAAAATAATTGTAATAATAATAATAAGAGTTAATTTATTAATTTACTTTTAATGTTAATAAATAAATTCATGAAATTTTCTTTTGAAATTCAAAATAAATCAGTCTGAAGTTATTACACCCCCCCCCCCCCCAAAAGAAAGAAAAAAAAATTAAATAAATAAACGAGAAACTCTTATGGATGTAAGTATGCTTTTGCTATAGTGGGTGCACTGTGCCCCACCCAGGATTTTTTTCTGTATCTCTCACTGCCCCTTTTTACTGTATAAACCAAAAAACCACATTTTCAAAAATATGTAAAATTTAATATTAAATTAGGTGGGCCCCATAATTTTGGGGGCCCTGGGCAAGTGCCCCACTTGCCCATGCGGAAATCTGGGCCTGAAATGAAGGTCAAAACAAGAGAGTCAATTCAAAATCGAAAATGTGTTATGCCGTTAAGTTGTCACCTAGTTTACAGGAAATCCGCTGTTAAACATGTTCGATTACTAAGACTTTTATATAATAAATGATCCTTTTTAGCTACTGGCTAAATAATTATTTGTTAGGTTTTCATCAGTATAAAAAATTTATTAATTTAAGGCAGTTTTAGCAAAGAAATGATAAATAAACAATGACTTATAAAATGGTGTCAATCCAAATACGTAGTGCACCGAAACATCCTTTACGGTGAACGATTTGAACTAATTAAATTTTTTGTCGAGAATTCTGAGGAAGTTTTTTATTTAACAGACCCGTGTGGTATATTGTTTCTGCAAGCAATCCTGTTTTGTCTAACAGAGATTTTTCTGCCTTGTTAATAAATACAGTAACCTCCGCTTATAATGATCAGTGGTTATAAGAATCAACCGTTTATAAGAATCAATATCGCGAAAACAAAAACAAATGTATTATTTCCATGTTAAAATTTTCGCTTTAAAGAATCAATCCACCGGTTTTAAGAATCAGTTTACACTCTTCGCTTTCCGTTCATTTTTTGCAAAAAAGCAACTTCAACCCTCAAAAGGCACGAAGTTCTTTCTTTTTTTTTTTTAAAGAACGATTGATAAGATGGGATGGAATATAGTCGTAAATTTCATCCCTTTTTTTGTTAGACATAACATAATAGTTTCTCCTTAAACGCTTTAGCACAACACTGTCCTATTAGCTTAACCCGGGGACATCTTTACCCGTCCGGGTCCGATTTCACTTTTCTCCACTGACAAACAAAAATAGGGACTCTTTTTACCCACCTCCCACATCCTGGTTGCGGCTTCCTGGACCCTAAAACACATAAATCTTCGAAGTGTCCACTATCACTTAGGCAAACGTGACATTAGTAGATTCAGAACGTTATCAAACCATGAAACGTAAGCTAGTAGGTGAATCTTCGCCCGAGACTATTGATATTGAAAGACGCATAAACAGTCTCCTGAAAACTTCATTTCGTCAAACTACCATAGAAAACTTTTTCTTGCATCCTTCCTGTAGTTGAAATGTTAAAACTGTTAAACATGTATATTGTAACAAATATTGGATTTTTTCTTCTCTTACTATAATCGTGTGTATTTCTACTTATAGGTCTAGAAATTAAGTTGTATTTTTAAAATTAAAAAAAATAATTTTAATAAAAGATAATTAAAGTAAATTAAATAGTATTTTATGGTAAGTTATCTAATATATGTATATATAGGTGTGTGTGTGTGTGCCTGTCCAAAAACCTAAATTTCTGCTATAAGAATCAACCGCTTATAAGAATCAAAAACAGTAATAACAAACGTGATTCTTATAAGCGGAAATCACTGTATATCAATTATATGTGTTTCCTTAATGAAAATAAATTAGTGTTTGAAATTAATTTTTGTATGTGTGTTCAGGGAATATTTTTACTTATTAAATCAAATACTTATATATTTGATGAAGATTAAAAAAATTGCAAAAGTGAGGCAGAAAGAAACTATAAAATTTTGTCCTCAAAATTTTTTTTTACAAATTTAAACTAATAAATTTGTTGCTCGGATATAAAATCTGCTGTTTTATTTCTTGCTTTTAAGAAAAACTTTTAACTTAACTAAAAACGCCTACAGGAAAAACAGCCACTGTTATGTGTTTCCCACAAGGTTCTTTGAAGCCTTAAAATAAATATTTTTAGAAAAAGGTTTGTAATTGGGAGTAGAATATTTTTTAAATATTGAATTAATCACTGTCATTTACGTCTTTTATTTGCATATACGACAATCATAGCGAATCCAGGTTTAAGCTGCTAACCCTATTGGATTCGCTCACCTCAATGTTAACCTATGGAGAAAATGTGTCCAAGGATTGCCAATTTGTATTGAAAAATATTTTTTTTTACAAAATTGTACTCTGTAATAGAGAAAGAAATTTTTCACCTTGGGGCATTTATTTATTTATTTATTTATTTATTTAATGTAAATAATATTTTTTAATTTAAATTATTCGGGGGAGATCTGGTATAGTGTGTTTTAAACGCTCATAAATTCCTTTGGTGGGTGAAATTTATAAAATGAATTTATAAAATCCTGTTGCAAGGTGCAGAAAAGTTCAGACTATCTAAAAATACCATTATTATTGGATTATCAACATTTATGTAACTGTCAATAGTGGACACATTTCTCCATAGCTTAACATTGAGGTGAGCAAATCCAGTAGGGTTAGTACTCAGCAACCTTAAACGCCAGTCTGTTATTTTCTTTTACATTGAGATTTAGAGTATATAACACGTATGGGATTCGCAGAACACAAGTTTCACGCCTAGTTCATTATTAACCTCAAGTAATAATTTCGGTTCATATAATGCTCATTTTAGATTGCTTACTTATCATTAAGTTATCAGTCACAATCTGTGACATTAAAATTCAGCATTAGTGTGAAATCCTTTCAATGTCGCAGAAGCACTTCTCTTATCGTTACGCGACCTAGAAAACAATCAGGAGAACCAAATCGTGTCTTGCGATAAAGTCGCCAAATCTGGCAGCCTTTCCTATTTACGTATCCATTGTGGTCTTTTCGCCGCAGGTGACCGCCCATTGTCGTCGACTCAGCCCCTCTCGCTAGCAACCTTGCATCACAGGTGCACTGTTGAAGGAAGGTTTCTTTTTAATTTACTTTTTTAACTTCGGTATTGTTAAGCACTGCAAGGTAGATTTTAAGAACTATGGGCGGAATTGAAAGGAGGATTAAGTTCTGGTTTTGGTATAAGCTAAAGTGAGAAGGAAAGAAGTTTGCGTGTAAATAAACTGCACTTCGTGGATTTTCTTTTTTTTTTCTTTTTTCTTTCTTAACTTCTTCCCTTTGATTTCTAGTTATTTTGAACTCTTTTTTTTTTCTTGGTTTTTGGAAACTTTTTAAAGGAGCAAATGTTTCAACATGTAATATTAGATCCTTACAACATATGTTGTTTTGCTGCGTAATGTTTGCAGTAGCTTTTATTGAGGTAAATGTTGATTCCTATAATATAAAATTTTAGAGAATAATAATTCGCCCTCTGAGTATTGAAATAGTGTCCATTTTTAAAATCTCATTGCGAATAATATTCTGAAATTCCATTTTGAGGCATCAGGCATTTTTAAGCTGTCACTCCTCATTTATATATATATATATATATATATATATATATATATATATATATATATATATATATATATATATATATATATATATATATATATATATATATATATATATATATATATATATATATAATGGTGATCCCAAACAATTACAGCTTATCCTAATAGGCGACTGACGTTGTAATACCTTATCTCTCCAACAATTCAGGACACACAAACTTTGCCAAGTCTAAAGTTCCCAAATCCAAAAACTTCTGGTTTCATAAAGGATTTAGAGAACCAGAATTTAAAGGGTTAAGCACTAAAGGGTTCTCATAAGGGATATAAACCTGTACCTTGCTTTCGTCTCCGTGCGAGATTGATATTAAATACTTAAAGAAAACAATACGTAGCTTCTTAAGATCCACAGTAAAAAATTAAGAATGACACCTAGTTTAGAAAATCATGGCTATGTTCCCCGCCTGGTGATGAACTATATTAATTAATTAGGAACTATTTGTCATTCTTTTTAATTTGTAATGTGGATTTTAAGACGTTGGATGTTCCTGTTTTGTGTGTTCCACAAGTTTCATGTAAGTAACACTTGCACATAAAACTCAAAAAGTGTGATTGCACTAGGGGGGTAATCTGGCTGTTGGATGGTCGTAGTGGTCCTCCAGAACAGGTATTTCCCCCTTTTTCTTCCCTAGTTGGATGTAAGGAGTGCTACTCCCTATTCCCTGGATATGATTCTTTTCTGGTCTGTTGCATTTTTCTCATAACCGAAACTGTCTTGAAACTGCACGAAACCTCGTTCAACACGATTTTATCTTTTACTTCTTTCTTCTTTATTATTTGTCCACATGGTCGTAGTAAATACTTCCTGTTATCACGCGGCAAACCGAAAAAGACGAAAGAATCCACATTTTGACACTTGATTGATTAATGATCTAGTTCTCCTTGTAAACTGTAGCGGTCTCTTTGGGGGAGGAGGTGTCAGATTTTCGACTTCTTTTTTTTTCTTCCCCTTCACCTCGAAAGGCGAGATGTGCGTCCCCTGACATTCCATCCCAAGCACTGTGCTCTGTTTCCTTCATTAACTACCCACTTAACATGTTTTTGATTGTGCGAACAGCGACTGTCGGCAGCCATTTGCTGTGACTAACGGAAAAGCAATAGGACTTGGTAACACTGCAGTTAAAGATCTGAGCATTCGTCAGTGCTCGAACCTGCCTCGAGAACTTTGATTCTAATGATTTCTTATGTAAAAAATATATATGCGACTTATTCAGAGGTTTTTGTATGCACATAGTAACAACTGAAGGCTATCTTCGATGGATAGTTTTTATTCCCCTCATTGAAATGTTATTACAACATTGAACAAATTTATTTTTCGGGTAGGGTAAGTTGGGGCAAAGGTTCGCACGTACATTTGAAAATGACCGGGAAGAGTTTCGGGGGAATCAGGTAGACAATGCATTCATATACTTCCAGTCAGTTGCCTCGTGAAAGCTGTTGGAGTTACGACCTCCTCTTGCAGAGAAAATGAGATAAGCTTATTTTCGTCCTTTTTAATGTAATATTTTGCAATTTTTTGAGTAATTTCGAGCATCACTCAAACTCACGAACTGTTTTATGCTTATTTTCGCATGTTAGGGTGGTAAATAACCTTTCAAATCCTAACTTAAGTTTTGGATTAACTCAAATACAATGGCGTCCATTCTGGGTAAAGGTTTGCAGTGCAAACCTTTACCCCACCGATTGGGGCAAAGGTTCGCAAACAGGTGTTTTGGTAAAATTAAAAATTCGGCGCCTAAACCTTTCGGGAAAAAATTCATTATTTTATAGAAGTTAGAAGAGATACCCAACTACAATACAAGTGACTTTTTGGGGCGATAGGATCTAATGGAGGCCCGTAAAAAACGAAAAACTGCAAACCTTTGCACCCACCGATCCTACATGTAGGTACGGACGTAGGCATGTAGGAGTCGCCAGTTTGTGGTCATCACCTGCTAGCAATGAATTTAAGGAATACCAAAGCACATTATCACAATTTAAATTTGAAAAATAAAATATTTATTACATAAATTTAACATCGAAAATACGTCTCGTACAAATTAAAGAATACATTGATACCAAAAATTACGAAGCAAAAAACTTAACGAATATAAAAGAATTATTTTTTCCACTACTCTCGTACCGGGTCATCGTAGTTGCCAGGCAACTTCTTCAAAACGTGAAATACAAATAATTTTAAATGTCGTCTGCAGCGGGATTCGGCTTGCGATTGCTACAGGCTTAACTACACTCAGTTTTCAAAGTTAGATTAAGACCTACAAGAGACCTCTAAAAGGACAAAATACAGGCATTTACTTAAGTTGAGATTAAAGAATTGCATTAGAATGAAGAAAAAATGAATTAATGCACTGCTCAAAAAAAAAAAAAAAATTAGTGGAGCAGGCAAAGAAGTTAAGAAAACCGTGCGAGACAGCCACGTATTGGCATAAAATGGATAGTACACGCGTATCAATGCGCAATACAGAAAAAAAGACGTAAAAAAATTTGTAATTGAGCTTTAATTCTTTGAAAATATGGAAAAAAACATGAAAAGATGATTTAGGGCAACAATTTGGTTACATGTAAACGATAAAAAAAAAGTATTGTTTAGAAATGATGCAAGATTTTTAATATGGCGTGTGATCTCCTCGAACAGCTAAGACTGCTGCACACCTGTTTTCCATGGATGCAATGATGTCATCGATAAGACTTTGGGGAATACTGTTCCACCCCTCAAGAAGTGCAATCTCCAAGTCTCGGAGAGTAAAAGGAGGCCTTGGTCTCGCAGCAATGCGTCGTCCGAGCATGTCCCAAATATGCTCGATTGGATTCAGGTCAGGAGAGCACGCTGGCCATTCCATACGCTGTATTGTTTCAGCTTCAAGCATGTTCTCCACAAGACGAGCTGTATGCGGTCTGGCATTATCATGCTGGAAAACAAAGGAACCTCCAATTGCTGCAGCGTAAGGTATGACATGAGGTCTCAGTATCTCGTCTGCATACCTTCGGGCCGTCAAAGTACCATTCCGAATGATATGCAGGTCCGTACGTCCACCTATGCTGATTCCACCCCATACCATAAAACCAGCTCGTATTGTGACCTTTCACGGACGAATGTGGGGTTATTTCGAGTGCCCCTTTCCCTCCATACCAAAACACGTCGGGTGTCACACTCCAGACTGAATCGGGACTCGTCTGTAAACAGCACTTGGCTCCAATCATGTTGCTCCCAATCTCGATGTTCAGCAGCCCATCTTCGGGCCCCACGGTGGCGTGAGGTCAACGGAATGCAGACCATTGGCCTACGTGCATAGAGACCTCCCTGATGAAGCCTATTACGTACTGTTTGGCTGGACACGCTTCGTCCTGTTGCCAAGAGCAACTGTCTTTGCAGCTGAGTAGCATTGTCTGTTCTGTTTCGACGAGCTGTTAACAGTATATACCGGTCATCAGTTGCTGTAGTGGCACGTGGCCGACCTTGCCCTGGTCGACGTCTAACATTCCCTGTTTCTTGGAATCGATTCCACAGCCTTGCAACGACACTTCTGGCGACTCCAACAGCGTCCGCGACACTACGTTGTGTTTGCCCGGATTCAAGTCTGCCTATAATACGCCATGCCATGGATTCCGGTAAATCACGTTGTTGAGACATTTTCAAGTCACCTTTTCTCAAAAAGAATAACTGAGCAATCGAATTTCACAGTTAAGGCAGTGAAACAGACGTTTCTGCAGCATCCCGATTTCCGCCCTTATGTTCTTTTTGTGGTTTTTGACGTCATGAACTTTGATTTGCATATGAAGTTTTCTTCTTCTGTTTCCTGCTAGGCTTTAAATTATGTTACTTATCGGTGTAAGTATTTGCGTAATTTCGTTAAAACCATGTGATCCCCTAATTGTTTTGAGCAGTGTATATTAAGATATACATTCCATACTTATATGGAATATCATGTAAAGGATATGGAAGATTTAGAATTTCATTCTTTTGAGTATTCGTATACCTGTATTTTTAAGTTTCTTCTTTAAAAAATCTTAAATTTAAATCTTACAAGTTAATAATCTTATAAGGTTACTTTTTCAGTTGACACTGATAAAAAAATAATTATAATGTATCCATTAAGTAAAATAGTAGATTAAAATAAACTGGGAATTTGTGACTGACGGAGGAAATAGGTGAGCTGCACAATAGCTCTGTTGGATTAGAATAAATGAACGTTATAATTTAGAGCTAAATATAAAGTAAATGGGAACAACCATAAAACACGGAACAAATAAAACACTATTTCGATAGCAATTACGTTATAAAAGAACTGGATAGTGTTTTAACTCATTTTACCTATGTTATGTGACCATGGAAAAGCATACAAGAAGCATGCAGACCATTTCAGTTTTATTTTAGTAATCACCCTTGTGCGATTGTATATTAAAGCCAGTTCCTAATGCCAGTAAGAAACAATATTTAACGATGTCATACGACGTCACTTGGATATGATCTATTTATAGATTGCAATTTAATAGTCTTATGACCAATATTAGTTTATATATATATATATATAGACCAATATTTTATATCTTATGACCAATATTAGTATTATATATAGACCAATATTTTAATCTCATGACCAATATTGGTTATTCAAGATTTAAGTTGATTTCAGTTTAAATAGCTGGAAAGTGATGTTAAGTGAAATATGTGTTTCGTGATATTTTTTTTACTCATGGCATTTTCTTGTTCCAGGGGCGGCGGCGAAGCACGGGCGGAACGTGTTCTTTTAGAAAGCGAAGCCCTTAAGCTAGCCCTGTCGGACGAAAAATCTGTTTCTGACAAAGAAAGGTTGCTCACTCAGATGATATCGGAACTGCAGCAGCTGAGGGCGCAGCTACATGCTCAACAGGAACAGCAAGAGCAACAAAAAGAAGAGGTAAGCAACATTTTAATTATAAGCATATAATATAGCTTGTGTCGGGCTTACGCTTGAAAATGACCTTAAGAGAATCCACCGTAAATTCAATCCGTGGAACGACTTCAATTACCAGCCTTACTTTTAATCGAATTCAGATGTGGTTACTGGCGAATATGTAATTAAATTGTTGATTCTAGGCTAAATGTGGTAGATTGCTAAATATTCTGAATATAGTTTCGTGTAATGGCAGCAGAGATTGATGGTATTGAAAAGATGTAGGTTTTATTTTTATTTCTTTTTTAATTTTTATTTTTGGGATTTGTTAGGCACACTTGTATTATTTAGATCTGTAGTTTCCTTCCAGGACTAAGGGCCTGTTCACATAAAATCCGTCAGCGTCAGCCTTAAAGATTCGCTTTGCGCTGGTTGGTATATGAATGGTTAAAAAAATTTACGCTGGTGAATGTTTTTTCAGGCCTAGTCGCAACTTTTCCCCCCTACATAATACTCTGTAGAAATAGTACTAGTACTTTTAAGCTACATGTTTTTGCTTGAACCAAAGCTCCTTCTAGAAGTATGGCTTTGTGCTGAAACCGGGCGAACAAAAATATTGCAATGCATTGTAGCTTCAAATGTATTTTCCTGTGCAGATGAATGCCATTATACTATTTCTACTCTTCCCCCAAAAGTCTCTCGTGGCATCCAGTTTTCCTATTCTCTGGTTCTAATGCCTTGCTGGGTTGTCTTACTCCACAGAAAGTTTCCATCGATGGACAAGTACATAAATCAGAGTGAGGCAAAATTTACTCACCATTTGTCTATCCGCTTTGTCTCAAGTACCCTACCATTATACTATTGCTACTATTCCCCCAAGCTCTAATGTCTCCTTTTCCATGGCATCCAGTTTTCCTATTCCCTGGTTCTAATGCCTTGCTGGCTTGACTTGCTCCACAGAAAGTTTCCATCGATGGACAATTACATAAATCAGAGTGAGGCAAAATTCACTCACCATTTGGCTATCCGCTTTGTCTCAAGTACCCTACGTACACTTTGCAACTCTAATCAAGGATCCAACTCGTGTTTCGTCAGTGGACTGCTATTAAAAAATTCGTGTTAATAGAATTTCTATGAGACAACGAACATAGAACTCGTTTTTGAACAGGAAATAACAATGTAAAACCTTGCTAACTTATATATTTGTCTCTTTTTGCGAAGTATACTTTTTTCTTCTTCTAAATTTAGTAATCATAATATTGGGGCTTAACATTCTTGAAAACACAACCAACTACAAAAAATTCCAAAAGGCGACAGACAGTGTAGGTCTTGCTTTCCAGCGCAGACATTATTCTCTTTGTGACACTGTGTATACATATGACCACTTTTTTTTTCTATTTTCTTTCATTTGTATCTCCCCTTTCACCCTCGCTTTACTTCGGAAACTGTAACTGTAATTTTATCACGGGAGGGTCTGACGTCTAGGGGGTTCACGGCACATGAACATTCTTGGAGCTCTCACACCAGTAATGCTACGCGAAATTCTTCCCCTAATATGGCGTATCTTAAAGGCAAGGGGACAAAACTCAGCTGACAGGCATTCTTTGCATGGAAGATGGGGTGTCTCAGGGCCTTTTCCGAGGGACGTCATTCGAATTGCTACCTCACGTCTGTGACTGGAATCAGTCATTCCGATTTTTTGGTTGGCTGTTGAATGCAGAGTCTGCATTGTTGTGCATAGCGGAGAATACTTTCGATTCGGAGAATGCGCTTCGGAAGTTGCCATTTGCAATTTTCTTGGGATCTCTTTGAAGATGTTCCAGACTGCTCCTTTTTTTTGCCATTCGTACTTTTGTCTGCTGCTTGCAGAGGCGTCCTTGGCGTGCAGTCCAAGGGATTATGCAGTCTCCCTTAAGAATTTCTTGACTTTTATTTAAAGAAGGTACATAAATAATTAATAAAGATGGCTAGTATATTCCTTTCTTCGCTGATACTAGGCTTTGTCTCGATTTACATATCATTTTTCAAGATTTTTACAATCTTTAATTTGAACAAAAATTAAAGCTAATAATTGAATTGAAGATCTTTAGAAATCTACCATGTGTATTCTTCGTCAGAAATTTTCCTGCTGATACATGGACGCATATCATACGTGCACGGAAAACCAGAAAATGCCAGTCTGCTAAGGATTAGAAAAGCCTTATAAATATCTAAAAAATGAATTCTATTCGCGAATTTCAAAAGCAGATTCAATTTTCCTCTTCAGGTGCAGAACTGGAGAACGCCTATGTAGAAAACAAGGGAGGCGAAATGGAACCCAGGATTTGTTGCCATTCATTTATGAATAAATTTGGGAATAATAGCTCTGTGGCTATACTCTTTGAGTGCTATTTTGCCTATCTTGTCTATGTAACTGTGCAGGCGTTCACTGGCTCTGCTGCTGAAGAGGAAAATTGAATTTGGTGTCGAAATTCACAAATTGAGGTCTGAGTATCTTTTTCCGTTATTAAAGTGAATATTTTAAAGGTTTTATCAATTCCTAGCTTGTTTCACAAGTTTTTGGGCTATATTTTTTGTTCCCTTCACAATCCCACTTCTTAAATAGCACTTCACGCAAATGTCTGACCGTAATTGGTCTGAAGGAATTAACTTTTGCCTGTGTTATGTTACCAACCAATCAAGGGTACAGAAAATTGTAAACATTTTTTGCAACCTATTAAAAGGTTAATAGTTACCCCTCAACGGACGCAGATCCGATCGTAGAGCTCATTTTCGGATATTTTTGTCTAAATATAAATGGTAACACCAAGTAGCCTCCATTGCACTGCAATATTAAACGCTTGGCAAGCAACGAAACAAAAGGAGAAAGAGTTAATCTGCTATTTATTCATATTTATTGGTCTATTTGAGTCCAGCTAAATATCATGTTTATGCCATTTCAAATATCAATCTAACACTTATTAATTTAGCTATGCACTCATGTAATTTTATTATAGTACTTAGAGTTTACAGTTTTTTTTTCCTTTTTTATTCCAACTAAATTAGTGTTTTGTGACTGTTCAGATGAATTTGTTACCGCAAAGTATGCTATGTTATTCCATCTTTATCAATTGCGAGGCATACTGGGCGAAGTCAGCCAACCCTTAACTCATATAAAAAAATTGGGAGGAGAATGTTCTTCCTCACAATTATTTGTTATTTATTTTTATTCAGCAGGCAGCTTGTAATATGATATATAATTTCTTTTTCATTCATTATTTCGTGCGTTGAACCAACAGTATCCATTTCAGAGCACCAGTTTTTTGTGGCTCGTTTTTCTATCTTTTGGGTATCTGAGATAATTAGATAAAGCTCTTTAAAAAGCAGGACCGCACTCGAACACGTTAAAAAGTATTATTTGGATGGAACATGAGAGTTGTAGAAAGTAAGCAATAATTAGAAGACATAATCACCTGTCATCGTAATTGCTAAGTAACCGGAAAGTATGAAGATATCTCAAGCTATACAGCACTGTCGAATTGCTGAAATTTCTCCCATTTGATGACTTAATTTGGCACTTGTCCTTACGGGTGATGATTGTGGAGTAACGTTCATTTAGAACATCATCTCTCCCCACTGTATGCACTAATTGAACGGTCTTAACAAATGATGTAAAAAGAGTTACATTTTTGCGGTTATCTGGCGTATAATTTCTGTAGATTTTATATCAAAGTTATTCCTGATTCAACCTAATAGCTGCTACTGTCTTAATCCGTGTAGCACTTGAGTAAGTGTTTGAAACTCCACTGGAATATCCAGATTTTCTGGCGTACTCTGCATAAGAGTTTTCCATGTTCTTTCTGTCTAGAGGGGAAGTTAGTTAAAAAGTTACTAACTACATATTTAAGCATTAAAGAACTCATCTTTAATGCTTTGATCTGTCTTTAGAAGTTTGGTCAGCCAATAAAGAAAATCAAAATTGAAATAATACCCATTTGTCACCCTGTTTCATAACGAGGAGGGGTATTATAATCACAGCTTTTTGGGCTTTAAGGTTGCTATGTAGTAACCCTATTGGATTCGCTCACCTCAATGTTAAACTATGGAAAAAATTTGTCAACTATTGACAGCTACATTAATGCTGATGATCCAATAAAAATGGTATTTTCAGATAGCCTGAATTTTTCTGCACCTTGCAACAGGATTTATTTTATAAATTTCGTCCATCAAAGGAATTTATGAGCGTTTAAAATACACTATACCAGATTTTCCCCCAAATAATTTAAATTTTAAAACATTATTTGCATTTTTTCAAAAATATGAAAAATGCCCCAAGGTGTTGAATTTTTTTTCTCTCTATTACAAAGTACAATTTTTAAAAAAAAATCTTTCAAGCCGAATCTGTAATCCTTGGGACACATTTTCTCCATAGGTTAACATTGAGGTGAGCGAACCCAATAGGGTTAGTACACAGCAGCCTTAATTCTACCTGATAATTGTAACATTTTAATTTAGTCGATCTTTCTGCAGCTCGTAAGCAAAAGGGCTTATCTGCCTAAGTATTACGTTGCTTTAGTATTACGCGTTTAAAATTTTATTCATCTTTAATTACAGTCGATTCCCCGATGTGGTTAATAGGACCACATCGGGGCGCGATCATTACCATGTTTTTATTAACTCTCTTTCTTGTTTGCGTGTTTGTCCGGTACAAATCTTGCAATCGATTTTTAACTAACTTCCCGACTAGCTAGACATTTGAAACTTTTGGAATAGCTCAGAACACGATGACAATGCATTATTTTAATACTTTTAGCCATCTTTAAGCAGCATTTAATTCATTTTCGGTTAATTTTGATTTGTAGAATGGTGCAGCCATCTATCGGCCGGGACGGGAATGAAAAGTTAAACACAAGTTAACTTCCAATTCTCGAGCTAAAGGATTCATTACGCATTTGATACCTCTTTATTACGCATTTGACCATTTTCTTTCAAGTTTATGGGTAATTCATCAAAAAATGTTAAAAAAGTATTTATTAATACATAGAATTGTCAAGTTTATATGATTCAACAGAAAATTTAAAAACATGGTATATAAAAAGTTCTTTTTATCTTGTAATTATTTTGATCCTAAAAACCGGCTGGTCCGATTACACGAACATGCTTATGCAATAAGATTTGTTTCGGTTCTTTAGGATTCGGTCAGAATAAGCGACTGGTCCGATTACACGAACATGCTTATGCAATAAGATTTGTTTCGGTTCTTTAGGATTCGGTCAGAATAAGCGACTGGTCCGATTACACGAACATGCTTATGCAATAAGATTTGTTTCGGTTCTTTAGGATTCGGTCAGAATAAGCGACTGGTCCGATTAACCGGTGGTCTCCAATTAACCGGATTCGACTCTATCTTCCGTATAATGCATTTAAATTCCCAGATACAGACAGAAAGTTTTTGTTGAAAATAATTTTTTTTAGATTTTTGTCTTTGGCAATTTTTGCCTTTTTTCAAATGAAAAATTTTCTGAAACTATACATGTTTGCGTCAGAATTATCATCTAACTTTTTTGCTCTAAGATAGAAAACACGGGTCACCAGCGCAGTGTATTCCAGTAGTTATTTAATACATTTTCAGATATCTTTAATTAACTAGCTGTGGAGAAACAGTCTTTTCAAGACTTACCGTCTGAACTGCTTGCTGGGGAACGTTGATCATGATTTAGTTCCTTTAATCTGACTTCCGGTTGGGATGTTTTCTCATCCTGCAAACCGTCCCGAATGCGGTACCTTTTGTCAAAAGGACCCCATCCTCGATAAATCCACCGAAACAGACCTTGTCCTATTTTAACTTGTGTTTCTTGAAAACAAAAAGCTCCTTCTGGCGAGACATTATTAGAATTTATTACCCTGTGTATCTACCGTCTTGTAAGCTGACACCTCTTCTTTCGGGGTCTGTTTACCGCCCCCGACTGGAATAAATGCTTCTTCGGGGCGCCGTTTTTACACAGAAGCAACAGGTGGAATGGTCCAAGGGGAGCTTCAAGGGAGCGCCGCAAAGGGCAAGGGGGCAGCGTTCGTTGATGCATCGTTTCTGTAACTTCCCTGTTTCAGTGCTTGTTTGTCTATGTAGGGGGGCGTCCCCGGTGTGGAATAATAGACGATAACAATTATTTTAATGGGAAACGTACATATATTCTATATCACCACTGAAAATATTATTGGTGAGTAATATTGAACAATTGGTGAGTATTGTTGAACTAATAAATATAGCTAGAAGACGAAAGCGATGATTTTAACGAAACGATAATTTTAACGGCAAGGAATTTTCTCCGGGAAATTCTCTTGAAATTTTATTGCACCTTGCAACAGGAGTCATTTTATAAATTTCGTCGACTAAAGGAATTTGTTAGCGTTTAAAGCACACTATACCAGATTCCCCCCCCCCCCCGGATAATTTAAATTTTAAAAAATTATTTGCATTTTTTTAAAACGAAAAATGTCCCTGGGTTTAAATTTTTTTTGTCTATTACGAAGTTCAATTTTTAAAAAAATCTATAAGTCCAAGTCGGCAATCCATAGACAAATTTTCTCCATAGGTTAACATTGAGGTGAGCGAATCCAATAGGGTTAATAGACAACAGCCAGCCTTAACAGAATTTATCTCGAACTAATTTTTTCGTTATGTATATAAAGAAAAAAGATTGTTTTTTGAATTTATATGTGTATATATATTAAATATCTGGGGCATCTTCTAAGGGAAACCGTCTGTTGAAGTAATCATTTTAAATGTTTCTAAACTAAGAATTCAGTTAATTGTTTCTAAACAGACTAGTGTCGGAATTTCACAAATTTTGAACGCATTCGCGCAAGAAATCGAAAAAAACAGATCAAGTCACTCAAAAATTCTGCCTACTTAAATACTAACTCATTTAAAGGTGGTTTTTTAAAATTGTCGTTGAGTGCAGTTAATACATCAATGATGCTTCCCGATTGTGGTCCCAGTTAATGATATCTCTTTCGTGGCTGATTTAGTTTGAGAAGGCGCTTGTCGATAACTCGTCTTACGTAGGCAGCCGTGAGTGGCACAGAAGATGGAGGATTGAGAGAAACAAGCTCTCCTTTGGCACGTTGCCCTCCGACTACAACGTCTAGGAATGGCTTGTCTCTTCGCAGGGGGCCCAACCACCCTGAGAAATACTGAGTAAACCGTCTGAGAGGTACACGCTTTTCCAAGTGTGTCAGCAACTTGTTGGGAACTTCGCAGTGTGTGTCCATTAGCCACTTGCGACCTACGTTACTGATACTGTTTATTGTTTAGCCCAAAACACATTTAAAAAAAGAAGAAAAAAAGCAACTCTGAGACTAGCTGAAAACAGGAATTCGCATTTTAGATAGTTTTACGCTTTAGATACTATGTCGTGAATTGAAGACCTTTATAGATTTTAAGCGTTTTAAATATGCAAGAATATACATTTTTTTAGTTATCACTTCAGGGTATTTTAACAGAGAAAACGTAGGAACAATTGAATATTCAATTTTTATGGAAAAAAATTCAAATTATTTTCACCTTCTAATGCTAACTTTTCTAAGATAAGCGAAGTGCATCATTTTTTATAGCCTGGCCCGATAGTTAAAAATATCAGGCCATAGTAATGTCGTTATACATTACATAAGGTAATTCTGAATTATATCAAGTAATTTTGCCATAACCCCACCAAATGGATATTAAAAACTAACAGGTTACAGGGAAAATTAACTGAAAACTTATCACACTGGTAAAACAATCGCTTTGTATATCCGTTATTATAGCATTTGAATTTACATTAAGTTATCTGAGAATACTATCAAGTTACCATGACTTTATCATCCTCCCAGACAATATAACTTGAGGATAATTCTAAAATACTTTTAAAATTAACGTTAATTTTATCATAATGTAATATTAACAGTGCATGCATTGTTCGTTAAATTTTCTGGGCATTTTCTAATATCATTTAAGTTATTTTGGTTTTGGCGCTCCATGAACTTTATTAAATTATAACAATGATGAAGATGTAGGTGAATTTATCTCGAAATCTATAAAAGCTTTCCGCATGGATTTTCCCGGAATTGATCCTGCTTTACCTGATAATTATTACATTAGTATAACAATCTGTATACGAATCGGCCGTATAGTATGTGAATTTAACAACAGTAATCTGGTATTGTCACAAGTATGCTTAAGTACTCGGTGACTATTGGAAAACGATTATTAAAATTCATAGAGAAAATACACTGTTAATTTTTAATATCTTTATAAAAATCAAACATGAATTCATTAGTCATTATGACATTGCTGTTAAGTAATTTTGATTAGTTATTCTGTGAATTAGATAAATAATAATATAATAATTAGAAATATAATAATAATTGGAATAATATTTAGAAATAATAATTAGAATTAGAAATATAATAATAATAATAATTAGAATAATATTTAGAAATAATAATTATTAGAAAATAATTTTTAGAATTTAATAATTAGAATTAGAAATATAATAATAATAATTAGAATAACATTCAGAAATAATAATTATTAGAAAATAATAATTAGAATTTGAAATATATTAATAATAATTAGATTAATATTTAGAATTAATAATTATTAGAAAATAATGATTAGAAATAATAATTAGAATTAGAAATATAATAATAATTAGAATAATATTTAACTAAACTAAACTCACGGCGCTACAGTGCGATGTGGACCAGGGGCGGCGGTACCTATCTCCTCTTTCTTGACCTTGGGTGCCATACAGCATATGTCTCAGTCAGGTGGTCAACCTGACGTGGGACCCCCAGAGTTTAGCTCCCAAGCATGCTTGGTCCTCATTTTATCGACCCACTCAAGGGATGAAAGGCTGAGTCGACCTTGCCCAGTCGCAGGGTCGAACCCTGGACCTGTGGGATAGAATAATATTTAGAAATAATAATTATTAGAAAGTAATAATTAGAAATAATAGTTAGAATTAGAAATATAATCAAAATGAACATAATAATGATTAGAAAAATATACATAAACATAATAATTAGGAAAACATTACCAGCAATTTATCAAAAAATATTAACTTTTGATTCTTTTAGGTTGGTTTGTTTAATACCATTAAATTAGATAGTCAAATTTCATTTCCTAACCCGCTAAACTGTGGTCTTGTTTTTAGGGCAGGAAATGGCGGCTAATGCATGTAGGTCGTACATTTCAATTCCCGCAATCTGGGTTTACCAGGACTTTAATTTTTTTCATTAACAGTCCTTCAAGGGAAAACACACTATCGGTAACTATACGTTTCCTTCTAAATAGCGGACCGTACTCTAGAGAAGTCTGTCTCAGATGTAGTTATAATTATGGGACATTAATATTCAGTTCAGTTAGAAATGAACCGTTGGATTATCTTTCTAGACACAGCGTATACTCACTGGAAAAATACGATCCAAATCAGAACAGATTCCAAAATTGCTGAATAAATTACATTAAATTATATTTTCATTTCCCTTTCTTTGCTGCATTTAGGTTTCCTAAGTGCAAGCCCATGTAATTATGCATAATTAAACATTAGAAAAAAACTTCCGAAATTCATACAGCTTTATAATTAGGTAATTAAACATGCATCTCTTTAGGGGTTTCCGTTATTTGGAGATGACATCAAAAGTGGGGGAAAATTTTATTAACTCGTACCCTCCGATGTGTTCATTTTTCTGTTTTTTCCCCACAACATCCCTTTTTCCTCGTGTGTTTAAGAAATTACCTTTATTTGTGGTGTTTTTTTTCAGAATGGCCCGCTCTCACCATATTTCCGACTGAATTAGAATATTAATGACATTGTGTAATTTAAAAGCCACCTCATTAAAGCTCCAAATTAACAAGGGATTGTCGAAGCATCAGGATTCAAATGAATGATTCCCAGTCGAGAGGTTTTTCTTTGATAAAAATGCGATTTTTTTTCCCGGCGTTATCATCCATGTGTAGATTGGAGATTTAATATTTTTTTACTGGTATTCAATATTTTTTTAAATGTAGGCTCTGAAATGTTTTCAGAATTGCAACTGGTTTATAAAAAGATCTTATTTGTGGTGTGTTTTTTCTTTAGCCTCTTTTTTTCAGTCCATGCCTTTGCACTTAATGTGGTCCATAATGATATTCAGGTGTACATTTTAATTTACATTGCAGGTCGCAGTTAAGACTGATGTGTACTAACCCTATTAGATTCGATCACCTCACTGTTAACCTATGGAAAAAAAGAGTCCTAGGACTGCCGACTTGGATTGAAAGATTTTTTTTTTTAAATTGTACTCCGTTATAGAGAAAGAAATTTTACACCTTGGGGCACTTTTCGTTAAAAAAAAATCCAAATAATATTTTTAAATTTGACTTACTCTGGGGGGAAAATCTGGTAAAGTGTGTTTTAAACGCTCGTCAATTCCTTTGGTGGACGAAATTTATAAAATGAATCCTCTTGCAAGTAGCAGAAAAATTGAGGCTATCTGAAAATACCCTTTTTATTGGATTATCAGCATTTATGTAGCTGTCAATAGTAGACACATTTTCTCCATAAGTTAATATTGAGGTGAGCGAATCCAATAGGATTAGTACACAGAAGCTTAAGCAGTTTAATTATGTTATCTTCTCAGCCAGGGCCCGATTTAGAAAATTCTTGACTATAGGCACAACTCGGGATGGGGGCCCACTAACACTGACGTGAGCATACAATTTCCGAAATTGACACACAAAAAAAAATAATCATGAATCATTGTGAAAGTACCATTTTACCAAGAATTGGCTATTTGAAGCGTAGAAGCCTAGAACATTATCAAACAGTAGCGCACCCAGGATTTTTTCTTGGGGGGGGGGGGGGCGAGATGAACGGATAAAAATATTTATAATGCAAAATCAATAATCATAATGCAATTTCTATTTTTTGGGGGGTAGGACCCCTTGGCTCCCCCCCCGTGGGTGCGCCAGTGTTATCAAATAACAAAAAGCAATACAACATATTAACTTCATCATTAAAAAAACAAATACAATGCAACCAGAAAAACTTATTAATCCCTTATATACACTATAACATACATATGATGAACCTATCAAAAAAATTTGAAAGGATATATAAAAAAAATTGCTACTAAAAAAGGGTAAAATTTAAAAAAAAAAAATTGAATTGGGAATTTTTTCTTTTAAAATAAAAATTTTTTGGGGCCCCTAGGCCCAGGCCTAATGGAAAATCAGGGCCTGTTCTCAGCGCCCTAATAGTTGTTTGCAAAGATTCGGGTGCTAGTTGAAGCAGCGTCAGGCCTCCTAAAGTTATTGTAATATTCGCTGAATGGTAATTTTCGTAATTTTCATCAACTTAATGTGAAATTGTCTTAAATTCAGAAGATATAGTGCCGATGAAAACTGACACTCTTAAAAGTTGAAGATTTAAAAGATATCCCGTGAGTGTAATGTTAATGGTATAATCGGGTACGCAAAGTTATTGATAGTTCATTATATATTTAAGAAAGACTTAAGAAATTAACATTGGGATTTTAAAAATGTGTAAAAAAATTTATCTTTCAACCCGATACGATTATTAGATAAAAGACCGTAACATATTCTAATATTTTACCGATGAATTTTTGCTAAAATTATTTTTGGGAAATTAACTCTCAACGCTGATTACTGTGTTTATGTTCTTTAATTATACTATAATATTGAAATTCTGTGAGTTTGTGCCGTATACGTTCTTAATCCCCCTAAATATATGCTCCTTATTTGTCCTTGTTTCTCGCTAGGACTTTGTGGGAAATATAGTCTACCATTCGAGGCAGAGCCATCTGAAAATATCTCAGTTAAACTTTTTAGCCCCATATGCTTGTTGTGATGTCATAATTTGGCGCTTTATTTTAACACGTTTAAAGAATTGTACGCCTTCCGTCTGTGTTGATTACCTTTTCAAATTAATTTAAAGTACTTTTAAATACAGATGGTTAACTAACATCAATTTCTGATCCAATTTCTTTCGATAGTGCCACTAGATATTTTATTCTAAATATTCTTTAAAAAGAATGCTATCTTGTCGCACTTTTATTTATTTATTTTTTTATTTTGCTGAGTGCACATTGTAAATTAATACAGGCTTCAATCTTTCCAAAATCTCAGAAGAAAACGTGAATTCGCCTTTGGCTCGAGCCCAGCTAAATGATTCCTGAAATATTCTTCCGTTATAAACAAACAGATGTTTTGGGTCTAAAAATTCTTCTTGTCTGTCTATTGTTCCGTGTTCTCGTTAAAATAAGTACTAGAGATGAAGGAAATATCTCTCTGCTTAAGATATGTTTATTGTAGTGGCTGAAGAGAGGTTTTCTTGGCCGATTTACGGTCGCGGGAAGCCAGAATATCTCTCGCTGTTGTCACCTCCTGGCTCCCTCTCCCCGGCCCATTCATAACTTCGGGAACCGGAATGGTTGCCATAGTGATAAACGTACCGCTCATATTTTTGCAACGGCGGCCCGCAATCAGAGGTCGGAAGGAGTTGAATTGTAGCTGAAGGTAACAATACGACTCCTGAAAACAGCAGTTACGTTTGTTTACTTTTTATTGCTAATTAATTATATTTTCTACAATGAACCTTTGCTACTTCTTCAAACACTCTTTTTCTTTAAAACTGCAGTCTAGTGTGTGTAGTTCAGTTTGCTGGAAAAAATAAAATAAAATATGAACTCATATGAAAAAAATCTCAGTATAAAGTAATAAGTATTAGGGCCTGTTCACATAGCATTCGTCAGCGTCAGCGTTACTCGTATTGAAATATATTTAACCAATTACAAACCTCCAAACGATTAGCCACGAAATTGTAACGGCCTGTGATTGGTTTAAAATATGTCAATACGAGTAACGTTAACGCTTACGGATTTTATGTGAACAGGTCCTTAGCCGAAAGTTTCGCGTAAAAGTGGAAACGGTTGCCAAAATAGCCTGTTATTTTCGTTAAAAAATTTTTGTTAATAAACGCATGACATATATTTTTACAATTAGAGGTCTAAATGAGAAGTCGGAAGGTGATGAACTGATTGCAACAAAATGTTATGTCTGAAAACAGTAGTTGTTTGTTGTTTTCTTTTCGCTGTTAATAAACGGGTCGATTTGAAACGAAACTTCGCTAGGTCTTTTAACCGTTTTAACTGTTATTAATTTCTCATTAAGGCTACTTGAATAAATAAAAGTAATTTTTAATTAGCTTGGCTCGTACTTTTTTTAGCTCGCTGCACTTATACTTAGCTCCGCGTTTTGAATGTCTACTATGCCTTTAAACAGATAGAACAGTTATTTTCAGAAGATAACATTTAAAACTTCCATACTGTCTTCCATTAAATGCTAGTACATCATCCGCATCTATCGTAATTAATTTGTAACGTTGCAACTCAATCTGTATATCCTTGTAAAGATTTCTCTGGTTCTGAAAGAGCGTTTAGTTATCAATAATTAATGGCTTTATCTATATTTAAGCTTTATGTTAAAAATTCCCTTAAAAATTATCTTCTGCTAAAATCCTTTTGAACATCCAATCGATCGCACTATCCTACATGAAAGGCAGTTCGCTCACCTCAATGTTAACCTATCAAGAAAATGTGTCTACTATTGACAGCTACATCAATGCTGATAATCCAATAAAAATTGGTATTTTCAGATAGCCTGGACTTTTCTGCACCTTGCAACAGGATCCATTTCATAAATTTCGTCCACCAAAGCAATTTAGAAGCGTCTAAAACACATCAAAACAGATCCCACCCCGCACCCCCCGAATAATTTGAATTAAAAAAATATTTGCTTTTTTTTTTTTAACGAAAAATGCCCCAAGGTGTAAAATTTCTTTCTCTATTACGGAGTACAATTTATTATTATTATTATTATTATTATTATTATTATTATTATTATTATTGATATTATTATTATTAATCTTTCAATCCAAGTCGGCAATCCTTGGACACATTTTCTCCATAGTTTATAGTTTAACATTGAGGTGATAGAATCCAATAGGGTTAGCACACAGCACCCTTAAAGCAAGAACTATTTTCCCTGGTGTTTTAGCTGTGACAGAAAATATTGTTGGGAATTGCACTACCCGTGAATATATTTGAGACGATATTAGGTGGGAAGCCCGCTTTCCACGTCCCACGAAAGGGTTACATACCTGTAATTAAGCTGTAAATTAAAAGATCGAATTTATTTATTTATTTTTTTAAAGTGGCTTAAGTAATTTCGCCGGTGTTATTAAACTGGGCGACCAAAATAAACACGGCAGGCTGCTGTTAATCAAACCCCCTTGAATTTCAAGTACCACCGTCACCGTGGTCTTGATGCACAATAAAAATAAACTCCCGCCCACAGCATTACAACACTGCCAGAGCATTGTCGACTTCACGAACCGATCCCATTGTCTTTTTGCCCGCAGGTGTTTTATTGCGACCGAAGGCAAGCAGCTGGGTTGGATCAATGGTGGGACAACTCCAGTTCTTATATACTAGACAATGGCGAAACACAATCCCTGCACCCTTATAAAGCCATCCCAATTGTCTCTCCATCGGTTTATTTTCAGTGTGTTACCCCGACTGTGATCAGTCAATATTCACTGATATGACACTCGGGAACAGATGATGAACAATAATATACGCCAAGTTCTGGGATGGAAGATGTGAAAAAATCAACTGGGTCCCAACCACGGAAAGACGTCTTGTGTAAATTGTTCTACGTAACATTTAGTGACAGGCGTGTTACATCACGACATTAGTTCTACACCACACATCCTCCCCTTGTAGACATTCACTCCCACGTGTAATAAACATTATTTTAAGGAACTTCTAAGTGTTTAATCTGCATCTACTAAACGTCTTTTGGAATTAAAATTGAATAATTTTCTAACCCGCAGTCCGCATCAGGCTGTTTAAAATGTGTACTTGCACAATCATATGAAAAATTTTGAGAATAGAGATTTTAATATTCAGATAGAAATTTGTTGCAAATATTGTGTGAACACTATAATACACTGTCACGTGTATTTTATCGTCAGGTTAATATCTGTGGCTTGGTACAAGAAGTGCCTAAGTCAATTTTTTTCAAAAATGACTGTTTGCTTATGTCTCTTTAAAAATATTATTTCCAATGTAAGAAGTACCCAAATCTGTCCGATGGTTTAAAAGTGTTTTCTAAACCATTGTACAGACTTGGGTACTTCTTACATTGAAATTAATATTTTTTTAAAGAGACGTAAGCAAACAACCTCATTTTTGATAAAACTGACTTAGGCACTTCTTGTACCAAGACACACATATAATTTTCTGGATTAAAATTTAGTCACATTGTCATTTTTTCAAACAATGTTTTCTAAGTATCATACAGTACCCATTTGCTCTTCTTTTTATTATTTAAGTATTCTTAGAACAATACTTCTGAGAGTGAGAAAGTAAGAGTATATGGGTTAAGTCCGCATAAAAGGGCCTAAAATTAATCGAGGCAAATTATAAGAATGACAATGTGACTAGATTTTAATCCAGAAAATTATATTAACCTGAGGATAAAATACAAGTGACAGTATATAATAGTGTCCACACAATATTTTTTATAAATTTCTATCTGAATATGAAAATCTCTGTTCTCAAAATTTTTCATATGATTTTCATGTGCACATTTTAAACAGCCTTGTGCGGACTGCGGATTAGAAAATTATTCATTTATAATGCCAAAAGACGGCAAGAAATTAGGGTCCAATAACGCTGCTATCCAAGCTATGTAATTGTGGTTGCGACAACAACCAAAACTTTCTATGAAAAGATAATCAGGAAGCTAGTGGAAAGATGGCAAAAGTGTATCGCGAAAGGAGATTATGTCGAGAAACAAGAATTAAATTTGTATCGTGATTGTTTTGTTTTTCTTAATAAAATAAAAATTGTTATAAGTTGTACATCCCTCGTGTTTAAAATTACATAACAGACAGGTCTACTGACGGTGATATGATTTTGAAAGAATCATTTTCAGGTCGACGAGCCTCTTTTCTGTCATCATCTGGCTTATAAAAAAGACCCTAGCGAAAGACAATCCGAAGCCCCCATATAAGGTGTCTCAATTGTGTGTTTCGAGTGGGCACTTGTTTTCTATTTTCAGATGCTCGATGGGCGTTTGGGTCGCGTGCGAAGGTAATAATCTCGTTCAGCACTTAAGGTGTGTCGATAAGTTAAGAGTTAACTTTCATTGATCTATGGTTATATGAAATTTACTACCAGCCATACGCTGACAAAAACCTAGCAGTTTGTTTTTTCATTAGATTGGTGTTTACTGTATTTTTTGAAGAACAGTTCCATAATTTTGTGCCGTATTTTAAATTTACGGATTAATTTCTTTCTTGAATTATTTTTTAAAGTTTAATCAAATTTTCGTGACTTTTTTTTCCGGTCTGTTAATGAAGGTGCAGTTTATAATTGCAAAAAAAAAAAAGTTTTTTCTTCATGGGGTTTTCTACTTGATTAACATTTCTGGAATATTTCTTAAGACCTTTCCAAATTTTATTAGAGTATTACTCACAGAGGAAATATTCTTTAGGAAGTATTATTTTTAGGATATTCTTCATAAGTTATGTTACCATAATTGTACCGAATTTTATTAGAGTATTATTCTCAGATGAAATATTCTTTAGGAAGTATTATTTTTAGGATATTCTACATAAGCTATGTTACCATAATTGTAATAATATATTTCTTATCACCTTTTTTTATCTTTGATTAAAATTTTTAGACTTTGGACTCTGAAAGGGTAAATGAACCACATTTATAGTAGAAGAGTAGATATAGTTGTATTCAATAAAAAATATTTTTTTTCAAACCTACACAGCTTCTCAAATTGCAGCTAAATCCCTATTTAGTGCTCTTTCATTAGAGTATGTACGGAACGAGATGCTAAACTTTCTTCTTATAATATGTGTGTGTATGTAACCAACACCAAATTAAAGAATCACCCAGTAACGAATGTCAATATTTACTAACATCAAAATTATAAAACTTATCGAAATTTTTTTTATAAAATTTCTTTATTTGCTGTGTAAAGGGTGTCAAGTCCAAAATCGTAGTTTTGTTTCACATATCCCAAATTTTCACTGATGAATAAAAATATTTAGGAGTGGAACTGGACTTAGCTCTCTGTACCCTGCAGTAGCCCTTGATTTTTCAAACATGCTTGGTTGGAAAACTAACACATTTAGCCCATTTTGGACTAAACATCCCAAATTTTCACTGATGAATAAAAATATTTTGGAGTGGAATTGGACACAGCTCTCTGTACCCTGCAGTAGCCCTTGATTTTTCAAACATGCCTGGTTGGATAACTCATTTTAGCCCATTTTGGACTAAACATCCCAAATTTTCACTGATGAATAAAAATATTTTGGAGTGGAATTGGACACAGCTCTCTGTACCCTGCAGTAGCCCTTGATTTTTCAAACATGCCTGGTTGGATAACTCATTTTAGCCCATTTTGGACTAAACATCCCAAATTTTCACTGATGAATAAAAATATTTTGGAGTGGAATTGGACACAGCTCTCTATACCCTGCAGTAGCACTTGATTTTTGAAACATGCCTCGCTGGATAACTTATTTTAGTCCATTATGGACTTAACACCCTTAATACATCAAACACATATTTATCATACAAGAGTTTTAAATTAGTCATTTCTTTAAAAAAAACAAAAAAAAAACCTCTAATTAGTTTAAAAAGAAAGAGGGGGTTTAAATGTCTTCAACCACGCAAAATAACTGACAGGCGAAACCTGAAATTTTTCTCCGTCTTTACTGCCGTGTGCAGGAGGAGCCCATCGACGAACAAATAAACCTCTTCAAAAATATCACATTTCACCCGTCTCAAGTATCAAACTATGGGTACAACCACCCTTTGCCGCCAAAAGCGGAAAGTATGCTACCCCGGTGTGTTGTGTGCAATCCCCCAAACCCCCGCTTCAGTGTCTGAGTATTAGTGTAACTAGTAGGTGATCATTAGCTCCCTGCTTTGTTTTTGAAGAATTTGTCGTTGGAATGCGGGGTCACTCATCTCTGTGGGAGGCATGCGGAGTAATGCAACTAGTGGTTATATTTCTGAATTTCCGGTGCGTAAGGCCCAAGCTGAACAACGTTCTCTCTAACCCCTTTCAACAGACAATGAGCAGACGATTTTATTAATTCTAATTTTTCATTATGCATCTATTGGTGTTTTTTTAATTATTATTTAATAACCCCCCTAGAGTGGTTGTATAACTTGCATTAGCAAGAACAGTTTACTTACATTAGCATTTAATTTTGTACTAAAATATTGTAGTTTGAGAGGAGAGATAATTTATATAAGCCCTCTGTTTTACTGAAGCCTTAATCATGATGGAAAAACATGTTTACTATATTGTTGAGGTACAAAATGGTACAAAAATGTTTACTATATTGTTGAGGAAAGTTGAAAATTTGTGGCGTAAAGCTCCTGCCGAAACTATATATATAGTGCCGTAACTAGTCATTCCTGTGCCTTGGGCGAGAATTTGCATTTGCCCCCCCCCCCTTAATTTATTAGGTTTGGGAAAGTAATAAAACAATTACAGCATTTTGCCCCCCCCCCCTTATAAATGAGCCCTGGGCGGATGCCCCTGTTGCACCTACCTAGTCACGGCACTGTCTGTGTGTGTGTATATACAGGCCCAGATTTCCGCATGGGCAAGTGGGGCACTTGCCCAGGGCCCCCAAAATTATGGGGCCCCCTCTATTTAGTATTAAGTTGTACATATTTTTGAAAATTTCCTCCCTTTTGAAAAATGGGATTGTGTCAAACATGTTCATGGGGAAATCTGATCCTGGGGAGCATGTGCCCCCCTCTGGATCTGCCCTTGGACGGGGGGCCTCCAAAGTCTGCTTTGCCCAGGGCCCCATGGGGTCAAAATCGGGTGCTGTGTGTATATGTGTGTGTATATATATATATATATATGTGTATATATATATATATATATATATATATATATATATATATATATATATGTATATATATATATATATATATATATATATATATATATATATATGTGTGTGTGTGTGTGTGTGTAAGTAAATTTATTTCTTGTTTTATTTTTTATTCATTAATATATTTTGCATTTTAATTTATAGGATTTTTTTTTTCCTGTCTATCCCGTCGAAAGAAAAGTTGTCAAAGTTTCCACGCTTTTCTACTCTAGCATAAAAATGAGCATAGAATCACAAATAATGCCCGCACATATAAGCCATAAATACTTTGTTTTGTACTTCATTATTTAAGAAAAATCTCTCGATGCCAGACATTTCATACAAAATAACAGTAGTTCATTATATAAAAACCTTTGTACTGATAAAATGAACTCTAGCGTGGTGTAAAAAAAAAAAAAGAGGAATAAACAAAATTTATCCCTTTTTACCCCCCTAAGTTCTATGCTGAAATGTAGCACTTGTTAAGTTTTAATGAGTTACACACTTCATACTCCCCATTTGCGCTCGCTGATTTTTATGCAGCTCTCTTCTCGTGAAAGTCTTGCTTATTAGCTTCCCGAAAAGCACATTTGGAAAAATAATCCACACCTCCCCTCCCCCTCCCCAGTTTTTCTTTCGGGGGATGGAGTTCTGTTATTTACTTTCAAAATCTCCGTATTCATTCGACGTTATTTTATTATATTCCAAAACACAGCTGCCGCGGAAGAAATCCAGCAGAGCATAAAGGGCTAGCGTGGATGATTAAGATCATAACTAATAATAGTAATAAAGAAATAAAACAAAACTCGCGAAATGTATATGCGTGCGTGGTTATTTCTCCGTACCCCCTGTCAGCGTGGTGGTGTCTACCCAAAAAAAGGCAGAGATATTAACTCGGTGGTACAAAAACTTGTTTCTTTGTTGGCACGTATAGTGTGTGAGGAAACCTGTTAGCTGTGTTCAGATTACTAAACATCACAGCTTCTGCGATACATCGGGAAGAAAATGTTCGACTCCGGTTGATTCGGAACCTTTTGATTGTGCCGTGTTGTGTGAACTCGTTGCGTAGCTGAGCTTTTATCTTTTGTAATAGCATTTTCCTGTTCGCTTGCGCGAGTTTAAAAAAACACTAGCAAGCTTGATAAATCATAAGTACGAGTGAATTTTTATCATCTTAAACAATAACAGCAAAACCTCGTTTATCCGGATCTCCGGATAATCATATTTGTAGACATTATTTTTATTTAATGCTCACATTAGATAATAATTTTTAATTATGATAGCAAGAACGTAACTACAGGTGCCCCTCCTATAACACGGTAGATAGGTTCCTAGAAAATGCCGTTTTGTGTGAAACCGTGTTATGAGACCCAGAGAGAGTTCGAAAAAGGGGGTTACGTTCTGAAAACTTATTAAAAACAATTTTTTTTTAAATTCCATATAAGCAAGTTAATTTTTATTAAAAATATAAATGTATGTATAACACAAAACGAAAAGAAACAAAAAATATTATTTTCATTTAATGCATTAATTTAATAAATTTCTTCCTCATCACTGCTCAGTACAATCAAACGAGAACGTTTTTTCGGCTGAACGATATCACCTTCACTTTCAGAACCTTTTTCTTCATTTAGATTTTTTGCACCTTCCATCCTCTTTTAAAAAATTTATAATTTTGGTTTGCTGGTATTTACAAAGTCATTGTAGATTTCACGGTATGGAGATAGACAATTTTGCAGCTCCCTTTTGAATTTTCGGCTTCTTTCGGCTGAAGGGTTTGCTTTCAAGAAAAATAATTCAAGATTTTCAGCTAAGCTTAGGCCTTCTTTCAATTTTATAGCGTTATGAACGAATAAATTATAATTTGTTTATACATTTTCATGTAAAGCCACTATATTTTATTGTTCCTTCCCGTCATTGTTTTAAGGTAATTTAGTGTTTAAATGTGTTAAACAAAAATCATGATATCTAGTGCTGTAGAAGTTCAGTGTTGTACAAAGGTTTTCGCAATTTTTCAATCGTGTTAGAGCGAAACCGTGTTGTAAGATGCCGTGCTGTAGGAGGGCTACCTGTACAAGTACGCCAAATATTCGCTTTTTAGTTTGATTTAATGTAGAGTTCCTGCATAGATTGTACAATAAATTATGGTAATAAAATGCTTTTTGTCGAGTTTAAAAAAGCTTTACTAGACTTGCCAATTCTTTTTTAAGAAATGATGTCAAAAGTTTTTTTTTAAAAATATTTTCTAATGTCTTGTCAGCAATACTATGTAATTTTGTTACAAAAACATTAAGTCTGCTTAGTTAAGGATTTTGTTTAGCTTATTACCCATATTACCCGGATTATCAGGATTTTCGATTAACCGGATTGCCTATGGTCACAGTTAGTTTGGATAAATGAGGTTTTACTGTACTGAAATTCAGCCCTAGGTATTTAGAAAAAGTGATATGAAGCATGGGCTACTAACGTCAACGAGGAGCAATATGTAAAGATGGCTGGATTCTGCCGTTCTGTAAAAATCACTTGCATTCATTCAGTTTGGTCAATTACATTTAATTTGAAACTAATTACTTGATGATTTTCAAAACAGTTCTGTGAGAAAAACCGAAGAAAAACATCGTTTTGCTTTATATTTTTTAAACAGGGAATCAGGGAGCAAGTGTGTTTTGCCGAACGTAGAAGCAAGATTTGTCAACCATCATACTGTGTGGACGGCTTGTTGCCTCTTAGTAAACATACTAATCACTGTAAACTGTAAAATATCTTTGCGGTCAAACAACTCGCAGAAAAAAATAAGTTAGTTTAATTTTGACACTTATCTGATAAAATATTCAGAATAACACTCGTCAAAAAAGTAAAAGGGTAAACGTAACACATTCCTTAACAATCCAAAATTATCACAGGCTGTGCATAAGAATCCATAATATATTTAATTGAGCCTTTTTGTCTATTTATTTATTTGAAGAATGCAATAATACTACAATTAGAATGTTGCCATGCATGTTTGGTAAAGAAGAAAAAAAAGGAATAAAAGCTTACATTTAAATGATATAAATGCAACTCAAAAGTTATGTATTTGTAAAACTGATTTTTTTTTTTTTATTATTCTGGAATATCTATTTTGGTTCATAGAAAACTATTTATAAAACGATTAAAAAACTTATTATTTTTCTAGTGGTTGTGCTGCTATATTTTATGCGAAAATGAATGCCGTTTAAAAAAATTGGAATTTTCTCAAGCAGACGAACTGAGATAAACTTGTCAGGCTGATCAGCTTTTTTACTTTAACCATGACTGATAAATTTCATTCACTACTACTCGAAAGCTAACGTTCTTGATTTGATGTTTGATAACGGTTGTTTTTGTAATTGTTCGCTGTTGTTCGAATCAATGTTTAGGGTTTGTTATATTTTGTACTCTTTTACATTAATGAATAGGTTCTTTTCATTTAATAAACGCTGTTGTGGTTTCTTTTACGACACTGAAAAAAATAAAGTAATTTTCTTTGTGAACGCTAATTTATGCTTTTTTTAATGAAAAGTAATACAGGGTGTCCAGGCTAAAGGTATCCAAAAGTTATGGCTTATTTTTATGGAACTACCCATTAGAAATTTTTTTAAAAAATATTTAAATAGAAAGAATATCTCACCAAATTTTAATATCAGTCACAGATTTCAATCATAGTATCCTAGATTTCGATGTGTGCACCTTTTGTAGCACGACAAACGCCTAAACGGTAATCCAGGTCTCTCTTTAAGTGTTTCGTAGCATATCAGGAGTTATTTATTACACGAATTATTTGAATGATACGCTTCTTCAACTCATCGACAGTTTCAATTTTTTTGTTTATACACAACGGATTTAATGAATCTCCAAGCAAAAAAGTCTTAATAACGCCAGATATGCTACGGAGCACTTGGAGAGAACTGGATTACCATTCAGACGTTAGTCGTATTGCAAAAGGTGCACACATCGAAATCTATGGTACTATGATCAAAATCTACGACTGATATTAAAACTTGGTGAGATGTTCTTTCTATTTAAATAAATATTTTCAAATTCTAATGGGTAGTTCCGTAAAAATAAGTCATAACTTTTGGATACCTTTAGCCCAGACACACCCTGTATTGCGAAGCATTTGTATATTGTGATGTTGGTAAAAACGAGGTTGATTGCCCAAGAGTGGCAAACAGATCTTTTTGTACTTTGATAAAATTGTAAATTTTTTAGTGTCGCTATTGGCAAGATTGCTGCTGTCCACGAAATTCAATGAGGTCGAATCAGCGATTTGAAACAACGATCATCCATTTTTTAGCCTGTCAATCAACAAATTACAAACCCATTATCAGCTATCGAATGATGATTGAATTGTACTGATTTATCATTATTAAAATTTTCGCCTATGCATGCTGTGTATGGAATTTCAGTTAGAAGTAGATATTCAATACTCCCTAAACTTATTTATCTCGTTTATTCCCTAGAATCTGCTGATTTGACTTCCCGTATTCTGTAGGAATTGCAGTTTTGAATTATTCATATTTTTATTTGTTCTTGGATATTTTGTTTTAAAATCTAATCAGTAAAAAAATTTATATATATATATGTATATATTCTAGTAAGTTTTGCTGTATCTAATAAAATGCGTTTCCTCTGATATTAATCTATCTCGTGAACTTTGTTGCGATCTTGTGTAAAAACCTTCTAAAATTTCTTGTGTGGGATCAGCGTAAATTTTAGCCCTCCTCTTTGTTTAAAAATAGGGGAAGAAAAAAAGTTTCGAGTTCAAAGCTCTAATAACAGAAAACAGATTCGAGTACAGTCGAACCCCGTTATAGCAAACCCGGTATATAACGAACTCACGAATATAACGAACGAAATTTTTGGTTCCGCCGTTTTCCTATTGTACGTAGTCGGAAGATGACCGAATGGCTAGGACGCTGGTTTTCGGTACCAGAGTCTGTGGGTTCGAGTCCCACTGTTGGTAGGGATGTTTGTAGCCGTTCGGAATCGGCTTTAAGCAGTAGATACCGGTCTAATTTTCCCCCCGTGTAGCAAAAAAAAATTACCGTAGCGCTCTAAACCAAACCTATTGTACGTAATTTAATCAGTATTGTGTCAGTTTAATTTAGTCGATTAATGATGATTTTTAATAATTTTATCATTTTTATAATACATCATTACTGAATACACATTGCAACTAATGAGTTATGCATTTTGTAAACTCCAGCCTTCTTAACGGTTCGGATATAGCGAACCACCGGATAAAGCGAACAAAACCTTTGGTCCCTTGAAGTTCGTTATAACGGGGTTCGACTGCATATGGGGGAAATTTCGCTTATTAAGTGCACTAATCCTATTGGATTAGCTCGCCTTAATGTTAACCTATGGAGAAAATGTGTCCAAGGATTGCCGACTTAGGTTTAAAGATTTAAAAAAAAAAAAAAAACTCTGCTTTAGAGAAAGAAATTTGACACGTTGGGGCATTGTTCGTTTAAAAAAATTGCAAATAGAATTTTAAAATTTAAAGTATTCGGGGGAAAAATATGGTGTAGTGTGTTTTAAACGCTCATAAGTTCCTTTGGTGGACGAAATTTGTAAAATGAATCCTGTCGCAATGTACGGAAAACTTCAGGCTATCTGAAAATATCATTTTTATTGGATTATCCGGATTTATGAAGCTGTCAATTGTAGACGAATTTTCTCCGTAGGTTAACATTGAAGTGAACGAATCCAATGGGGTTAGTACACAGAAGCTTTAACGTCCTTTGAACTCATTAATTTATGTACAAATTTATAGCAGCTAGCTACTGCTCATCATTTTAAAGGTCAAAGACAAAATAAAAAAGCAGCTTCGATCCCTGAAATAATTTTTTCTTTCAAACTTTGCTGAATTTGGTACGATTCGCATCAGACGGTAATCGCCGCCATTTTGGGACACTTACACAAATCTCTCGCAGATCTGGCTTTTAAGTGGGGACTGTCTTTTAGCTTTGATTTATGAACATAAAATTCGACGAGAGCTTTTGTCATTTTGCCTGAAACAAATAATGCAAGAGAGAGTAAGTGAACTTAACACGGACGATTTTTCTCTGCCCACGCCTATTCGTTTTGGAACTGCCGCTCGCGTTTTGTTTTATTTGCTGCGCTATTAAGTACTTGAAACGAATTGCTTGAATCGTCTGTTAGTATGCTATTGTCTTCGGATTGAAGTACGGCCATTATTTACATTTATCGTAATCTCGAGCGTTTTCGGGTACTTTAGGCGAAAGGATTACGCCCAGAGAATGTCAGAAACGACTATAAACGCGTTTAAATTCCTCACCGTGGTTGATTCAGAACGCATGCATCCAAGCACGTTTTACTTAAATGTAAATTCGTGTGTAATATCATTGGTTTTGGTTTCACTGATTTCGAGCTGGAAAATGATTTATGAGATAAAAGTGTGCTTATATAATCCTACCACCGCTATACAGAGCAAAAAAAAGTTGGTCGGTGAACTCACTTTGCTGGGTTGAAATCCACTGCACAGGGGAACTCGCTTTTGGTGAGTCGAACAACCCACATTGGAAAGTGGGTCCTACAGCCCACTTCCGAAACAGGTACATTTACCTACCTTTGTCAGTTTAGGAACTTTTTGGCCGGACGATGGCCGAATGGCTAGGGCGCTGGCTTTAGGTACCAGCGTCTGTGTGTTCGAATACTACTCTTGTCGAATCATACTTATGGACGTTTTGTAGTCGTTCGGAATGGGCGTTAAGCAGTAGATCCCGGTCTAATTTGCCCTCGTGTAGCAAAAAATGATCGAAGCGCTCTAAACTAAACCTAAATCAAACCTTAGAAACTCTTTGAATTGGCTTATTTAAGCGAGTTGTGTATTGAGCCTATATATATATATATATATATATATATATATATATATATATATATATATATATATATATATATATATATATATATACATACACGCACACATAATTTTTTTTAAATGTATATTACATCCAGTTTTAGGAGGAAAAAGGAACGATGTTAAATTGTTAGGTATGGTACAAAGTAAAAAAGATAAATAAAAGACAATTTAAGGAAGACATCATGTACATATATTCCCTTACTATTTTACTAGGTGTTCAAAATTTAATTTATGTAACAGTCAAAAGGCCTTTGGCATCAGATTCTGCGGGTTTAAGTCATGTGGTACGCAGGGGTGTTTTAGCCGTTCGGAATCGACTTTAAACTTTAGGTCCCGATCCGTTTAACTTTCGTGTAGTGAAAGATGACCGAAATGTCCCAAAGCCAATCAATCTGTAATAATAAAAATATGTATCACGTTTTCGTACCCTATACTGAAATGATGTAGTTCTATGGTCAGTTTCGTGGTTAAGAAAAATTTTAAAAATTCTCTGAACCCCCAAATTATCCGTGAGCGTATTATCTGTTTCTTGGATAATCCGAACATCCCCAAAGAAAAAGTTCAGAAATAAAATAAGAATTTGAAAGAATGCCACCTTAACACACATATTAAGTTATATATATAAAACTTTTGACTTTCTTTGATAACATAAATAATTGCAAGATAAAAAGAACTTTTTATATACCATGTTTTTAATTTTTCTGTTTTATCATATAAACTTGACAATTCTATGTATTAATAAATACTTTTTAAAAATTTTTTGATGAATTATCCTATCAACTTGAAAGAAAATGAAGTTAATTGGAAGTTAACTTGCGTTTAACTTTTCGTTCCAGTCCCGGTCGATAGATGGCTGCACCAGTCTACAAAACAAAATTACGTGAAAATAACTGAAAATTAATTCATTTCTGCTTAAAGATGGCTAATAGTATTTAAAAAATGCATTGTCATCGTGTTCTGAGCTATTCTAAAAGTTTCAAATGTCTAGCTAGTCGGGAAGTTAGTTAAAAATCGATTGCAAGATTTGTAAGGGACAAACACACAAACAAACAAGAAAGCAAGTTAATAAAAACATGGTTAAAATTGAGAATCCGTTTAAGTTTTTCTGTTTTTTAATTTAATCTTCTTTTAATGACGAATTCCGCTGTTGGCACGGGTATTTGTAACAGTCCAGAATCGGCGTTAAACTGTAGGTCCCGTTCTAATAAGTCCTTTTGTATCAAAAATTTGGCCGTAGCTCTCACAACCAACCTATTTAAATAACCAATTCGCATTAATTTAAAAGCTCTGAGTAGTTCATATTTAACGACGCATAAAGCCGTTTTTGATGGTCGGTGATTTTCGGTCTTCAAGCTCATTCGTGCTTTAACTTATACAACCGTGTGTTCATGTAAACAGAAATGCGCAATCAGAAGGATATCCGAGGTCAAACATGATTTAAGAATATGTTGTGTTTACACTGAAGAATTACACTTATTTTAAGTCATCAATCTTGGTATTAGAAAACATCCAAGACATTCCAAATACTTGAGAATATATCATTAAAATATGTACCACTGAAGTGCTTAATAAATAAAAATATGATTTGGCGCAGCTGTTAACCATGCTAAATTACTGGAAAACTTAAGTTGTTGATAGATATATACTAAATACAGAGATTTATGCGCATTTTTGTGTGCTATAGTTACTCACATGCGTAGCGTGCTTCTAACTTTTTTTTTCGGGGGGGGGGGGGAGAGGGGGTACGAATTCAATTCATTTAGGGTCCTCCTCCGCGCATTGACTACCGGGTGGTCCTAAAAATATGAAATATTATGATTTTTTTTAAATTGAATAACAATAGAATTGATGTCTGAGTAGTATTCAAAAGTTATACAATGAGAAAAATAAATATAATATAAATAAAATGAGAAAAAAAATATAGTAACGAATTTTTTTTATGGATCATGTCATTGTTAATAACTATGTTAAGGCTAAAGCCATAATCGCAATCTTCAGTTTCACAGTTTAAAACAGGGGGAAAAAAACCAACTTTCATTAAAGTTTTCTACAATTTAACGATTTTAACTGAACTTCTATTAACCTTTTAATTTATTTCAAGTTAATTTCGCCCCTCCCCCCGACGCTACGCCTATGATAGTACTTATAAATATTCCATACCTTGGCGTGTTTCTGAAATGATCTCGCCGAAATTTAGATTTATGACCAGTACTTGAGCCCCGCTTTTTGTCCATAAACAGACGCCAGAACGCGCCCAGTTGGCAATTAATATCTTTGTCAAAACATCCTTTTTTTGCTCTCTTAATAGAAATCCTACGCTGCTGAGAGAAATCCTCTGGTTCTTGTAAACAAAGGAAAGAAAGTCATCCTTCTGCTTTTTGTAGTTTCCTTCATAATCTTGGCATTCTGAGAGCATGCGTTATTTGTCATACTGCCACATGGTTGCGTCGATATGATTGAGAGCTACACCGTTCCTTGCCTGGTAAATATCGTTATGGAAAAACCATAAAAGACGCGACTGGCGTTTATTTTTTATTTTCAGCTGTCAAATATTAGAAATTAATGCTTAATGCCATCTTTGGAGTTTTTTGCATATGTATATTTTACTTTATCATGATGGCATGCGATATTGATTTTGATGTTAATAGATTAAAGTAATTTTGTTGAATTTAAAAAATACAAAAGGAGTAATGAAAGGCTCTGGTCTTTATTGTCTTCTGACACCAATTTTCGGAGAGGAAAAAGTTAAAATGCGAACTTCGTTTTATACTACATCAAACTTTTTAATTGTGTCGTCACTTGACTCGGTTCAAAATTACGGGACCTATGTTCTTCGAGGTCAAGTATTGAACCAGTAGGGCTGAAGTCAGACTCAATCCTAGAGGTACCTCGCCTTAAGTGAAGCTGCTCACTACCCTTCGCCATAGACCAAAGTCCTTTGGACTTGGTGTGGGCATTCCTACACCAAGGGGATTGGAAACAACAACTTTTTAATTACTCCATAAAGTAGTTAGCTTTTTTGATGGAGTCTCAGTTAACAGCATTGTGTAATTCAATTGTTTTTTCACAGTTTTTTCATCCACTCAAGTTCTTGAAGATCACAAATGTCTACTTCCTCCAGTGAGAAAATACTCGTTGTTCTATTTGTCTAATTATTACACTAGCCAACAGATAGCATTAGATTAGCAGCAAAGGGAGTTATCTAGTTACTGCATTTGATTCTTATGTAATTTAGCTATAAATAGCCAGATATCTCAAAAATATATATATTTTTTTTTGGAGTTACCCAGTTCTTGCATTCAGGTGACGATATAGTCTTTCTATAAATTTTGTTATTTAAATTTTTAGTTTTGTTCTGGATACGGGCAGTAGGGAGTCATTGACAAATCATGAGATTTTGACCCTAGCCATCCAAGGTCCAATGACTCAGGGGAAATGAGATAGAATGTAGCGACCCCATGGCATTTAGGGGGCTGGGCTGGCATGGTTACTAAGACCTGGATGTTTGTTTAGAATTTTTCAATGGGCCCTGCATCAACTCTTGACGCCTCCAAGTCTCTTTCCACGCTCCCAGAAGCGAATCATGTATAGAAACTTAAAGCACGTGGAACTAACTGTATAGCTCTTCCAGTCATCAAGATACTTGCCATAATCGATAAAGCAAGCAACGAATAATAGAATTCCCGATAAACATTACCATGCAAGATTGCGTAAAATGATTTCCAATAAAGATCTCCGTCCGTCACCACCGTAGATAAGTAATTCGTAAGCTGGAACTAATTTCCTCTGAAGATCCAAACTGCTGATACCCCGTCCCTTAACAATAACGCCTCGTGTTGATCAAATTGCATCTTTAGGTTGATATGATCTTGAATCGGATGGCCTTCAAATGTCATCGATATAGTTCTTGATACTGTAGTTGAGCTTCCATCTATAGGAGATAAAAGTCGGAGTGATCTTATATTGTTGTTCTTTGTGCTTCGTGATAGTGTGTGTTGTTTTGATGAAGAGCTTACTTCCTGTCCACTTTGTTGTTAGTTCTTCAAAGTGGTGTTTTTGCGGGAACTGATTCGTGATTACAAAACCCAAAGTTAGCAGCCTTCTCGTTTTTCAATTCTCGTTTCCCTCAAAAAAATTCAGTTGTGAAGTTTTTTTTTCTGTAATTCATGCAAAAAAAATTTTTTTTCTCAGAAAAAAATTCCTAGTTTTATGTAAAACGAGTACGGAGTTTTCCTTTTTTATTGGGAAGGGAAAGGCCTTAAAATATTTGGATATACCTGGTCATGTTGAAGCATTAATTTTAAAAAAAAGGTCGAAATATATCACTAGTTTTAAGTTTATGTTGCTCTCTTTTAAAATAAAGGAAGCTTTGCTATTTATGTAAATTAACTATTATATATAACTATTATGCACGCGGCCCGAGCAAGTGAAATCTTGGACACCTCTAATTTAGACTATTCAGGGCAACGTCACTCTGTTTTCCTTAAAATTAGTCATCAGTAAAATACTCGTTAATTGATACTCCTAGAAATTACTCGTAAATAACTCGAGCTCTCGAAAACAGCTTTATATTTTTTTCTAATCGTCTTAATATTTATTGCCACTCGACTTTCTCGATTACTTGAGTACTGGCTGGCGAGATTTACAGCTCACCTAATCAAGTTGAACGCTTTCAGATGTAATGTTAATGCTCTGTATATCATACTTTTGGCGTTTCCTCCCAGGGCATTGCGTATTCCCCTGTGGGCACGTTTCCCCGTTTACGGCGTATCCACTGCGCAGTTTTCGAGAGCCACTTGTGGTCTCGGACGCAACCGCCCGTTCGTTACAACTGTTTGATTGAATTAGCAGCTGAGCACCATATCATAAAAATTCGCGAAATATATGAACGGTGACGGCATAGCAATTTGGCAGTGTGTGGGGATAGATGTGCCCATTCCCAATTTTCTCACGATTCTGATGGTGAGGATATTGCCGAGTCTGTGGGAAATGCCGAATTATTCTGTGAATGTCTCCTTCCATGTATCTGTTTAAATATCCACTAATCAAGGGTTCTAATGACCCATTTCAGGATAAGCCTTTTGCTTTGGAAAAATAATTATATCAGTGTGGAAAAAAAAAAATGACTCAATGAGATTGTATATATAGTGTCATTTCCCATTCAAAGATAGCATTTCAACTCCGGATAGCTGAGTAGCAATGGTTTTAGATTTCTGTACTGGTTCTGCTTTGTAAAATCTACCCGTAGGTATAAGTTTAAAAGAAATTCCTTAAAGTATTTATTTATTTTTTAGTCATACTACAAAAGTGGCTTAACCGTGTAAAATTTGTAAATATTCAGGTTGTAATAAACATTATAAATTAACCGTTGCCACCTTTGTATACTATTTGGACAACGTATGCACATCGAAATTACCAGAACGAAGTGTTTCCTCTCTTAAGATATCATCTCCATAATATAGCTCTTTGCCTCTGAATAGATACTAGACGCACCCGAAATGAATCACAGCTTTCTACTGCCTTATTTCGGGTCATTAAGATGTGTTCTTGTTGACTAAATTTTTTTAAATTATCCTCCTGTAAATTATTATCATCTCCTCTTGTGAATTATCGCATTGATACTCCTGTAAAATCTTCCTAAAAGGGCTCTTTGCTTAAGATAATGGGATAAATACTTCCGAAAATATTCACAGATTTTTAGTGATTTATTTCGGGTAATAAAGAGTGTCATAGCTGATTGTATTTTTCAATTATCTTCTTGTAAATTATTATTATCTCATCTTATAAATTATCCCCATGAGAGTTATCTGCATGAGAATACAAGCTAGTAGATGCATCTAAAGTCAATCACAGCTTATAACAGCATTATTTCAGATAGTAAAATGTATCATAGATGTTTGTATTTTTCAATTATTCTCTTGTAAATTATTATCATCTCATCGTATAAATTATCCCCATGAGAGTTATCTGCATGTGAATAGAGGCTAGTAGATGCATACGAAGTCAATCACAGCGTATAACTGTATTATTTCAAGTAGTAAAAAGTGTCAGCTGATTGTATTTTTCAATTATCCTCTTGTAAATTATTATCACCTCATCTTGTAAATTATCCCCATGAGAGTTATCTGCCTGAGAATAGAGACTAGATGCATCCGAAGTCAACAGCTCATAACTGCATTATTTCAAGTAGTGAAGAAGTAAGTGTCATAGACAGTGTTTACCGAATCCAAACGATTAAACAATTGTCGAATTTCTACAGTCATCACCAAACTATCCATTTTTGCCCTAAAAGACAACTTTACTTTAAAAAAAGTGTTTTTCCTTTTTGGCAACGAGACAAAGATAGAGAATGGGTTCTTTAATTTATCTCTTTTATTCCTTATCTGTGGTCGTAAAAAAAAGTCTGCGCTTATTTGGGGCTGAGGGGTGATAGTTTCCCAAGACCGTAACTCTGCCGCCCTCACCACATGGGGGTTGATTACCGCGAACTTGTCAGTGATACTTCCGGTTTCTGCTCGCAGATGAACTCTCTCCCCCCAATTCTCACTCCATCCCTTGACTGCCTGAGATTCATTGAGAGGGTGTGCTGTATCTTATTCGCAGAGGTGACTTTAGAGAAAAGTCGTCTGTGGGAGCGCGCGGGTACAAGGATAGGGTTATTTCATTCATTATCTCAGCGTTCACTCACTGTAACCTAAGTCGTACTTTTCCTTATTTCACTTCATTTCCGAATTTTTTGAAAGAAACCGTTCATCATTTTCCCGAATTCCGTAGAATTTTTTTTTAAACAAAATATATGGGTCAATGTACAGCTAATGCATAGGTAGCGGATGACATATTGAACGATATTTTTGCTGTTAAACTGTATGTAGAACAGCTTATTTGCAGGTTTAAAAAAAAATTTTAGTGGGTTTTTTTTTATTATTCGTTTATTTAAATTTCTATCCTATCTTAGTGTAAAATTCTGGTTTTAAAAAAATCAAAAAAATTCCCATTTTTAGAAAATATATATTTTTTAAAAAACAAATTCTTACTTTTTCAAAAACATCCCTCCTCTCCCCCTTTAAAAAAAAAATTATTTTGGGAAAAAATTTCCAACGTTTTTCCTGTTTTCTAAGAAATTTCGCGCACGGCCCCAGTGGAACAAACACTTATATATATAAATATATATAGATGCAAGTATAGTATTATCGCTGAAACTGGCACATCATTTGATATCGCAGACTTCGAAACCTAATGTTAAGATTCGGAGAATTTTTCCTAAATTCTAATCACATCAATTGCATTTTTTTTTAAATTTATTCCGTTTCTTTTTCATTATGGAGGTAAACGTTAGTTTGACCTTTGCAGATGTAGATTTCAAAACATTGATCCGGGTTTCCTCTGCATTTAGATTTCACTAACAATTTTTTAAATACTTATCCCTTTTCACAATATAGCCGCCTTACTATGTAAGTCTTTTTTATTTATTACTTTCTTAATCTTAACTTTTTTGTTTTAATATATTTTGTATGAATTTTTTGCTAGTATTTCCATTTATACGGGCAAAGGACCAAGATTTCTAAGATTCAAGTGTATACCAATTTCAAGTGAATATTCAAGCGCGATTTAAGTGCAGATTTACCAATTTCTAGTGCCAGATACGGTATAGCAAACGAAATATCCTTATTTGTATAAATATTCACTTAAACTCTCTACATGACGTTAACAAGTAACTGAATTCTATTGTTATAAAATTACAGTAGAACTTCTACCTAAGGAATACCTTTGAACAAGCAACTATATTCGTTACCTCTATGAATTCAAGAAAAACAACCACAAACTGCAGCAGATGGTCAAAGTTGGTCAGAATCTTGTCTATCAGCATATTTGTCCATCAGTGATTACTATCTAACATTGTATACAGTCTATTTTCTGTGTGTTTTTCCCCCATCAGTCAACAAGCAGTATTTCGTTTCAAAAAGAAAAGACAATCTATTGTTTGCTCTTTAATTATTGAAAAATGGGAAGAAGAAATAGTATTGATCGCATACATTTAAAATATTTTGATGCAAAATAAGTATTTTTAGCAGCTAATTAAAATTCTGAGTAAAGGAATAATACATCTCGATAAACAACTCCTTTGTCTTGCAGAAAAGAGATGTCAAAGATTTTCCCATCAACTTTGTTGACGAAATAAGGTCTTTTTACCGTGCCAAAATGTATTCTAAGAACTGCTTAACCCTTCCAGCCCATTTCCCTTTCCTATTACTCATCGTGAGCCCTCGTACGTTTGTTTTATCTCGTTTATCTTTTTTTCAATTTAGCCTCACTGCTGCTGCCACCAGGGAGCAAGAAATATCAGAAAATGTAGCGTTTTGAATCCGTTTGTGGCACTTGGCGGCCGCATTGCGTCTCACAAATTGTTCGTAGTATGTAAACATATATTCCTCCAGACCTCACATGTTTTTCCAAGAAAATGTTAGGGAAAACTCTTGAGAAAACAAAAGGAGGCAGTCAGGCTTATTGTTTCTTTATTTTCTTCTTTAATTTTGCCTTTCTGAATTTCTGGGAAGTTTTCTTTTCTACTGTGAGAGGGGGGATGCTGAGATATTAATAAACACTGCTCAGTTCTGTGCGTTGAACCAAATATGTAATTTCGCGTGCTGGGATACGGGGTAATGAATGAGACCTGTCAGCTCAATTTGGAATATTTGAATAATTCAATAATAAAACGAAAGTGATTATGTGCATCAGTAATGCTCAAACTGTGGGTCGCGACCCAAAGGAATATTTGAATAATTCAATAATAAAACGAAAGTGATTATGTGCATCAGAAGTGTGCAAACTGTGGGTCGCGACCCAAAGGAATATTTTAATGCAATAATAAAACGAAAAAGATTACGTGCATCAGTAGTGCGCAAACTGTGGGTCGCGCGACCCAAAAGTATATTTGAATCATTCAATAATAAAACGAAAGTGATTATGTTAATCAGTAGTACGCAAACTCTGAGTCGCGACCCAAAAGAATATTTGAATAATTCAATAATAAAATGAAAGTGATTATGTGCATCAGAAGTGTGCAAACTGTGGGTCGCGACCCAAAGGAATATTTGAATGCAATAATAAAACGAAAAAGATTACGTGCATCAGTAGTGCGCAAACTCTGAGTCGCGACCCAAAAGAATATTTGAATAATTCAATAATAAAACGAAAGTGATTATGTGCATCAGTGGTGCGCAAACTGTGAGTCGTGACCCAAAGGAATATTTGAATAATTCAATAATGAAACGTAAGTGATTATGTGCATCAGTAGTGGCTAAACTGTGGGTCGCGACCCAAAGGAATATTTGAATAATTCAATAAAAAAGCGAAAGTGATTATGTGCATCAGAAGTGCTCAAACTGTGGGTCGCGACCCAAAGGAGGGTCGTGAAAAAAATTGGTGTGGTCGTGGATAGTCTGAAGTAAATTTCTATCACATTGAATCAGTGGTGCGCAAACTTTTTTTCGACCGCAATCTATTTTCTTTAAATAAGAAATCACGCGACCCCAAATGAAAATATATTGGTAATAGCAAATTTAAAAAAAAAGGATAATGTTAACAAAAGAATAGAAAAACGATTATTCATGCTTTTCGATTATTCGGTATAACTCCTTCCCTCCCTTTTTTATAGTTTCAAATTCGCTAACCGCATAATTCATAATTTAAATAACAAAAAAAGAAATATTTTCTATAACAATTTACAAAACGCTTGGAAATTAATTCTCTTGTGTCCAATTACATAATTAACTCTTTATTCATTAATTTGAGAGGAAGCGATGTATTTAAATTATTTAATGATGAAAATTTTTTTGCAAAATTTTATCAATAATGTTTAAATATTTGGGTGTAGTGATACAGAAACAGACAGCAAGTGATAATTGCATTTTCCGATCTCAGTTGTAAAATTAATCTTTTAATTTTACAACTCAGTTTTTAAGGAATGAGATATATGGTAAAGGGAAAAAAAAGTCACATCATTTTTTAACTGTTGAATATTTTATAAAGGAGATTTTAAATTCCTTAAAATTTTGTTTTCATTAGATAAATTATTTTTTGTTTGTTTGTTTGTTTGTTTCTCAAGAACATTTGAAAGCTGAAAAGAGCAGTTTTAATTATTACAAAAAATTACAATTTTTAGATTTTTTTCTCAAAAAAAAATTACAAATTATAATTGTTTGCATACATTTTTGAGGATTTTTATTTCATTTTAAAATTTAATGGCCGATGATTTAAATTATACTCATTTTCAAGACGGCAGAATATTGGCTTTATTTTAAGAAAATATTTTGAAAAATGAATACGAAGACACTTGTAAATCTGTGATGTCCCCACACTAGGCCCTGTCGACATTTGAAGGTTAAATATATTTTGATGGTTTGAATTTTTAAATAAATGGTGATTTGAATTTTTGAATTTTACTGTAGTCTTCATCTTGAAGACCCTTTTTCCTTTAAAATTATTTTTCGAAAATCGTTCGTTGTGTCTACAGACCACTGAATGAATATCAAAGTCCGGAATTTTTTAACTTTTTCTTGTTGTAGAAAATTGGGTTTTATCAAATTTATGAAATTTAACTTTTAAAGTCTATGGCACTCTACGAAATACTTTAGTTTCCGTTAAGGCTGCTGTGTACCAACCCTATTGGATTCGCTCACCTTTATGTTAACCTATGGAGAAAATGTGTCCAAGGATTACCGACTGGGATTGAAAGTTATATATATATATATATATATATATATATATATATATATATATATATATATATATATATATATATAAAATAGCTGCGTACCCGTGCTTCGCTACGGAGTACATTTTAGGATAATTACATTGAAAAAATAATGAAATTGCTTTTTAGAGGATGACAATATAGTACAGTTAATACATTGTTCAGTTTGAAGAACATTTCTTTTTACTGTATTTTAATATTTTTTGTCAATTTATTTCGTTGTTATGCACGTAACGCAAAATTAATTATCACAAAAAGAAAAGTAACCACGTGATCAGCATAAATTCTAAAAATTATTTTTTAAAAATTTATCAAAAATCAGAAAATGGAGGTAACGATTCGAAAAAGATTTCATTTTAAAGGAATTTTTATGATCTGTCTCGTGATATAAATATTATAACCCCCTGATTAATATTTTAAATGAAAACTTTATAAAAATGTTACAAAAAAAGCTTGAAAATTTAATTTTAAAAAATCTAAGGAGAATTTTTTTTAAATCTATCTTACTGCACCCCTACACTGTAAGAAGAATCGCGATGCAAAATTTCAGCCCTTTAGGTCCAGCGGTTTGGTCTGTGCGTTATCTGTCAGTCAGTCAGTCAGTACTGTTTTATATATATATAGATTGTACTCCATAGTAGAGAAAGAAATTTTACGCCTTGGAGCTTTTTTCGTTTAATAAAAATGCAAATAATATTTTAAAATTTTAATTATTCGGGGGGAAAATGTGGTCTAGTGTGTTTTAAACCTCCTAAATTCTTTTGGTGGACGCAATTTATGAAATGAATCCTGTTGCAAGATGCAGAAAATTCCAGGCTATCTGAAAGTTGCATTTTTATTGGCTTATCAAGCATTTATGTAACTGTCAATAGTAAGACACATTTTCTCCAGAGGTAAACATTGAGGTGAGCGAATCCAATAGGATTAGTACACATCAGTCTAAAATCACTTAGTTGTTTCAAGGATGAGTGTTTTTGTTTGCGTGTATGAAAGTTTTTATTTTATTTTAAAAATTTTTAACTTCTGTGCAACTTGTAATAACCCCTTTTTTCCCACGAACACTTTCAGAACCGTAGTTAATTTAAACGCCTTCTTGCGTTACTTTCGCGTAAATAACATCACTTATTTTCCAAGAGCAAACTTGCTTCATCAACTTGCTTCCATCAAAAAGCAAACTTGCTTCCATCAAAATTCTGTTTCTATTTCGTTTCGACGCGTATTTCATTTTCATTTGATTTGCATGAGAATAATCGTATCCCAGCCGTGCAAATAAAGATCCGAGACATTTGCCGCGTTTAAGACGATAATAATTCTTTCCTTTTATTACGCAGTATTCTTGAGTATCTCCCGCAGCTATCACGTTCCACGCGTTTTAAATAAAATTTCTCTGCACGTTCGTGTGATTTCTTTTATTTGTTCGAATTGTCTCGGAACCAAGGACTACTGTTCTCTTGCATCATAACCATATGCCATTAAAGATGGAGCAGAGATGATTCTGTGGGTGAAGGGGAAAAATTAATGTCTGCTTGTCTCAAATACAAAATTAGATTTTGAAATAAAAACTGTTCACTTAAGGCGTACTAAACCAATTGGATTAAGGCGTACTAAACCTATTGTGTACTAAACCTATTGGATTCGCTCACCTCAATGTTAACCTATGGAGGAAATGTGGTTACTATTTACAGTTACATAAATGCTGATAATCCAATAAAAATGGTAGTTTCAGATAACCTGAACTTTTTTGCATCTTGCAGCAGGATTTATTTTATAAATTCCGTCCACCAAAGGAATTTAGTAGCGTTTAAAGCACACTACACCAGATTTTTTCCCCCATAAGAATTTAAATTTTGAAATATTATTGGCATTTAAAAAAAACGAAAAATGCCCCAAGGGGTAAAATTTCTTTCTCTATTGCGGAGTTAATTTTTAAAAAATAACTTTTAAATTCAAGTCGACTATATATATACCGTAAAATCTTGACTATAATACGAACACATGTATAATACGCATGCTTGATTTTACTCGAAATTTTCTGAAAAAAATAAAATTCGACTTTAATACGCACCCATAACTTTTCAATATTTTATTTAAAAATTGCACGAATACTTATTAACATAAATAAAATTTGAAATAAAAATAAACGAAAACGTCAAATTCGGTAGCCAAAAAATTCAAAACTAACTACTCTCATAATATTAGTCTTAATCACTTTCACCAGAATACAGCTCATCTATTGTTTGTCGTTTAGTCAATGTTTAAAACTATATTTTTTGTACACGATTATAATACGCACCCTCATTTTTGCGGATTAAACTGTGAAAAAAAGTGCGCATTTTACTCAAGATTTTACTATATATATATATATATATATATATATATATATATATATATATATATATATATATATATATATATCGCACCAATTTTGTTTTAATATTAAAAATATATTAACTTGTCTATGTTAATCGTTTAATTTTACAATTTCCTTATGGTTCCCCACCTCCCTTAATAGTTCTATTCACACTTTTGCTATGAACATTAGAAAGAAGAATAAAACTCCTTTATTTTTCTTTATTTATTCTTTTTACTCGAAATAGTAGAATGTTGTTAGATTCGTCCACCTCCCTAAGTTAATAATTTTCTGCATTTTTACGTAAAGGGCGCGCCAATATATGGCAGGGACGGCTCCAGTCTCGAGATTCTTTTTTTTTTTTTTGGGGGGGGGGCAACGTCGGCTCTTAGGGATATATATATATATATATATATATATATATATATATATATATATATATATATATATTATATAAGAAATAAACATCGTCTCATTTTAAATTTAAACTCATTTAGTATTAGGTCTACGATTATATAATTTTAAGCTATGGGAAAAAAATACGTTGGGCTTTTTTTTGGGGAAGGGGCAGGGGGGGCAATTGCCCCTATTTCTCCCCCCCCCCCCTTGAGCCGCCAATGATATATGGTTCATCCCGGCTTGAAATAGGGTCAATCCTGTCCTGTTTGACCTTCGAACTGACGAAGTGCATCGTAAAACTGACAACCTAAGAACAGAGATATGGTATTTTGTGGAGGGTCCCCAGTAGAGGGACAAGAGTGCTAACGCGTGCCCAAATCGTGAGTGGGCTCGATTGATTCATAGAGGAAAGCGTCTGGTAATATTTGTTTCCGTTGACATTGAGGTCAGTTAGCGGCAAAGCGGAGAACGCCTTTTGTTTGGCGAGACCATAGCTGGTAATCCGGGCCAGCTAATTAGCCGGGATTCCAATAAAATGCTCATCACTGAGGAAAGTTGGCATTTTATTGGAAAGAAAACAGAGGTTGAATTAATGCTCTCCATTGAATCTCTGCACGTCTGATTTAAAAACGGTTTTCCAACTAAAATGAAACATTATGTGTTACCGAGCGCTCGATGGCGTTTGGTGAAATAAACTTGACTGAAGTTTTCTCTGCCAGAATTATTTTCCGAGAGCTCTGTCAGAATTATTTACGAGAGTGAGAAGTTACGATATCTAGTAATTTATTTGAATTATATTTAATTCCACTGATATACTAAAAGATGTGTTTTACAAATGTATTTATTACTTTTATATAAACGAAGTTTTAAATGGGGTAAACAAAAGTTTCAATAATTCGCATATTTAGGAATAATTTTAAAAATGAATTTCCGTCACACCTAACTATCCCTAGACCCAACAAAATAAAAACGAACTTTAATGCTCAAAATGGTATATGACACTATCTTTCTGAATGTATTGCATCACTTCAAATTTTATCAGAAGATTATTCAGTTGTAATTGGAAAAAGTAAATTTAAATCCGTCAATCTTACGGAGCCTTCCAACTTTGCTGTATGTTATAGGTTTATTTTTTTTTTATAAATTTACATTTTTCCCCCTTGGACCTAACGAGCACAAAATTTAAACCTCCCCTTTCAATACGTCACTTTAGGTTTGACTAATTGGTCCTAATCTAATGCAGGTCATTCATTTTTGGGCATTCCAAAGCAAACATCGAAAACAAAGAAAATGTATTCAGTTATCAGAAAAGAAAAAATAAATAAAATTATATATATATATATGGATTGTAAGGTGTCTAAGTATGTTTGTTGCTCAGATCATACTTATTAGAAACAATCCATTGGTTTTTAGACAGTATTGACACCGCTGAAGACAAGGTACTGTCTAAAAACATATTTTTCACATTACTATTCATATTTTTCACTTATCTTTTCATGTCTTTGGTTCCTGGCTGTAGTGGTTTAGTGCTTATACAGGTTTTTCACTTACAACTTTGTCTAATATACATATATATATATATATACAGGGCTAGATTTGAGGCGGAACGCGCCGAAACGGCGTTCCGGTACCTCTCTTTATCAATAATTTGGATACCCCCCACACACCCCGGAAGGTTACCGTTCCGGCACCTCTATTTCTAGAAATCTAGCACAATATATAAATTTTTATTCACATTTTTGTCCATTCTCTTCATTTTTTTCATAAATAGTGAATAATACAAACTGCGAAACTTTGTACCATTTATTAGTAAATTTTAAAAACATTATTCTTCTCAAAAACTACTGATTTCAAATACATATTGCACCCAACAACTCAAATGCACATTTCTTAAGTTTCATCCATTAAACAAGTGATCATATTAAAAAAAAATTCTCCCGCTCTGTGACTACAAATTTAAAAAAAAACTCTTGCCACTTTTCGACCTTTTTTTATTATCTTACCTATTGAATTTTACGAATTCCAAATTTTATCCCATGCATCAAATTTTTAAAGATCCTTACATCAAATGCGAATTTCAAAAAAATTATCCCCACTCAACAATTGCACTCATAAAAAGAATTTCACTTTATATATAAGGATTTCAGAAATTTGGTAGTCTCAACATCAGTGTAAAATGTGACCAAAAAGTTTATTCAATATTACTTTTACTTAGGGGAAAGAAACACATGAGATTTAAACGCGAATTTTGTTCACGGACGCGAAATTTTATGTAGCATCTGAAATAATTTATAGTTTACTTTTCTGAGTAACATACGCTTTCTAAAAATTTCAATTCACGGCACTAAAGTAGAATGTTCCCGATATCACGTTTGATTAATAGTAACTCTAATCCGTGACTGTGACATTTATTTCTTCCAACTAAATTTATCGTTACATCAGATTGTTTTTCTAATTTTTGCGCCCATTCTTGGTTAGGCGGTACATTTAGGGCACTTGAAAAGAAATTTATCTGTTGTTGAAGAAAACTCCTCGAGTCTGAAGAAACACGTGTTTTCAAGGTTGATTTGCTGATTTTTGACTTTATTTTTGTTAAACTGTTTCTTTCTATTCACGTGTATTTGATTTTGACCCCTGATAAGTGAAAACAATTATTTTGACAAATCCTCAGAAGTGTTAAAAATTTACAAATTCGTGTGTAGGTATATATGTGAAATGAAACTAAAAGAATTTAATAGATAAGTCAAAACAATTCTTTTGGCAAATCCTCAAAAGAGTTTAACATTTATAAATTCGTGTGTGGGTATGTATGTGAAATGAAACTAAAAGAATTTAATAAAGTAAAACTACTGCTGTCCAAATATAGATAAATAAATAATAATGCGGTTTATGTATATTATCCAATATAAATATGTATATTATATCCAATATTAATAAACTGAGAGAATGAGATTTTTTATCTCCACATTACAACTTTCGGTTATTTGCAAGCATATATACTATTCCATGGGCTTACCTATCCAATATAAATTATTTCAATTATTTTATATCAAATAGAGCTATAAGAATAATTCTAAAATGAAAATCTAGACAAGAATTCGTGGAAATTGTGAAACATTCTTCAAGCTAGGAAAATTTTCACTTACTGAGGATAAAACTGAAGAGCTAGATCGTACTTTACATCAATAAAGACATCCTCAACTTTCCTATAGTCGACTTTTTACGAGAGATGTGCGTTAATACTTGGTTTTGTAAGTATTTTCGCTCTATCGCAATAGGCGAATGGCGGAACACTGATTCTGTATTTTTAAAAAAAGAGCGTAGATGTCTGTCTCAACCATTTCCGATTCGCCACTATCTCCTGTAATAATCAAGCAACCCACAACGTCGCCATATTTTACACGAAAAGACATTTTTAATATAAGGTAAAGAAAACACGTTCAAAATATATCTCTTAGAATTTCATTTTTTCGTAATAATTAACTCACCCACGATATTCGATTTATCTGACTGCAGGTTTTATGTGGGATTGGTTAGTGTATTTTGGGGTTCGGAACAATCAAAATATGTTTCCCTTTATGTTAATGTTAACTGCTTTTTTTACTGTATGTCATTTTGGCCAACAAAAAGGTTTTATAGAAAAGATCTGCTTTCGGATAGCGGGGACACATCTGTAAATGCATTCCTTCCGGGCCGCAACCAGTAGGAACTTGATGAGCTAAGATCTCCTTACAACTTTGTTAGTTCCCTCGCTGAGGCAGTTGATAATATAAAACCCGTGAACGACGAAAATGAGATGCTCTTCTTTTAATTCTTTTGCGAAATTTTCTTACGTAAAGCCATTTGTTAACAAGCAAGTTTTCTCACCTGTAGCTCCTCTTAAATAGTTGTTTTGGCAGCGTTCCGGTCACCTGTTGCTTGCTGCACGTAACAGGCCGCCTAACTGTAAATAACTTCAGATATTTTAAGTATGTTTTTCGTACGGGAGTAAAATTTCAAACGAGTTCTTTGATTGGGGTTTATATCCCTAATGATTGTGTAATGGTCAGTCACGTTTTTTATCAGGTTATTAATAATCATTTACCTGTTTTAAAAGTGGATGCCTAATCAGCATAATAGAGACACAATTAAAAATCACATTTTTGTACAGTTTTGTATTTTTCAGGCACTTATTTTCGAAATTATGTTTATAAAAGCACCTGCCCGATAATGAGAGCGGGTGTTTCGGGCCGCTCATAAAAGCTTGGCGGGCCGCAGTTTGAGTACCCCTGGTTTAAAATATTGCACCCGGGCAAGGAAAGTGACACAAGGCAATTCTAAGGTTACGTCATTGAAAAATATGTATGAAGTGCCCCATCGTGCACGAAAAGCGACACATCTCTATCTCGCAATTTGCCCACTTGAGGGCAGTTGTGTCAGTTTTATTGTAGGCTAGTTCAAGCTTTACAGTATTTTTCAAGTTGATTTTTCTCAAATGCTGCATTTTTGAGTCGAGTCACTTTTCTTGCCGGGGTGCGATATGTCAATACGGGTAATGGTGACGGATTTTACTACGTGAAAAGGCCCTAACACATAGTGCCATTCCCGTGTCATTGGGAAGCATTATTTGTATCACCCGGCATCTGAATGAAGCCTATCAAGATGGCTACGTGTAAAAAGATCTGTGCTGATAATGAATCGCATCACATGTTCTGCTGGTAACCCTGTCCCCTTCCTTTTAACTCTTTTAACTTTCATTGTCCAATACGCTTTTTTCTCGACAGCCGTGCCATTCACTCTCCATGAATGGTTGTCTGACCTATTAATACCCCTTTTTTCCTTGAATTTTTCTCGTGTGGGAGTAGGATACTCCTTCCGAGAACCCTACCCATCCCTTGGACATACCCGGTTCTAAACTTAGAGAAAATAATAAGCAACGCTTCTCCCTTTTTTTTTCTCTCTATTTCCACAGTCGTCCTCTTCCCCAACACAAAGGCCAAGTCTGTCCGATATCGGAAACCGTGGGTCAAAGGGTCGACCCATCCTTCGACAAAGGGCCCCATTGTGTGCCTCCGCTGCGCTCGCAACTTGCGCAATGCTGACAGAATTATGGTGGCTGCATGACGTCACCAACAATGATTGACTAGAAGCAGCTAGCTGCATACCACATGACGATGAAGTAGTATTCTATTCTACAACTCGAAAAGTTGGATTGAGTCGCTTGTTGTTCTGCGCACACCCTCCCCACCTCCCCTTTCCAGTGTTCTCTTTCCGAAGGAGCGGAAACAGTTTTTAAGAGTTAAGAGAGCTGTTGTGGTCGGAATTTTTCTGGACTGGAAATGTGTGTTATCGCTTTCTTTCGTCGTCCTCCTTGTTCGGATGGAAGTGTCTGATAGGAGGCGCAGGCTGGACTTCGCTGATGCCACGAAGAGGGCGATAATTTTTGTATTAGTTTGCGAAATAAGGAAATTTCAGAATTTCTCTCTTTTTTTCTGTCTTAAATCAATAATAAAACATAAGTATTTTTTAACTCATTAATTTTGGGGTTGATATTTATATGACGGTAGAATGGAATCTTTGTATAGGTAAATGCTTCGAAACTTCGTTGGTGTCTCTCCGAGATAATGAATTAAGATACATTTTATATTTGAGGTGAAGTAGGGTGTTCACGACAAGGCTGTAGAATTGGGGGCTGTTCACAGAGAATCCGTCAGCGTTAGCTTAAAATAGTTTAACCAACCATATACTAATCATTGACTCATTTTACCAATCTGCGCTGACGGATTCTATGTGAAAAGGCCCCTTACTCTGTGAAATTACAAATATGTTATCTTGCCCCATCTTCGGGTGGTGTTTGGTGCAAGAGTGGTAACTGGACTTTGCAATCGACTGAAAAGGTGGGGATGTTTATGTTACTCGGTTGAGAAAATTTCATTTCTCCTGTTCTTTTAATTTTAAAATTTACAAATTCTGTTTAACCTCCTACCAAATAGTTCAAGATTTAAGCAAGATTATAGTTAAATTAATTCCTTATGAACCTTGCCAGGAATGAAGTGATCCCCCCCCCTCTATGTCAATGGGCTGCAAAAAGAGTGGATTTTGAATTAAATCAAGATTAGAATTTTAAAGGCTCGAAAGGATTTTTTTTTTCTCTAGATAGTAGAAGCAGTTTTATAGTAGGTAGTAGAAGTAGTGATCGATGAAAATGTTCGTATAATGATCCCGACCTCTCTTTTCCAAATCTCTTAATTTCAACTGTAGTCAAAATACTTAGCTTTAAATGCTAAAGCCTCGAAACTGGGACAAATAGCTCAAAACTTTAATACAAAAGAGACTGATGATATTAAACTTGAACTTAACTAATTTTTTTACTCCTTGTTTCTCGTAAAAACACTTTTTATTTTGTATCCATTCTAATTTGGAATTTCTTTTATGCATTCTCGTTTCAAGAAATAAGAACGAATATCTTATAGCAATTAATAGTATAGGGATACATTAAACTTATCTTCTTCCTGGGAAGAGTTATACATCGTTGAGGTAACCAACTTCATTCAAGCGAGTAACGGTGGATTAAGTAAACCAGTGCAGGGTGAAAAGTATGAACATTTTTCACCCTGCCTTCCATTTTGCAGCAGGAAACATTTCTTCCTCTTACTTTTTCAGTCTGCAAGTAATTCAGTTCGTCTTTCTGGTAGGCTTTTTGAATTTTAACTTCTATTTTAACATAAAATGCATAAAACTACGACTCACCGGTCAAGGAAATATACTCAGCGGGCCACTCGAGGACCGAGGGACAAAAGGACAAAAACTTCCTATTTTAAATCGCCGGACGATGGCCATGGCTAGGGCGCAGGTCTTCCATAACAGAGTCTTTGGGTTCGAGTCCCACTCTAGGCATGGACGTTTGTGGCCGTTCGGAATCGGCTTTAAGCAGTAGCTCCCGGTGTAATTAGCCCTCGTGTAGCAAAAAATGATCGTAGTGTTCCAAACCAAACCTATTTTAAATAATTCTATAAAACATTTTAATAAAGGTTAGGATTTAAAAAAAATGTAGCGGAACCTAGATTTTGAAGGCACCAACAAAGATAATTCGTTAAATCGAAGTTTCTCCAACGATATCCGAGAAAAAAAATATGGAGGTACCACTTTAATGGTAAATCTCGAATGCTGTCTACTAACGTGTCTGACCGTGACCCATCCTCTTTGAATCAAGCACGATTTTGAAGGCGCCAACAAAGATAATTCGTTAAATCGAAGTTTCTCCAACGATATCCGAGAAACAAAAATATGGAGGTACCACTTTAATGGTAAATCTCGAATGCTGTCTACTAACGTGTCTGACTGTGACCCATCCTCTTTGAATCAAGCACGATTTTGAAGGCACCAACAAAGCTAATTCGTTAAATCGAAGTTTCTCCAACGATATCTGAGTAAAGAAATATGGAGGTACCACTGTAATGGTAAATCTCCAATATTGTCTACTAACGTGTCTGACCGTGACCCATCCTCTTTGAATGAAGCACGTACTCGACATTTCTCAACCGCGAAAATACTGCGACGTTTAACTGCTGACATCTTCATCATCACTTAACATTCTCAGACTCCATCTTTTCCCGAATGTCCCGTATTCCCGCCCTCGTGGATGTTCGGCCGAAGCCATAAATCGAGGCCCTTATGAAGCCCACCTTTCAGCGGATCTCTGGCTCGGCCAAGGACCGTCTCATTACCACATAACCAGCGCGCTTCTCCCTTTTTATCATCCCTTAACGCGTGCCTCTCCCGATCTGAAGAGCCACTTCATTGTTCTGCTCATCCCGGCATTGTATAAACAACCGGCACAAAAGCGGCATTATGCCGACAGCGGGAAAGGAACTGGGATGCCGAAGGAGCACATCGAAAAAAGAAAAAATGATAAAAAGAGGCTGCAGCGATTCCCTTTCCCCGGTCCACCAAACAATGTCGAAGACATCGAAAGCTATAAACATCTCTCTCTCTCTCGGGAAAAGCGCGTAATTAAATTCCGGATATTATTTCTCTTGGAGGGGGTCATAGGGTCGTCACCAAGTGGCTCGCAAAAAAAGGAACGATAGTGGCAAGACTCATTGTTTACATCCACCATGATGACAGACAAAGAGCACGCAGTGGTAGAGATAAAGAATTCCGCAGAATTAAAAAAAAAAAAGAAGAATTTATATTCTCGTGATAATGACTGCGGAGATGTAAGCATTATGAACTTATCTGTGGAACTCCCACTCACATTTTCTTGAGATAGTTTCCTCCCTCCCCCGGTATATACATATTAAACAAAAAAAGAAATCTTTTCCTCTTTGTAATAATGTTTCGCCGAACTTGATCTCTCCTTATCTGGAGCACGTATGGCCCTTCTCCGTTATGGTGTAATTATTTTGTTTGATCAACAAAGTGACGGCTGAAATTTTTCGGACTGGGTCTGTCCCTTCTTCCGTCTGAATGCAGCTGTTGGAGAACTAGGAGCTATAACTTCGGGTAATCAGCGCATTGGGTTTATCCGTTGTTTATCGTAGCGTGTATGGCACAATTTCTTTAGGTTCATAACGTTATGACCCTTCCTTTGTGGGGATCTTATCTGTCAATCGCTGATAAATAATAGGCTATCGTTTTCTGTAACCGTCATAAGATTAAGGCTGCTGTGTGCTAACTCTGTTGGATTCGCTCACCTCAGTGTTAACCTATGGAGAAAATGTGTCCAAGGATTGCCGAAATGAATTTAAAGATTTAAAAAAAAAAATAAAAAGTAAAAAAAATTATACTCCGTAATAGAGAACGAAATTTGACACCTTGAGGCGGTTTTCGTTTTTAAAAAAAAGAAATGCAAGTAATATTTTAAAATTTAAATTATTCGAGGAAAAATCTGGCATAGTGAGTTTTAAACGTTCCTAAATTCCTTTGGTGAACGAAATTTATAAAATGAATCCTGTTGCAAGGTGCAGAAAAGTTGAGGCTATCTGAAAGCACCATTTTTAATGGATTATTATGTAGTTGTAAATAGAAGACCCATTTTCTCCATAGGTTAACATTGAGGTGAGCGAATAGCGATAGTACATAGCAGCCTTAGATGAAAACATTTGAAATTGCAATTTAGCTTGCAGTGCTTTCTTCATCCCTGTATTTCAAACAAAAGTACATCTCAGATGTTATACATCACATAACTTTCATCTTTTACATTATTTCGGAAAATCTTATGTCTAAAAAAATCTTTAATAATACTAAACTAAATACAAGACTGCCATAGAATAAACCATAGATCCAACTACCTTAGAATTAAATAACATTGTTTAATACATGCTATATTTTCTGCATCACAGTTAAATTATATATTAAACGAGTTAACAGTAAAGTATATTAAATAATCCAGTAACTTTTATATCGATTTGTTTAATAGCAGTGAGGGGTATGTATGCTTGATATATATCCTACATTGATAATATCGTTGTTGTTTGCCAATTCGGGGCATTTGTCCATTAACAGATTCGCTCTTAATCTACGAGAATCGTTGGTTTCCGAGAAATTTTGACAGAACATTCCCCAGGGCCGACATCTGGGAGATCGTACCTTCTCTCACCCTCTCTAACCTCATAGAAGGACTTTCCAGTCTACGAAATTAACATGCCCATATCTGGCATAGACAGAAAGGCATTTAATGGCGTCCTGGCGAACTGAGCTCCCCCAGTTCGAATCACGAACTGGTTTATATGGTCACTAGGCTACCTCGAGCACCCATTCAATATCGTTGAAGTGAACTGAAAACAAAAATAAATCCAGCCACCGTAAAATTCTAACTACGGCAGCAACTTTAACAACTACAACTTATACTTCTTTTTTACGAGACCACGGATGAACTAATCTAGAGAAATCCTTTATTATTTAATGTACACATCAAACGATAATTTGTTCCTCATTTATTCAACTGAAAGTTCTATTGTGAATTCACCAGAGACAAAGGCAAGTTGCCGAGTCCAGCCACCATAAAATATTTATTGTTTTTTTTATGTATTTTTTTCTGTCTTCCATTTAATCATTTATTTTATTTAGCGCTGTATATCTCAGCAATAATTTAATCATTCTGTTCTCTAAATTAGATGTTAAAGGTACTTATCTATTTTTCAATGGAAGTTCAAAACCATTATTGAAATAGAGAATATAAAAGTAATATCTCCTTAAGAAAGGTCTAGCTTAAAATATCTCCTACCTTTAAGAAACCTCTATATACGATCCTGATTTATTTTCAATATTCTTTTGGAATTTCTGATTGCTTTTTAGAAATGGATGTCGTAGCGTATTGTTTTCCTAAGGACTGATAGTCGCGTTTTATAATGAGCTTCACCAAAGTACTGCTTGCAATAATCTTAGATGATTTCAAATAATTATATATATTTCTTGATATTTCATTTCTTTCGATATGTAAGACACAACAAAATATAATGAGTTCTGAACATGTTTCGACATTTATTTAACTGTTTATTATCCGTAGTTAACATGTCTTTTTTTTTTTTACCTGTAGGTCACCGTGCACTCTTTCATTATGAACTAATTTTGTTCATTTTGGTATCCTCAAGAATGAGATAGGATTTAATTTTAACGTAGTATTGCTTGTTTTTGATTTCAAATTGGTGGAGACATATACACTCCTTTTTAAAGAAGGGGAACAGAGCTTACGATTAATTTTAAAGTTTAGGAACCAGTTCTAAAAATAATACGTGATTATGTGTGGAAGCAATACAGGTGTATTGTCGGAGTTACAGTTCTAATAAATGCAATTGCTTTGAGCTTCATACAAGTTGTATTTTAATTTATATTTTCAGTTGTGGAGAAGGCAAAATGAATTAATTTCCAAATTTAGTTGATAACTTATGAAAATGTCGAATTAACATTAATACCAGACCTCAATTTTGGGGGTTCAGGAGGCTGATGTGACCTGTGAAACATAAATAAAGAAAAAAAACAGTGTTTCTGCTTTATTAATATTTGAAGAGTGGGTTATGCTGTTCTAATTGTTTCTTCATGGAGGGAATTTAAAGATCTGATATGTTCCAAAATAAGGAATGTTTCACAGACTAGCATGACGCCACAAGAAGAAAATTTTACACCCTATTGTCTTTAGTATTGTTGTATATGAATCGTGTACCATATATATTAATACTAGCTGAATACACGTGCTTCGCTACGGAGTACATTCAAATTAAGTACAACGGGCAATGTATGCAATTAATGTAAAAAAATGTATATATATATTTATAAAAAATCGTAACGGATATTTTTATAGATAAAATAATGTAGAAGAAAATATTCAAATTAAATCTAATAGAACATACTGAAGAATATAGTACAGCTAATATAGTAAAGTTTGAGGAACATTTCTTTTACTGTATTTTAATATTTTTTTTTTTTGGATAATGTCCAATCGTCTGCCGCATTACCAAGAAAAGTATTTTTTGTCAATTTATTTCGTTGTTATGCACGTGACGCAAAATTAGTTTAAAGTATCACAAAAAGAAAAGAAACCACGTTATCAGCATTTAATAAATTCTAAAAATTAATCTTTCAAAATTCATCAAAAATCAGCAAATGGAGGTAAATATTCGAAAATGATTTCATTTTAAAAGAATTTTTATGATCGTTCTCTTGATATAAATTTTATATCCCTCAGATTATTATTTTAAATGC